>SJXQ01009589.1:3979-64687 GCA_006408695.1 Aepyceros melampus | reverse complement strand
CATAAAGAACAGTAAGTGGAGAAACACTGTTGTACTTCTTTTAAAGTTGCTTTCAATTTAACTTTCTATTATGCTACTTATGTTCCTGCTGCTGCTGCTAAGTCGCTTCAGTCGTGTCCGACTCTGTGCGACCCCATAGACGGCAGCCCATTAGACTTCTCGGTCCCTGAGATTCTCCAGGTAAGAAGACTGGAGTAGGTTGCCATTGCCTTCTCCGACTTATGTTCCTACTTTCCCCCAAAAAAGCTTTAATGATCAATTTATATTAGGATTCAAGGCCAAGGAGGGCAAAATGGTTTCATGATGAAACAGTATATAATTGCTTACTGGTAAGTGAGAATTTTTCGGTTTAGAGTTTATAACAATGATATCCATGTGCATATATTTGGTGTTAGTATTACTTTAATACCAAGCAGAAAGAATGGTTTAATAGTAGATATAATAGGGAAAAAATGGAAAAATTGAGTCTTCACAGGAGAGAAATTAAATAAAACATTCCTTCTATAAACTAAACTTGTTTTCTAAAATAGTGTTACTCACAATGATGCATACCCTTTCCTCAGGTCACACTTTTTATAGTAAGAACAATATGAAACTTTAGTTCTAAATTTATGTATCACACTTCTTGGTCCTCTTTACTCCTTTTGAGATTCTCAACTAGAAATGCACAACAGCAGTCCTGACATTTAGGTATCATCTACACAACACTGTAGGTAAATCTTTCCATTTAATGTCTTTTCAACTTGTGCCCTATTTTGGAGGAGAGAGGACAGGAGAAGAAAAAAAGATACTACAAAGGTACAACACTGAGAAGAATCAGTGTCTTAGTGGTAACATTTCCAAGTTGCAAACAGCTACTTTATGTTAGCAAAAGTGAAAGTCACTCAGTCTTGTCCCATTTGTTGCAACCCCGTGGAATTCTCCAGGCCAGAATACTGGAGTAGGTAGCTGTTCAGGGATCAAACCCAGGTGTCCCCTAGTGCAGGTGGATTCTCCACCAGCTGAGACACCAGGGAAGCCCAGAATACTGGAGTGGATAATCTATCCCTTCTCCAGTGGATCTTCCTGACCCAGGAATCGAGCCAGGGTCTCCTGAATTGCAGGCAGATTCTTTACCAGCTGAGCTACTAGGCAAGCCCTAGTAATGGCCCCCAAATACTTTTTTATTGTTGAATTTTCTTTAATTTATACTTTATTTTTCTAGTTTTATATATTTTATATGTTCTATAAAGAGTACATACTTTATAAATTTTATTTCACTTCCATTTAAATATCAAGTTGGTACAAAAGTAATTCAAACTTGCAATTGCTGAAATTTGCCATTTGATATTAGAATACATTCTTAAATAAATGTGGTTACATTATATATCACTTTAATGTGCATTTCTCACTTTATGTTTTTTTGTTAATGACTTATGATTTACTGTTTCTTCTGTATTTATTTTACACTGGGGAAATAATGTTAGACAAAAAGAAAATACAAGGGATTTTCTTATTCAAGTTCAAAATGGGTCATAAAGCAGCGGAGACAACTAGCAACATCAACAATGCATTTAGCTCAGGAATTGCTAATGAACGTACAGTGCAGTGGTGGTTCAAGAAATTTTGCAAAGGAGAAGACAGCCTTGAAGGTTAGGAGAACAGTGGATGGCCATCAGAAGTTGACAATGACAACTGAGAGGATCATCAAAGCTGATCCTCCCACAACTACATGAGAAACTGCCAAAGAACTCAATGTCAACCATTCTACAGTCATTCAGCTTTTGAAGCAAACTAGAAAGATGAAAAAGCCCAAAAGTGGGTGCCTCATGAGCTGACCACAAATCCAAAAAATGTTGTTTTGAAGTGTCTTCTCTTATTCCACACAACAATGAACAATTTCTCTATCAGATTGTGACGTGTGACGAAAAGTCAACAGTGACAACCAGCTCAGTAGCTGAATTGAGAAGAAGTTCTAAAGAACTTCCCAAAGCCAAACTTGCATCAAAAAAAAGGTCATGGTCATTGTTTGGTGGTCTGGTCTGCTGCCCATAGGATCCACTACGTTTTCTGAACCCTGGTGAAACCATTACAGCTGAGAAGTATGCTCAGCAAATCGATGAGATGCACTGAAAACTGCAACACCTGCAGCTGACACTGACCAACAGAATGGGCCCAATTCTTCTCCATACACTCCCAAGCACACATCGCACAACAAATGCTTCAAAAGTTAAATCAATTAGGCTATACAGTTTTGCTTCATCCACTATATTCACCTGACCTCTCATCAACCAACTACAACTTCTTCAAGCATCTCAACAACTTTTTGCAAGGAAAATGCTTCTACAACCACCAAGGAGCAAAAAATGCTTTCCCAAAGTTCATGAAGCATGAATTTTTATGCTACAGGAATAAACAGACTTATGTCTCATTGACAAAAATGTGTTGATTGTAATGGTTCCTATTGTGATTACTAAAGATGTGCTTGAGCAGAGGTATAATGATTTTAAATTCACGGTCCAAAACCACAATTACTTTTGTACCAACCTAAATAACATTAAAAGGTAGGTAATTTAAATCTACCTTATGAATCTATGGGGAAGAGAAAGGCTACCCACTCCACTATCTGGCCTGGAGAATTCCATGGACTGTATAGTTCATGGGGTCACAAAAAGTCAGACACTACTGAGCAACTTTCACTTTCACTATGAATCTATGAGTATATTTTTCCTTTCTGCTAAAATATTCATATTGATCACTGCCTTTTTCTTTTTGCCCTGGCTGTTAAGAAATTCAGAACTAAACTTTGGTATCAATTTCTACTCCATCATGAATAGTTTTGTATACAGTATTCTTCATTCCTTATTTATGTCTCCATTTCTTTGTCTTTGGTAAAATATTTTGACCTTATCATATTTGCTTTTTATAAGATTCCTAAAATAAATTTAACACATACACAAAATAAAAGTAATCAGTAATGTAAATGCTAAAGTCCTATGCAAAAATGCTAGTCTTATTTATATAACAGTACAGCCTTTGAACTGTGGTGTTGGAGAAGACTCTTGAGAGTCCCTTGGACTGCAAGAAATCCAACAAGTGCATTCTGAAGGAGATCAACCTTGGGATTTCTTTGGAAGGAGTGATGCTAAAGCTGAAACTCCAGTACTTTGGCCACCTCATGTGAAGAGTTGACTCATTGGAAAAGACTTTGATGCTGGGAGTGATTAAGGGCAGGAGAATAAAGGGACGACAGAGGATGAGATGGCTGGATGGCATCACTGACTCAATGGACGCGAGTCTGAGTGAACTCCAGGAGTTGGTGACGGACAGGGAGGCCTGGCGTGCTGCGATTCATGGGGTCGCAAAGAGTCGGACACAACTGAGCGACTGAACTGAACTGAACTGACAGTCATATTTAACTTTTGGCAATGACGAAATTGTTCTGTATTGTAGCCATTGTCTAATATAGTAGCCACTAACTACAAGTGCCTTCTGAGCACTTCAAATGTGGCTGTGTAACTCAGAAACAACAATTTTTAATTATACATTATTTTGATTAATTTAAATTTAAACAGCCATATATATCCACTGACTACAACACTGGACCACACAGCTATAACTTACATTTATGTATTTTTTCCCATAAGATATAAATTTCAAGTGGAATATTATGTTTTAAATGCCACAGGCATATGAAGACAAGTTCACAAAAGTTTAAATAAAAAGTAAGATAATATATCTTTGCATTGAACAGAATGGTTATGTCTCCCCACCAAATTCACATGTTGAAATCCTAGCTTCCAACATGATGGCATTAGGAGAGAGGTGATTAGGTCAAGAAGGTTGAGTACTCATAAATGGGATTAGTGACCTTATAAAGGAGACCTTAAAGAACTCCCTTACCTCCATGGCTATATGAAAACAGCAAAAAGACAGTTGCCTATAAACATGGAAACAGGCTCTTATGGAATAAGCAGACATCCTGGAATGGGAAGTCAAGTGGGCCTGAGGAAGCATCACTACGAACAAAGCTAGTGGAGGTGATGGAATTCCAGTTGGCTATCTCAAATCCTGAAAGATGATGCTCTGAAAGTGCTGCACTCAATATGCAACAAATTTGGAAAACTCAGCAGTGGCTGCAGGGCCGGAAAAGGTCAGTTTTCATTCCAATCCCAAAAAAGGCAATGCCAAAGAATGCTCAAACCACCACATAATTGCACTCATCTCACACGCTAGTAAAATAATGCTTAAAATTCTCCCAGCCAGGGTTCAGCAATACGTGAACAGTGAACTTCCTGATGTTCAAGCTGGTTTTAGAAAAGGCAGAAGAACCAGAGATCAAATTGCCAACATCTGCTGGATCATCGAAAAAGCAAGAGAATTCCAGAAAAACATCTACTTCTGCTTTATTGACTATGCCAAAGCCTTTGACTGTGTGGATCACAATCAACTGTGGAAAATTCTGAAAGAGATGGGAATACCAGACCACCTGACCTGCCTCTTGAGAAACATGTATGCAGGTCAGGAAGCAACAGTTAGAACTGGACATGGAACAACAGACTGGTTCCAAATAGGAAAAGGAGTATGTCAAGGCTGTATATTGTCACTCTGCTTATTTAACTTCTATGCAGAGTACATCATGAGAAATGCTGGACTGGAAGAAGCACAAGCTGGAATCAAGATTGCTGGGAGAAATATTAATAACCTCAGATATGCAGATGACACCACCCTTATGGCAGAAAGTGAAGAACTAAAGAGTCTCTTGTTGAAAGTGAAAGAGGACAGTGAAAAAGTTGGCTTAAAGCTCAACACTCAGAAAAAGAAGATAATGGCATCTGATCCCATCACTTCATGGGAAATAGACAGGGAAACAAACAGTGGAAACAGTGGCTGACTTTAATTTTCTGGGCTCCAAAATCACTGCAGATGGTGACTGCAGTCATGAAATTAAAAGACGCTTACTCCTTGGAAGGAGCATTATGACCAATCTAGACAGCATATTCAAAAGCAGAGACATTACTTTTCCAACAAAGGTCCAACTAATCAAGGCTATGGTTTTTCCAGTGGTCATGTATGGATGTGAGAGTCAGACTATAAAGAAAGCTGAGAGCAGAAGAATTTATGCTTTTGAGTGTGGTGTTGGAGAAGACTCTTGAGAGTCCCTTGGACTGCAAGGAGATCCAACCAGTCCATCCTAAAAGAGATCAGTCCTGGGTGTTCTTTGGAAGGACTGATGTTGAAGCTGAAACTCCAATACTTTGGCCACCTGATGCAAAGAGTTGACTCATTTTAAAAGACCCTGATTCTGGGAAAGATTGAGGGCAGGAGGAGAAGGGGACGACAGAGGATAAGATGTTTGGATGGCATCACCAACTCGAAGGACATGAGTTTGGGTGTACTCCGGGAGTTGGTGATGGACAGGGAGGCCTGGCATGCTGTGGTTCATGGTGTCACAAAGAGTCGGACATGACTGAGCAACTGAACTGTACTGAGGCTCTTATGAGACACTGAATCTTCCAGTGCCATGTTCTTAGATTTCCCAGTCTCCAGAACTGTGGGAGATTCTTATTTTAGCCACCCAGCTTGTGGTAGTCTTTTACAGCAGCCTGAACAAACTAAGACATTCTTGTTCTATAAAAGAATAAGAAACCATAAAACACTTTTGAATTTTTTTTACAACTAGTGCAAATCAACAACAAAGGTCTGTCTAGTCAAAGCTATGGTTTTTCCAGTAATCATGTATGGATGTGACAGTTAGACTATAAAGAAAGTTGAACACCAATAAACTGACTCTTTTGAACGGGGTGTTGGAGAAGACTCTTGAAAGTCCCTTGGACTGCAAGGAGATCCAACCAGTCCATCCTAAAGGAAACTGAATATTCAATAGAAGGACTGATGTTGAAGCTGAAACTCCAATAGTTTGGCTACCTGATGTGAAGAACCAACTCATTGGAAAAGACCCTGATGCTGGGAAAGATTGAAGGCAGGAAGAGAAGGGGATGATAGAGGATGAGATGGTTGGATGGCATCACCAACACGATGGACATGAGTTTGAGTAGGCTGCAGGAGTTGGTGATGGACAGGGAAACCTGGCATGCTGCAGTCCATGAGGTCGCAAAGAGTCAGTCATAACTGAGCAACTGAACTGAACTGACTGAATGCAAATCAATACACCACCATGAGTTCTTCATCTATAAAGTTCAGATACAATATGATTTCCACTATATCTCACAAGGTATGTTAAGAGCTGATAACAATATTTTATTACCATGTCCGAGACTTAGGAGAAGTTATATTTATAACACTTTTATTGTATTATGACCTCCCTTTTATGGTTTGAGTAATGAGTTATTTAATTCTCATAATACTAAACAATTTAAATAAAACTTTGGAGATGGCTAAATTAAATGGTTTGATAGCATAATGTTTAGAATTAAGCAATTGAATAGAACTGTAGGGAGCATCTGTAATCAAGCTAGATTTAAAGAACATCTGATGCAAATTTATGGAATAATAGCCTTGATGATAAGCTAATTTGAGAAAAGTCAGTCCAGCTGTATATTCATTAGAAAGAAAGAAAATGCTCTCCCTAAAAACATAAAGCAACATACAAGAGGCAATCTAGTAAAATATCCATTAGCTTAAGGGTATGTATAATTTCAATAGCAGTCTTAGCTCCATCATTGACTAAGCAAGTTCATTTCAGTTCCTTCCTTTATACTCTAGTGCCTCAGAAAAATAGAGGGGAACAATAATGGCACACTTGTTTTGCATATTTCATGAATACATTGTGATTATAAGTATATGGATATGGATGAGGGAACAAGGTATACATAATGTCTTAGGCAATGTATTACTTCTGTTTATTAGGACAAGAACTTCAGAACTTTTCAAACAACATACAGTGCAAAAGAACAATATGTTATCATTAAAGACAGTTATAAGCAGTCCAAACTTATTTGCACTTACTGACTCTTATAAGAACCTGGAACATTCTTTTAACACCTGAGGAATTTCATTAAATGTTTTCACAATGAAGTTTTTAAAATGTTTACAAACCCATTTTGAGGTGTACAGTATTCCTCACTCTGTTCTATGGAAGATCACAATGTAATATATCACAAAGAAGATAGGTTTTAGGCACTCAATAAACCTGAGTTTTAAACTAAACAAATGTTTAAGTTACTCAGTAATATTACCGCTTTATGTCTGTCTCCTCATTTATAGAATGGGTATTATCAGTATGTTTTAGAAAATTAAGTGACAAAAAAAAGAAAATTAAGTGAAAACATTTATTTAGCATCTGGGATAAGATAGATGCTTCTAGTCTTTATTTTCTGAAGTTATTTGTTCTTCCTTCCATTGCTGTGCATGTTTCACCCTCTTTCTACAATGCGATCTTACAATTCAATCACAAAAAGATGACTGAAAATTCACAGAGTTTGAAGAGAGAACATTAAATCACTTTCAAGCACCTTTCTGGATTATAATCACGCGTTGGAAAACTACAGCTCAGGCCAAACTCAGTCTTCAGCCTGTTTTTACATAGCCCATGAGCTAAGAATAGGTTACAAAGAAGAAGAAAGATGACAAGGAGCAAAAGGAGAAGGAAGAAGGGAGGAAAATGGAAAGGAGGAGGAGGAGACTATGTGACAGACTATATGTGACCCCAAATACCTAAAATATTTTCTCTCTGGCCCTTAATGAAAAGCCATTTCCTTCTGCAGGACATCTTCCTGACCCAGGGATTGAACCTGGATCTCCTGCCTTGCAGGTAGATTATTTACCACCTGGGTCACCAGGGAAGCCCTAAATGAAGACATTTGGCCTCTTATGGACTATATGTTGAAGTCTTTATGATTGAAGGCACGCTTTGATTTTGTAATATTGAGACTTCAGCAGAATTAATTGTAAGGAAATAACAAATAAAAAATGCAGACAGGCCAAGAGGAAAAGTGGGCAACAAAGGATGAGATGGTTGGATGGCATCACTGACTCAATGGACATGAGACTGAGCAAACTTAGGGAGATAGTGAATGGCACAGAAACCTGGCATGCTGCAGTTCATAGAGTTACAAAGAGTCAGACATGATTTAGCAACCAACAAACAACAACAGACTTTGTTTATTAACAATAAAGAAACAAAAGGAAGATTAAAGATATAACAAATCTGTGATTGTTTTTAGATATTAGTAAAATAAGTGTTAGTTACATAGAATCTGAGTTAAAATTAAATGCATTTGAAATGTTGCTTAAACTTCCAGTTTTGCAACCAAAAAGTCTCATTGCATCATACATTATTTGAATATTACAGTAGTGAAAGTTTAAAATTCTTAATTAAAATGTCTGAACTGCAACATTAGTAATTATTTATTGAGCTATTATTTCAGAGCTTTGTAGGAAATACAGTTTATACCTTAAGAAATCAATAAAAACTCCAAAAATGGAAGTCAAACTCTCAACCATCTTTCACTCCAGCAGAAACTTAAATTTCTTGCCAAAGCCAATTTATTTTCATATATCTAGGCATATGCAAATGAGCACAGGACTCAAAGTACAAAAGAATCAAAATATGGATGAAAATTTAATAAAAATTAGAAATGAAAGTCACTGATATTAGTGGCCTTCAATCTTCAATCCTGCTGTTCACATTTATAATATGAACCCCTGTTCCAACTATCACAATTTGGGACTCACAAGTGTGAGTCCCCTTCAGCCCTGTTTGTCACATATGGTTCTGTCAATCTGGCCAAAACTTACTGAAATTGACTCAATCAAATCTTTCTCCTCAAACTGGGTTTTTGATTCATTAATCAATCTCTGTTAACTCCGTGAGGTGTTGTGGAGCTAAGAAAGTGTCGTCTCTTTATAGACTAGTGTTTCTACCCTCTCTATGATAATTTAGGACTCAAGGAACATTAATAAGTATCTC
This sequence comes from Aepyceros melampus, assembly GCA_006408695.1. NCBI lineage: Eukaryota > Metazoa > Chordata > Mammalia > Artiodactyla > Bovidae > Aepyceros > Aepyceros melampus. The sequence goes on along the minus strand of SJXQ01009589.1, from coordinate 55,776 downwards.
AAGCCATACGTATAGAGAAGCAGAAAAAAATCTTTAAACAAGGAAAAACTCAGAACATTCACAGAGTAAATCCAAGACAGACCATACCATCATATATCCAGAAAGACTTTGTGTTATTGCTTTGTGTCCTGATGGCTCTTGTGTTTCTGTTTCCCATTGCTCATAAGACCCAGCTGACCCACCTGTTCGCCTGTTGTGTAATATTATGCACCTATAAGTAGTACAGAAAAATTTGCTCTATAGACCAAGACCACTTCCTAGAGTTTCTAACTAGTAGGCCTAAGAATTGTATTTCTAAAACATTCACAAGTGATTCTGATATATGGAAAGGGAATCATACTTCAAGAATTACTACCCTAAAGTCATACATACAATAGTCATGAGCTGCAGTGATGGGATGGGGTGGCTGAGTTACGGGATGGAGTGATTACATACATAGTTCAAGAAACTGGGGGAAAGGGACTATGGTCTTCAATCTGAGATGATTTCCCTATGATATGAATTGTCCAACCATCCCCTTATAGGCTAGGGTTTCTACCATCTCTGTGATAACTTATGACTCAAGGAATTATTAATAATTGTCTCAATCCATGAATTCTACTGCCACAATACAGTCAGCCTATGAAAGAAGCACCACTTCTAAGAACTTTGGTATGAGGGGAACAAGATGATGGTCCCTGTTATTCTCAACAACCTTCCATCATCTGTGCCACCTAAACTCAAGGACTCTAACAATGTCTCTCCCAGGGTGGAATACTTCCACTGGAGTCCTTTCAGTCCAAAATAATCAATTTGCATCACATCACCCTAGGTTTTCAAAAAAAAAGGTTCTGTTTGATATCCTGTAATGGCAAGAGGCTAGTTTCTAGAGGAGGAGGGAAAATCTCTCAATATAGAATGCAAGTAGTTATTACAGTTGTAGGTAACTGGGGTAGCCAGACAGCTCAGTGGTAAAGAATCTGCCTGCCAAGGCAAGAGATGCAGGCTTGATCCACTGGAGGAGGAAATGGAAACCCATTCCAGTATCCTTGCCTGGAGAATCCCATGGAGAGAGGAGCCTGTCAGACTACAGTTCATAGAGTTGCAGAGAGTCAGACACAACTGAGCATGCACACATGCCAGCATGCTTGCATGCAGGTACTAAACTGGAATTACAATAAATCTGTACCAAGCAGCTTCATTAAGTACAGGGTCTTGAAAGCATGTCCTCTAAGATCATAAACAAGATGATTTTGTTTCTTTTCCATCAGACAAGAAAAAGAAATAAGAGGAATACAAATGGAAAAGAAAGAAATAAAACTGCCACGGTTGCAGATAACAAGACACTACTCATAGAAAATCCTAAAGACTCCACCAGGAAGTTAGTACAGCTCATCAATGAATTCAGTAAATTTGCAGGATACAAAATTAATACATGGAAATCTGCTGCATTTCTATATACTAACAACAAAGTATCAGAAAAGGAAATTAATCAACTTAAGGTTATAAAAACTGCTTTTGTCCTTCTGAATTCTTAGCATCTAGACCCTAAAATGTTTGCTCTTCAGTAGCTAACCTAGATGAAATGGAAGCATAGCAAGATTATACACTTGCTATAATAGCAAGATTACACACTTGCTATAATGGACTCCTAGTACACAATTATCCTTTACTAGTGAGGAAATGATTTCCCTGGTAATTTGTCTTATAAAGCCCATTCCGCATAGACACCTGAAATAGCCAATATGCAAGCTTTTTTTTTTTTAACAATCTCTATAAATTCCTAGCAATATTTTGAACAGGACTTCTTAAATTATCTTTTTCGCTCTTCTAAACATTGTTGAAATACATTGGAATAGCACCAAATGATATTTTTTGTGTTTTTAAAAAAGATATCTAGTTTATCCCCGTCCAGAGAGAGGGTGTGGGGCGGGAGGGTGGAGGTGGGGGTCGGGATTGGGAGTTCATGTACACTCATGGCTAATTCATGTCAATGTGTAACAAAATGAATACAGTATTGTAAAGCAAAACAAACTAAAAAATAAAAATTAATTAAAAAAAAGATATCTAGTGATTTGCTTATACCAAATGATAAAGCAAATGTAACTCAAGATGGTTCATGGATGGTCTCCCAGGTAAATCTACTTAAAAATCCAGGAGTACTGCCAAATTTGTAAGGAATTACAAAACATGTAATTTAGTTACTTTGTATCAAATTTTATTCATATTTCTCTGATGGACTGAATTTAGATTTAAATATTCTCTTGAATTCTTTGCTTGGAAATCATTTTCAAAAAAGAAATTTTAAAAACTAGGAAAATAATCTGGCATTTTAAAGTGAGTATAAAACTCTACAAAATCACTTAAGTGCCAAAAGGACCACTTTAATGTGATTTGGGAAAGAATGAACAAAAATAAACATATTTTTTGAACTGTGCCTTTTGATAACCCTAAGTAGATCTGAGATCATTTCACAGTCATTATATTGCAACAGAACTCTCTGTAGAAATACAGTAGTTTTAAATTTATTCCCAAAGTTCTCATAAAGTAATTATTTAATAAATAGAAAGTGAAACCAAAGCATAAAGTATAGAAATCTATACAATAACAGAAAGGACCAATTTAAGAACTTCGGGTGTTTTACAGTATAAAGAAGACATTAGCAATTTCTTAGGGTGTCAATTTCCAGGACTGTGTTTTTTATCTGTTGTGTGGTAAAGTTTGGGATCATATTTTCTTTGTATTATGTTTGGCTTTTCATTCATTCAACAAATATTTATTTTGCAGATACTATTGTTAGACCCTGAAGATACAAAATCAAAACAGGAGAATAATGATCCCAGATCTCTGATACTGACAATTTTTAGTTGAGTGTAACAGAGGTCCGTAAGAGATTTTGTCCTGTTTTCTAGAAATTGCTACAAAGACTCAAAATTATATGCAAAACATGCAAATTCTTGCATTCTAAGCTCAGCGGTCACTAGCCGTTGGGGCCAGACACATCTTCAAGGCTTAATGAAAGGCAAGAATCCAAGCATCTTCTCTTCCTTATCTATTACACATCATCTCTGATAGTCAAAATACATGAAGATGCGTGGTAATAAGCAGTGTCCAAGACAAAAGACTATTTTCTTCCTTTCTCAACACAAGCCTATAGGAGTAATTATCCTTCCAAAATCCACTGGAAATTGGGAGCTTTGAGAGAATTACGTATTCAATAATAGGATTTCTATAAGGAGAAAAATATTGTGTTCCCTAATTGTACACTGTGCAACCAGCAGATTCACTAATTTGTCTCTAGATCATTATAGGGAAAAGAACAGGGCTGAAAAAAAAGAGAGGAAAGTGAAACTTCACCTATTGTTAAGGTGGAGAAAGAGAATATTTTAGAAAGTTGCTGGGTTTGAGCTATCTTGGGAGAATTTCACCCAAGAGGACTCTCAGCAGAAAGGTGCTGTGGGATAAGCTTAAAGTGAAAGAGAAGAGTGAAAAAGTAGGCTTAAAACTCAACATTCATAAAACTAAGATCGTGGCATCCAGTCCCATCAATTCATAGCAAATAGATGGGGAAACAGTGACAGACATCATTTTTTTCAGCTCCAAAATCACTGCAGATGGTAACTACAGCCATGAAATTAAAAGATGCTTCCTCCTTGGAAGAAAGCTAAGACCAACCTAGACAGCATATTCAAAAACAGAAATATTACTTTGCCATCAAAGGTCCATCTATTCAAAGCTGTGGTCCTTCCAGTAGTCCAGTGGATGTGAGAGTTGGACTATAAAGAAAGCTGAGAACTGAAGAATTGATGCTTTTGAACTGTGGTGTTGGAGAGTCCTTTGGACTGCAAGGAGATCAAACCAGTCACTCCTAAAAAAATCAGTCCCGAATATTCATTGGAAGGACTGATGCTGAAGCTGACGCTCCAATATTTTGGCCACTTGATGCGAAGTACTGACTCATTGGAAAAGACCCTGATTTGAGGCAAGATTGAAGGCAAGAGGAGAAGGGGAAGACAGAGGATAAGATGATTGGATGGCATCACCAACTCAATGGACTTGAGTTTGAGCAAGCTCCAGGAGTTGGTGATGAGCAGGGAAGCCTGGTGTGTGGCAGTCCATGGGGTTGCAAAGAGTTGTACACAACTGAGTGGCTTAACTGAACTGAAGGGTAAAGAATGTGGAAAATACCAAGTCAGAGCTAGATCTCCCATATCAGGGAATCAGCAGGAAACCTGAACAGGACCCTCCTGGGTCCCATGACAGAAATGATTAACGTGAGCCAAACACCTCATCAATTAACAAGTAACCAAATGGCTTTCACCCCTAGTTCAATAAAGAGAAGTTTGCCTTTTCCCTCTCCTTCTCTCCACCAGAACCTAAAAGCGAAACTAGCACCAGAAGGAGGCAGCAGATGGAGAAACTCTGTTCCAAGCTGCTGAAAACACCAATAAACCTAGCTCTCTTCTAAAGAAAAAAGGCTGAATTGAGTTTGAAATCAGTCTTAAAATATACAAGACTGTATGGTAAATGCAGAAATAAGACTGTTCTGGTAACTGAAAAGTACCTGGAATGTGAAACAGTCTAGTCAACATTATATTAAGCAAAGTGAATGAATGATCTTGCTCTCCCCAGAGTCTGGCCCACATCTTAAGTAAAGGTATCAGCAATAAAAATCTAGTTAGCAGATGTTTTGTTAAAAGTTAGATGTGGAGCACAGGCAGGACTGAATCCCAGAAAAGATATCCGAACTGAAGGCACAGAGCTGGAAGTTCTTAGCACTGAAAAATACTATCACCAACAAGTAATATTAACAAAAATATATTAAAAATAATAGTAGCATTAACAATAATAATTAACATTTATTGTCCCCTTACTACCTGCCAGGCACTATACTAAGAGTAGTATACGAGTTATAAAATTTAATCCTTACAACATCCTAATGTACCTAGGTTATCACTTTTATACCTGTTTTACATAGAAGTAAAATGAAATTTTAGAGAATTTGAGAATCTTTCCTTAGTTTCCCAGCTAGTAAACAACAGAACAAGCATCTAAACAAAAGTAGCTCTGATTCCAATGTCCACTTGTTTAACTGAATTCATTAAAATGCTTTCTGAACATTTTTAATTGTATGAAAGTAGATGTTATTATTTAGAGATACATGAAGTAAGAAGGGAAATTCTGAAAACACTTAAAGTAGAAAAGCAAGACAATGAATAAAAATGAGAGGTTAATTTAAATATTTTGTAAGATGAGAACAGTGAGCTGACTGCAGAAATATAAAAGTTTTTTTTCTTCCCAGTCATTGTTGAGAGCCAATTTAGGATGGAGAATATGAATTTATAACAGCATAAGACTTTGTGGGTGTTGCTATGTCTTCGCAGATAAAATGCTTGTTTTCTTTAAGAACTAACACTTACCTACAAGCTCCATTCTCTATTCCTTGAGAGCAGCACAGAATAAAGTACATGAATATACTATTATATATGCATACCTATACAGAAAGGCTACAACGAGTGGATGATTATGCATACCATTTTGGAAACAGAAGTCTATTTTGTGGATCACTTTCTTTTAACATAATCCACTTCATGGGTTACAAAATATTCTACAGTTTCAGTAAGATGAAAGAAACTGAACTAAGAAATGTTGAGGTTCACTTCATACCTAAAAATCCAAAGCTACTGCATTCAGTAAACCTCATTCTATATAGTCATACCTCATTTAACTTGCACTGCTCAGGAATATGGTGTGCAATATAAAACAATTTTCCAGACACCTAAATCTTACTCATGATAACATCAAATTGATACTATTTTAGTGAATCCGATAGAAGCCTTCTAAAATATATACTTCCAGTCCTTCTTATACATATTTTATATAATATAAAATTTATGGTTTTCTTGATGGTCTACAATCATTCTTATACAAATCAGTATTTGTGCCACACTACAGTATGGCAATGCCATTAAGAGCTTATCCAGGTTGCTTTCCTCTAGACTAAGACCTCTTTAGAGTTAGCATCAGTTTAGTTCAGTACCTCAGTCGTGTTTGACTCTTTGGGATACCATGGACTGCAGCACACCAGGCATCCCTGTCCATCAACACGTCCCAGAGCTTACTCAAACTCATGCCCATCAAGTCGGTGATGCCATCCAACCATCTCATCCTGTGTAGTCCCCTTCCCCTCCTGCATTAAATCTTTCCCAGCATCAGGGTCATTTCCAATGAGTCAGTACTTCGCATCAGGTGGCCGAAGTATTGGAGTGTCAGCTTCAGCATCAGTCCTTCAGATGAATATTCACGACTGATTTCCTTTAGGATGGACTGATTGGATCGCCTTAAGTCCAAGGGACTCTCAAGAGTCTTCTCCAACACCACACTTCAAAAGCATCAATTCTTCGGTGCTCAGCTTTGTTTATAGTTCAACTCTCACATCCTACATGACTACTGGAAAACCATAGCTTTGACTAGAAGGACCTTTGTTGGCAAAGTAATATTTCTGTTTTTGAATATGCTGTCTAGGTTGGTCATAGCTTTTCTTCCAAAGAACAACTGTCTTTTAATTTCATGGCTGCAGTAAACCATCTGCAGTGATTTTGGAGCCCAGAAAAATAATGTCTGTCACTGTTTCCACTGTTTCCCCATCTATTTGCCATGAAGTGATGAGCCTGAAGGCCATGATCTTAGTTTTCTGAATGTTGAGTTTTAAGCCAGCTTCTTCACTCTCCTCTTTCACTTTCATCAAGAGGCTCTTTAGTTGTTCTTCGCTTTCCGCCATAAGGATGGTGTCATCTGCATATCTGAGGTTATTGATATTCTCCCGGCAATCTTGAGTCCAGCTTGTGTTTCTTCCAGTCCAGCATTTCTCATGATGTACTCTGCATAGAAGTTAAATAAGCAGGGTGACAATATACAGCCTTGAAGTACTCCTTTCCCAATTTGGAACCAGTCTGTTTTTCCATGTCCAGTTCTAACTGTTGCTTCTTGACCTGCATACAGATTTCTCAAGAGGCAGGTCAGGTGGTCTGGTATTCCCATCTCTTTCAGAATTTTCCACAGTTTATCGTGATCCACACTGTCAAAGGCTTTGGCATAGTCAATAAAGCAGAAGTAGATGTTTTTCTGGAACTCTCTTGCTTTTTCAATAATCCAACAGATGCTGGCAATTTGATCTCTGGTTTCTCTGCCTTTTCTAAAACCAGCTTGAACATCTCAAAGTTTACAGTTAACACACTCTGTTTGGAGAATTTTGAACATTACTTTGCTAGCGTGTGAGATGAGTGCAATTGTGCAGAAGTTTGAACTTTCTTTGGCCTTGCCTATCTTTGGAATTGGAATGAAAACTGACCTTTTCCAGTCCTGTGACCACTGCTGAGTTTTCCATATTTGCTGGAATATTGAGTCCAGCACTTTAACAGTATCATCTTTTAGGATTTGAAATAGCTCAACTGGAATTCCATACCTCCACCAGCTCTGTTCGTAGTGATGCTTTCTAAGGCCCACTTGACTTTGCATTCCAGGATGTCTGGCTCTAGGTTGAGTGCTCACAGCATTGAGGTTATCTGGGTCATGAAGATATTTTTTGTATAGTTCTTCTGTGTATTGTTGCCACCTGTTCTTAATATCTTCTGTTTCTGTTAGGTCCATACCATTTCTGTCCTTTATTGTGTCCACCTCCACATGAAAGATAACATCAAAAATGCAGACTATAGAGTTGGACTTTTCCCAGCTCTGTGACCTTAGGCAAATTTCCTAACCTTTCCATGACTTTGTTTCCTCATTGGTAAAAATGAGCCATAAAAATACCTTCATTATAAGTCAGTATATTCAAAATGCTGAGAAGAGTGCCCGAATGTTAGTAAGCACTGCATAATTGATGATGATGGTTCTCATGTAATCCTCATAACAATCCTGAAATTTAATAATTCCTTATTTTGAAGATGATGAAACTAAGATTTAGAGACCTTAATTAATTTGACAAAATAACATCACTAGTAAGGAAGTGCTCACTCCAGGCACAAGGATGTAACCACTAAAATCATCCATCCACTATGTGCACACTCCCAACAGATGCTGCTCACACTATGGGTAGTGACCTGAGAGTTGGGCAGGGCACAACCCATACAGAAGCTCTACCCTATAGACTAACTCTTTTCCATGCAACACTTTTTGAAGATTAAACAAAAGTATGAAGGCACCCAACACAATTTTTTGCACATAGCCTTTTAGTAAATGTTTGTCACCTCAACATGCCCCAGTATTTCTAGCCCTTTCAGTGCATCCAATCTAGAACACTCTGAACCTAAACAGAAGTGAGATAACTTGCTAATTCAATCATTAATTCTAAGTCACTTTCTGACCTCAAAAATATATTCATCACTTACAAGAAGAAATTTACAGACTTTTTGACAGACATTTTATTCCAGGTATTTTAGGCAATTTCTGAAATGGTCCCCCAATGATCTGTACCTCCTGTCTTTGCTAATCTCTTCCCTCGAGTATGGGCTCAACTTAGTGACTTGCTTCTAACAAACAGAACATGACAACAGTGATAAATGTCACTTCCAAATTAAATTACAAAAAATCTGACTGCTATCTTGTTGGCACTCTTGTACTCTCACCTGCTTACTCTGATAAAGCCAGATAACACTGACATGCTGTGAGCTCCCTATGGAAAGGCCCTCCTTGTAAGAAAGTAAAAGTGGCCTCCAAGTTACAGCAGCAAACAACATCCATACCTGACTAGTGGAAAAACCATAGCTTTGACTAGATGGACCTTTGTTCAGCAAAGTGATGTCTCTGCTTTTCATTACACTACCTAGGTTTATCACAGCTAATTTCATGGCTGCAGTCACTGTCCACATTGATTTTGGAGCCCAAGAAAATGAACTCTAATGTTGTTTCCACATTTATCCCATCTATTTGCCATGAAGTGATAGGACAGGATGCCATGATCTTCATTTTTTTAATGTCGAGTTTTAAGCCAGCTTTTTCACTCTCCTCTTTCACCTTCATCAAGAGATTCTTTAGTTTCTCTTTACTTTCTGCCATTAAAATGGTATCATCTGTGCTGTGGTTTTTGATATTTCTCCCAGTAATCTTGATTCCAGATTGTAATTCATCCAACCTGACATTTCTCATGATGTACTCCACATACAAGTTAAATAAGCAGGCTAACAATATACAGCCTTGAAGCATTTCTTTCTCAATTTGGAACCAGTCCATTGTCCCATGTCCAGTTCTAACTGTTGCTTCTTGTATTGCATCAGGTTTCTCAGGAGGCAGGTAATATGGCCTGGTATTTCTATGTCATTAAGAATATTCCACAGTTTGCTGTTATCCACACATGTAAAGATGTTATCATACTCAATGAAGGGAAAGTATATATGTTTTTTTGGACTTACCTTATTTTTCTACAATCTAGCATATGTTGGCAATTTGATCTCTGATTCCTCTGCCTTTTCTAAATCCAGTTTTTACATCTGCAAGCTCTCGGTTCACATTACTGAAGCCTAGCTTGAAAGATTTTGAGAATAATCTTGCTGGCATGTGAGATGAGTACAGTAGTTTGAATATTCTTTGGCATTGCCTTTCCTTGGAATTGGAATGAATTTGTTGCATAGCAATATAAAAGTAATATAAATGTCCAACTAAAGTTGCCACATGGTTTTGTCATTATCTGGCTCCTTTTTTTGCCTATCCTACTAGTCTGTGAGCTTCTTGAGAGCTAAAATTTTATCTTTTTCCTTTATTTTCCAAAAGCAGGAGCCTTATTATCTATTAAAATATCCAGAGCAAAGTCAAAAGACAACGATGAAGTAAAAGCCCAAGAGAAGCAAAAATGTTGGAAGGTAGGGGAGGGAGGGAGGAAGAGGAAGCTGTGACAAAAAAACAGATTGTGAGTCTCAAATCCTACAGACAAAAAAAATCAGAATGATGATAATGTGTAAAATGTGACAGTACTCTGCTGAGCACATAAGTCATTCTTAACCAGCTCATGAGTAGTAGCTTGTCAACAGTAATAACCACAAGGAAGAATTAGTGGTGAGCCAAGCTCCCTTCATTTTGAGAAAGCTAGAGCTAATGCTGACAACTCAACACCTCTCTAACATTTCCTGGCCTCAGTAATGAGAACTAGGACAAGAATAGCGCTCTCAGTTCCATTTCCAAGGCAAACATGGCAAAAGGAATGGGGGACAAAACTTTGACATTTCATTTACACTACTAATCAAAAGAAAAAGTTGTCTATATGAAGTCTCATGAGCAGAACTTTGAAAGGTTGAAAGGTCACTATTATATTAATGTACTTTACCTGCCCAAGTTGACCTAATCCTCGATGATAATTCATTTTTCCAAACTTCTAGGGACTAATTCAGAAATATCAGGGTTTTTTTTTAATAACTACTCACTTTTAACTATTTTCTTAGTTTATTGTCCTAGTACTTTTGAACTTTTAACAGTCAGTAAAAATATCAGAATTCAGAGGATTCTATTTGTTACTTAAATAATGAGGGATATCCTATTGAATAAAACAGATCAGAACAAAGGAGGTTTGGGTCCGAGACTCAGATATTCAGTAACAAAATATGTCCTTAGATAATACCTGACTTCTTTATGGCTTAGTTTATTAGTCCAATTGGTATGATAACTGTTACAAAATTTTTGTCTGGATGATGTGGGATGATAAATGTGAAAATCCTTTGAAAAGCTTAAATGAGTTGTCCAGTACAAATTATAATATAGGCACCAATCTGTACCTGTAACCTCCTTCAAGAAAGAGCTCATTCACTTTCTTAAAGAAACTTTCTCTAACTCATCAGCAATCTCCCTGACTCTAGAATTATTCTGTACTTCTTGTGTGGTTTATTTTATCATGCACTTATTTGCAGTTATAATAATTTTCATTCAAGTTAAAGGTACAAAAATAGAAAATATTTTATGGTATATATCAAAGTGAAGTTTCACCTTCCTATTAGCACCAAACCCAACTAAATGTGTGCCCCCATAAAATTTTTTAACCTCTCCAATAACATGATTGAATGTTTTACATCTGGGATATTCCACAATGCCATCCTTACCACCAGCAACAACTACCTAACACTTTCAGAATCATATTTTTCAGGATGCACAATAACATTATTTCCAGGAAGTTGACTGTTAATGGGGAATCAAAACCTCCTGGTTTTAGGAAAAATCCCTGCAAGAAACAAAGCCTCATGAAAAAATGAAATGGAAAAAAATGTGTCCACTCTGGTCCTTTGAAGCCCAGGTCTCTCTACTCAACTTTACCTAACACCTGATTAGAGCTGAGCCATGGTACAACCTTCCAAACACACAAGTCCACCCTGCCTAGAATTCTAGGCCAACTGAGAACATATCATGCTGAACACTTTTCAATGCCATTCTCAGACACCCAGTGAGGTGGCAGGAGCTCTGCCATTTTCTACAAAACTCTTTCCCATGTTATCTGGGCAGTCCCTCTACATCAGGCACATGTAAAGTGAACTACAAGCATTCTACAGCTTAAGCAAAACTTAGCTGTTTGATCATCATCTCTACTCTTTCTTAGGGTTTACTCCCACCTGATTGTCCCAGATTCACTCTCCCCTGTCTTTTGGTGACTGACATGTGGGAGGAAAGGTGAAGGGGAGACATGGAGACATAGCCCACAAACTCCACAAGAAATCCTATCTCAATAGGAACATTGCAGAGATGTTAAATCACTAAGTTGTCAGCATTGCAATCCCTCAACTGAAATCAAAGTCTCCAATCTTTGATTTACTTCTTTGGCATAAGACATCTACCAGTGTTTCCCAAGTTACCCAGCCTTCCAATGTAGGCACCCTTATCCCAGGGTAGATCAGTCATTTCTTACTATTATTGCAGCTTCTACAGAGTATGTATTCAAGACTCCCCCAAATTGTGCTATATTTCATAAGGCAGGAAGCTATTCCTAAGGAAGACATCATATTCAAGATAAGTTTAAGTCTCTCTTATGTGAACCCATAGCACACTGTGCATGCCCTGATTAAAGCATCTATCATGGAACAGTATTGAAATTATCCTTGTTTTTGGGTACTGAATCTTCATATACTCTTTTTAGAGCTATGCATTTTGAATTGAACTAAGTGAATGCAATGTACTGAGAAGCTGTAAATCTCTGGGTTATCCTTGCTCTATTTTATACAGTCAAAATAGAAAATGCCCTTAAAACCTTGTAATGAAAATTCTAAGCAATTTTCAAACATAAAACATGCTCCAGGATGTTGAATTTATAAATGTAAAAATCACTTCTTATTCTTCAATTTTGCCATCATTAAGATCTTCAAAAATGTGTACATTTCTTAATACCGATAGATACTATGATTTTAATTTTTTGGCTTAACTCAGTATTGCATTATTCAACCACCATAATGAGAATTCTCTCACCAAAAGAGAAATACTAATTCTTTCCATTTATAAAACAAATATGATAGTAATATAAAATTGGATTATAAAATATTCTGAGTGCTTGCATAAGCAGTGATTAGGAAGCAGAAATGTATCAAATTATCTATATTAATTATGATTAAAGAGGCAATAAAGTCTTGAAACTAAGCAACTGAGTAATAACAGACTAGAAATTGCTTTAAGTGAAAAGCTAGCTGTCTCATTTTTTGTCTTAGGCCATTAATCATAAGGTACTCATTGTTTAATACTAATACAAGGTATCATAATAATAAAAACAACAAAAATTCAGCTCTATATAGTGACTTGACCCAGTCCATAGCATTTAAAAATCAGAGACATTGCCCAAAAAGGTCCATCTAGTCAAAGCCATTGTTTTCCCAGTAGTCACGTATGGATGTGAGTGTTGGACTATAAAGAAAGCTGAGAACCGAAGAATTGATGCTTTTGAACTGTGATGTTGGAGAAGACTCTTGAAGAGTCCCTTGGACTGCAAGGAGATCAAACCAGTCAATCCTAAAGGAAATCAACCCTGAATATTCATTGGAAGGACTGATGCTGAAGCTGAAACTCCAATATTTTGGTCACCTGACGCGAAGAAATTACTCATTGGAAAAGACCGTGATGCTGGGAAAGATTGAAGGCGGGAGGAGAAGGGGACGACAGACGAAGAGATGGTTTATGGCATCACCAACTCGATAGACATGAGTTTGAGTAAGCTCCGGGAGTTGGTGATGGACAGGGAAGTGCTGCAGTCCATGGGGTTGCAAAGAGTCAGATACAGCTGAGCAACTGAAATGAACTGAAGCACTCCACTTCGTAGAAGCCCACATAGTTGTACGTTTTTGTAATATCCAGGTTCTGTCAGAGTACCTTGATCCCCATGTGCCGTCACTCTCCCCTTGGTCTGGAGTTCACTTGAAAATAACCTGGAAATAAATTATTTTGAGCTCTCAAAGCCTTTCTCTCCATGAAGACAGAAATGTTCATTGCCACCATTACTGTTAAGCCATGATCTTCCTCTCCTGAAGGCTTTGAATTCTATATCTTCCTTTCATTTTATTCATTCATCTTGTCCAGCTAAACAAGATTATTTGCTTTTATCTTACTATGCTGTAGGAAAATATCAAGATACTAACTGGAAGAATAAACTCAGAAATGAAACTTCCAGTGATAAAAGGAGAAAAGAATGTAAAAGATACCTGAGAATAAGGTATCAGAGACATTAAATGAACATATACTATCCTTGAAAGCAGTGATTTTTCTGGAAAACTGAGGATAAACTTGGTAAAGAATCTAACAAAAATGGGACTGACGTTTCACAAGAACATTTCTTAACCCTCATCATAAAGGACAAAAAAGAATGGAAGGGCTCTAGAAACAAAACAACAAGACAAGCAAATAGATCCATGAATCCACTGTCAGGTGAGAAAACAGTAAATGAAAGCTGCTGACAGATTTCATCAAGAATTATTATAAATAACTTGATTTAGGAGGCTGTACACATGTAAAATCATTTATTAGTAATGTAATTATAACATTTCTTTATGATAAATCAGTTTTATTCATTTGTATCTGATCATTATATTAATAATATAATTAACATATAATTATATTTAAATTATATTATAAATACAATGTATTTTAATTATATTATAAATATAATTATATTAATATTATATATTAATAAGGTCCATGTCCTCAGTGTAGAAAAAAGTATGTAAACGTTTCTGGGCACTCATTCTTTAAGAGGTACAAAATAACGTTGAATTAGAATCATAAAGCATCACTATTTACAAGCTACAGAGGTCAGGAGATCTCAGGCTAAGTTAGTCACAAGTCAAAGAGAGCTTCAATCATCCCTTCACTTGACCGATTTGTTCTTGGTCTTGAGTGTTATCCTAGGCCTTCTTTGAGTTAAGTGTTCTTCTATACTCCTAAGCGATATACTTCTATCACAACACAAGTTAAACTTTATATTATTGGCTTCTATTTCCTGCTAGATTTTAAATAAGTCTGACTCAAACTGTGTTTTATTGACTAATTTAGCAATACCTAGCAAAGTCCCAGAACACAGTAAGCAGTCAAAAAATATTTACTGAAGCAATATAAGAAAGCTTCAACAGGAAAGATTACTTATAAAAGAGTCAAAAATTTATAGTCTAAAAAAGTTTGTCATTTCCTGATAGGTACTCCTGGAGAATCTTAGAATTAATGTTAACACTAAGGCTATGATTAAAAGCATCATGGTCCCTAGGAAATGAATGCCTACTAAAAGTTTAGGATTTTAGGAAGCAGGCATCCAACCTAATTAATCTCATGATGATGACAAGAGAAGGCAGATAAACTAGACTCCTTCTTGCCCAGCCTGATTCTCAGAGTCCAATAGCTCATTTTACAGTGTTCACGACACCAAGTTTTCTGGTTTTAGAATTCACTGTAAGGACTAAATTTCAGTTAAGTCTAAAGTCTCTGATATGCAGTTAAGATGGAACAATATTAAATGTTCACAAGCTTTAAAGTAACAGCTACAACACAATGCCCTTACGACGGCTTGTAACTGCAACTTCAGGTCAGTTCAGTTGCTCAGCATGTCCACTCTTTGCAACCCCATGGACTGCAGCACGCCAGGCCTCCCTGTCCATCACCAACTCCCAGAGCTTGCTCAAACTCATGTCCATTGAGTCGGTGATGCCATCTAACCAACTCATCCTCTGTTGTCCCCTTCTCCTCCTGCCTTCAATCCTTCCCAGCATCAGGGTCTTTTCAATGAGTCAACTCTTCGCATCAGGTGGCCAAAGTATTGGAGTTTCAGCTTCAACATCAGTTCTTCCAATAAATATTCAGGACTGATTTCCTTCAGAATGGACTTGTGGGATCTCTCACAGTCCAAGGGACTCTCAAGAGTCTTCTCCAACACCACAATTCAAAAGCATCAATTCTTCGGCACTCAGCTTTTTACAATCCAACTCTCACATCCATACATGATCACTGGAAAAACTATAGCCTTGGCTAGACAGACCTTTGTTGGCAAAGTAATGTCTCTGCTTTTTAATATGCTGTCTAGGCTAGTCGTAACTTTTCTTCCAAGGAGTAAGTAAACTGCAACTTATATATAGTTTATAAAGGAACAACCCAGAAATAAATTCGAGTTTTGGTAATTTTGATGCAAATAAACACTTTTCCCCTATATACTCAATGGTTAACATGTGTCCTGAGTAGCAGTTTCTAGTTATAAATTATTTCACCTAATGAAAGACTAAACAATGTTCTTTACTCCTATGTCCACTTGTACAAGAATTTCATTTTAAATTTACTTTTAAGGTATAAGAATGAACCCAATATTTTAAGGAAAAGGGAAGGCATTATAGTAAAAAAACAAAATTTCATTTATTGCATCATAAATTTTTAAAGAACAAATGTTATTGAAATGGTTGAGATTATTTGATTTCTAGAATATCTTATACTATGTGGTTGATTTTATATGGTATAACATTTTGATTGTTTCTTCAGGCATACTTAGGCTTTTGTTTCATTTTAAATGAAACACATTAAAGAATATATTACAACCTATTCAGAATAAAGAGACACACAAAACAATTTTTTTTGAAAATCAGTAACATACAAAACCTGTAGCAAATACTTTGTGGAGTAAACAATAATGTGAAGAATATTATTTCTTTCATGATAACAAAGGACAATCAGTTTAATATCTAGAAGATTTTTATAAGAATAGAGATACTAAACTTCCCCTAATAAAAGAAAACAGATTATTTCCAAAACATATTTCATTGAAAAATTCCTAAACTGAGAAGCTATGATAACCTCTCATCCACAATTAACCAACCAATTATTTATTAATAATTCACTATAACACCAAATACAGCTATAAAACCTGAACAGAATGCATAGGGCAGAGCTACTTGAGGACTCAGAATTAAAGTATAGCACACAGAGTGGGAAAGAAAAACTAGAAATCAGAGTACCACTAAACTGACACTGAATTTTAACTTTCATTTTATTCTGGCATCCCCTGGCTGGGACTCAACTCAGCCCAAAATCTAGAAATAGAATTTGGTCAAGAACAGACGAGTGCAAAGAGAATTTCTGCAATTCTGGCTCGAGGATCAGGAAAGGTGTGCCCTAACACTGAGAGAGAGAGCAAGAGCTCCATTTTTCTTCCTTTTTCTTGATTCTCTAATGCACTAGCCCCCGGGGCTAGGATCCAATGATGGCTCAGAGAGCATGGCAAAGGTGGCAGTGAGAGGTATGGGCGTCTAAAATTCTAAGTGAGGGGAACTTTCCTCTCCTGTAGATGATCTGTCATCCAAAGAAGGTAAGGCAGTTCCTTCCCATCCACCCACTTTCGTCTTCTTGCTGCTTTGCACCAAGTGAAGATAGAGTCACAGGAAGTATGAGAGTAGAGTAAACAAAGAGATATTTCTGGCCAGAGGACCAAAACTGGGGAGTCCCAGGAAACAGGTAAGTACAGGAAATATTGCAGACTAGAGATTGTGGGAAAGTCACACCATAAATTTTTTATGAACTACAATGTTCAACCCTAGTTGCATATGTATATGCTGTGCTGTGCTTAGTTGCTCAATCGAGTCTGACTCTTTGTGACCCCATGGACTGTAGCCGGCCAGGCTCCTCTGTCCATGGAGATACTCCACACCAGAATACTAGAGTGGGTAGCCTTTTCTTTCTCCAGAGGATCTGCCCAATCCAGGGACTGAACCCAGGTCTCCTGCATTGCCAGTGGATTCTTTACTGTCTGAGGCACCAGGGAAGCCCAAGAATACAAGAATAGGTAGCCTAGCCTATCCCTTCTATAGGAGATCTTCCTGACCCAGAAATCAAACCAGGGATCTCCTGCATTGCAAGTGGATTCTTTACCAGCTAAGCGACCAAGGAATCCCCGCATATGTGTGTATTTGACCTGAAATAGCATACCAACAACTCTGAGAAGTGAATCAGTATTTAGATAGCTACCCAGATCCTTTACTGGCCACTGTGAATGTTACACACACACAAAAGGACTCTTTGCAGAACAAAAGCTTTGAAAACAGAATTGACCTCAAAACCACAACCAGTAGAAAGCTGGTTGCAATTTGTGGTTTTGAAGTGGCCAATTGCTAGCAAAAACAAAAATATCAATATTTTTCATATGATTATAAACAAGACCCAGAGTTTCATAACATAATATTAAACTGTCTAAGATATAACCCCAAATACTTGCTTATAACCAAGAAAACGCTCAGAGGGAAAGAAAATCAATAGGCGACTGAACTGAACTGAATCTGAAAAACAGGAAAATATGAAAAACTTAAATGGAAAATCTGGAATCTCTGGTACAATAATAAAAGGTCTGATATTATTATTTAATGAGTCCCAGACAGAGTAAAGGAAAAGTTTGCTAATAAATCATCTAAATATATCAGTTCATCATCAGTTCAGTCACTCAGTCATGTGCAACTCTTTGCAATCCCATGAACCACAGCACACCAGGCCTCCCTGTCCATCACCAACTCCCAGAGTCCACCCAAACCCATGTCCATTGAGTTGGTGATGCCGTCCAGCCATCTCATCATCTGTCCTCCCCTTCTCCTCCTGCCCTCAATCTTACCCAGCATCAGGGTCTTTAAATGAGTCAGCTCTTCGCATCAGGTGGCCAAAGTACTAGAGTTTCAGCTTCAACATCAGTTCTCCCAATGAACACCAAGGACTGATTTCCTTTAGGATGGACTGGTTGGAACTCCTTGCAGTCCAAGGGACTCTCAAGAGTCCTCTCCAACACCACACTTCAAAAACATCAATTCTTCGGCACTCAACTTTCTTCATAAGTCCAACTCTCACATCCATACATGACTACTGAGAAAATCATAGCCTTGACTAGATGGACCTTTGTTGACAAAGTAATGTCTCTGCTTTTGAATATACAATCTAGGTTGGTCATAACTTTCCTTCCAAGGAGTAACTGTTATAACTCCATGGCTGCAGTCACCATCTGCAGTGATTTTGGAGCCTAAAAAAATAAAGTCAGCCACTGTTTCCCCATCTATTTGCCATGAAGTGATGGGACCAGATGCTATGATCTTAGTTTTCTGAATGTTGAGCTTTAAGCCAACTTTTTTTACTGTCTTCTTTCACTTTCATCAAGAGGCTTTTGAGTTCTTCTTCACTTTCTGCCATAATGGTGGTGTCATCTGCATATCTGATGTGATTGATATTTCTCCTAGCAATCTTGATTCCAGTTGTGTTTCTTCCAGTCCAGCGTTTCTCATAATGTACTCTGCAAAGAAGTTAAATAAGCAGGGTGAAAATATACAGCCTTGCCATACTCCTTTCCCTATTTGGAACCAGTCTGTTGTTCCATGTCCAGTTCTAACTGTTGCTTCCTGACCTGCATACAGGTTTCTCAAGAGGCAGGTCAGGTGGTCTGGTATTCCCATCTCTTTCAGAATTTTCCACAGTTTATTGTGATCCATACAGTCAATGGCTTTGGCATAGTCAATAAAGCAGACATAGATATTTTTCTGGAACTCTTTTGCTTTTTTGATGACCCAGAGGATGTTGGCAATTTGATCTATACATATATATATTTGAAAAAATAATGGTTGAAAACTACACAAATGTAGAGAAAAATGCACAAATCTGCAAGTTCAATAAATTCAGTAAACCCAAACAAAGCTTTGCCCACATTCACCATAACTGAACTGATGAAAACTATAGACAAAGAAAATACCATGAAAGCAGCCAGACAGAAATAATGCATTACTTATAGGGAAACACTTATTCAAATTGACAGCTGTCTCATGGAGGCCAGAAGGAAATAGAACATTTTAAAAATTCTAAAAGAAAATAATTTTTAAACCAGAATTCCATATACAGAGAAGATATCTTTTAGGAATGAAAGTAAAATATACATAGTCTCAGATGAAGATAACCAAACTATGAGAATTTCTTGCAAGTAGATTTGTTCCAAAAGAACTGTTAAAGGAACCTCTTCAGACAGAAGAGAAATACCCAGAAGATGCTTACAGCATTGAGAATGAAGAAAGAACAAAAGAAATGGTAAATATAAGAGCAAATATAATAGATTATTTCTATTCTCTGTAGTTTTTTTAAATGTTTGATATTTGAAAGCAAGAATTATAACACTGAGTTTTAAATGTGTATATATATAATACATAAGATAATTACATTATTATAAGGTGAGATTAAAAACTATATAGTGGAAAATTAAGTGGGTGCATGAAGGATCATCTGTAGGAAGCTATAGGAAGATAATCTATAGGAAGAATCTAAATGTAAAGATTCCAACTGCAATGTGACTGTAGGAAAATGAATTTGAAAGTCAGAAGCAAGGTTAATCAAGAATAGATTGAGGAGTAGTATAATATGAAATCCTCACACAATCTATAAGCATCCTCATGATCCTAACCCATCATGAGGATTGCTAACCTCTCCAGCTTTATCTCACTCTTCAATTCCTTGTACTCTATACCCTAGTCAGATAAAAACTATTCCTTGGTGGCTCAAACAATAAAGAATCTGCCTGTAACGCAGGAGAGAGTGGGGTCCGATCCCTGTGTCTGGAAGATCCCTGGAAAAGGGCATGTCAATTATGCCTGGAGAATTCCATGGACAGAGGAACCTGGTGGGCTGCAGTCCATGGGGTTGCAAAGAGTCAGACATCAGTGAGCAACTAACACAAACAGTCCATACTAACAAACCTCCATGACTCTGTATAAGTTACTCCTTCTCAAGAGACTTCCTCTTTCCATTTCTCCACCTGGATAACTTCAACTAATTTGTCAAGATTAGCTCAGGTGTTTCAACCCACACAGGACCTCCCAAAGTCAAGTTTTATGACTTTTCTATGCAGTCCACATACATATTATTATATGCATATGTATATTATTGGAGATTTTGTTGTTGTTGCTGTTGTTCAGTCACTCAGTCATCTCCAACCCTTTATGATCCCATGGACCACACACACCAAGCTTCCCTGTCCTTCACTATCTCCCACAGTTTGCTCAAACTCATGTCCATTGAGTCAATGAGGCCATCCAACCATCTCATCCTCTGTCACCCCCTTTTCCTCCTGCCCTCAATCTTTCCCAGCATCAAGGTCTTTTCCATTTAAGACAATTCAGGGCTGCCCCCTTAGTTGGCAGTAGTATAGCTCCCTGTACTTATGGGCCATACACCAAAAGTGTAGATGTCCTAAGTAAAATCTGGGGGCTTCTCTGGTGGCTCAGAAGGTAAAGAATCTGCCTGCAATGCGGGAGACTGATTTAATCCCTGGGTTGGGAAGATCCTCTGGAGGAGCGCATGGCAACCCGCTCCAGTATTCTTGCCTGGAGAATCCCCATGGACAGAGGAGTCCAGCAGGTTATAGACCATGGGATTATAAAGAGTCAGACACAACTGAGCGGCTAAGCACACACATAAGGAAGGTGGCTAGGGGAAAGGGATATTGTATAATCAATCAATAAATGTCCACTATAGTAGGAGAAAATGTTCCTTGTTCTATGAATTTCCTGCAAAGAAGAGTCATTTACAGTCTTCATGCAGTCTTTTCTGACCAAAAACATCACAAACTCCCCCTCCTTTATAAATTCCTTTTTACCAATGTTTTTGTCATACCCTCAGTTTACCAGATTTCCCATGTATGTAATATAGTTATGAAGCAGTCTACCAGAGGATTTTTTCTGATTTGGGAATTCATACATACATATATACATCATTACATTCATATCTTAAACTAGTATAGTTGTACAGCTAAAGACCAATTGATTATTAATGAATCATTTTCACTGAAAAACACAAAAAATACATTAAACAAAGGGGAATCCAGACATTTGATGGTTATATATTATATTAGCATTTTCCACATATACTCACTAAAATTCATTAATTATTATTATTACTCCCTGGAGGATAGTAAAAGTACTGACTAAGCAGAGTTAAAAGAGAACAAAAAATTAGCACTAAAGTTCACAGAAAAATACAAGTCTATAAAATGACACATGATATGAAGAACAGAATTTCCTCCTTCCTTATTATTACCTCTCCACAAGAAGAGACAGAGGATGAAGCAAAAAAAGCAGATAGAATAAAAGAAGACATAAGAGAAAAGTATTTTATGTGTATGGTATTTTATATGTACAGTATTTTATGGCTGTATGGAAAAAAACTAAAGTTCTACATTAATAGCAGAATATGTTATAAAACTGTATTATCTATTATCATATATGACACACACACACAATCATGCACTAGAATTATTTTAAAAAGCAGAAACCCAAGGTGGGGAGGGGAACCTAAACACTGTAGTATTCAAGTATAGTAAAATCCTAACCAAAATAAAATTGAAAATTACTTAAAATTTTTCCCTATAATCTTAATACACATTTTTAAGCATTAACAAGACCTCAAAGGAAAGTGATTTATTTTAGAAAGATGTTCAACAATATTAAAACCAATAGCATTCTGATTAAACAGAAAATTTTGATTAGTTAGTATACCCTATATACACTCAAGTGTTTTTTCATTTGAATTTCAATTTATATACACACCTGTGTATTCACACACACAATACACAGTTTTGACAGAAATTAACTTAAATTCTAAAATGCAGAATTTCCACTTTAAAACTATTTGATCTTGGTGTTAGTTTTTAAAGAAATGTTCAACTTCCTATCTCTAAGGGATTCTAAATCTATTGTGGTTTACAAGCAATCCAGTCTAAATCAATACACTTGTGTGTGTATGCACAAAGAGTTGTGTCTGACCGGGCTCCTCTGTCCATGGAACTGTCCAGGCATGAACACAGGAGTGGGTTGCCCTACACTTACATTCAGCTAAACAGAGAACTCCAAGGATATCCCACTAAAGAGCTAATATGCAAGTGTGTGAAGGCATTCACATAAAACACAGGAAGAAAAGTAGAAAAGCATTCACCACCACCTTTTTATTGTGTTCTCTCATATATGTATGAATGAGGTGTCTCCAAATCATCATTGCTATTTTTATTATTATGGCTGTTGTTAACCAGCTCAACAGCAAATTCCTACTTTTCCTTATAGTTTCCATTAAGTCTCAGTTAAGCAGCCTTCCCCCTTAGTCTTGGGTCCTTCTTTCTCTTATGCTTCAATGCACTTTGAACACATGTCCATTATAACCATTAAATTCTTGCATCTGAATTACTTATGTGCATGATCACTTCCAAAGTAGGTTTTAATCTCCTAGAGAAAGATATTCTTTTTCCTAAGTAACTTCTACTTTGTTGGAGTTCAATATATATTCCTTTAATGAATAATCAATCAAAACTCTGATCAGAGATTAATTCTTTCAATTAATTATATAGACTAGGAGTTGAGATGGCAAGACAGCTTTTCTGACATGTTTTCACTTCCCATAGTCTTTGTATTACTAAGGAAAAGGTCCACAATTGCCTTCTTAATAGACGGAGGAAGTATTTCTGTTCCCATCAAAGTCCAGCATCTCTACTTCTATTCTGTTGGGGAAACACTAACTGAAACCACCCACCCTGGCCAGACACCATAATAATTATTTGCATGAGTAATTTTACCACGGGAGGCCCTGGTAAAGAACATGGAACTAATAAGCCGTTACCAACTGGAAGAATTTGGGAAAGGTCAAAAGGAGACGCCACATGTCCTACCAACCTCCCAGAATCCTCCTCACTGGAATCCATCTTGGCTGAGCAATGCACGCACCACCAGGAAGAATCTTGAATCAGAATGACTGGCCACAGACAGCACAGAAACTAATCCCATAAAACCAAGACTGTGAGCCACGTGGCGGAGCAGTCCTCCTGGGTTCCCTTACCCTGCTGCTTTCCACCTGGCTGTCCCTTCCCAATAAAGTCTCTTGCTTTGTGAGTCTCAGCACATGTCTCCTCAGACAATTCATTTCCAAGAGATAGACGAGCCACTCTGGGGCCTGGAAGGGGTCTCCCTTCCTGCAACAATTCCATTCCCTCTGAGTCTTTTATGGGGTTTGCTGTCACAGTTATCCACTTTCCTGAATCACCAATTATTTTCTTGAAGTTAATTATTCCCATCAGCTTACAAATGTAGTCTCATATCCTATATCTTTATTTTAATTATAAACACATAAAATAGAAATAAACTCCCCTCTTCCAACTACCTTCATATTTCTTACCTCCTCTTCACTGCAGAACTTCATGAACCTGTTAGTGATGTCTGTCTTAACCTCCTTATTCCCATTCTCTTGTCAAGTCACTCCAACTGTGCTTCATTTTTTCCCCACTACACTAAGACTGCTCTTACGAAGGTGTTACTGACCTCCATGTCACCAATTCCCACAGACTGTCTCTACTATAATAATCCTGCTCAATCTCTCAGGTCATTATAAAGGATGGCCCACTCCCTTCTAGAGAGAGTTTATCCTCTAGACTTCCTTAATACACAGGCTAGTTTCTTTTCCTATCTCAATGACTGTCTCTTCTCAGACTTCTTTGCTAATTCTTCTTCCTTGTGACTAAGTGATGAGCTCCATTCTCTTTGTCCACATCTCTTTCTATAATTTTACATATAATCTATATACAGTTTCCTTTCAATTTTCATTATGTAATTCTGTTCTTTCTATAAAACTTAAGAATCTTATGTCCACATTCACATTTGACTTCTGCATTTAAATTTATACTTGGCATCTCATAATTAAAAAGTCCAATGAAGAAAGCTTTGCTCATATTTGTTCTTCCCCTAATCTTTTCCATCAGAATAAATTCTAATACCCTTTATACAGTTGATTTCTTAAGAAAAATGAGGATCCTTATATTAATCACGTATTGCTATGTAACAATTCTCCCAAAACTTAATAGCTTAGGACAATGAACATTTAATGTTTCAAACGTATATTTTTTATAGGTCAGGAGCTCAGATATGACTTAGTAGCTCTGACTCAGGGACTGTCATAAGACTGCAGTCAAGATGCTCCCCAAGACTAGCCATACAAACCCTAACTGGGGCTGGAGGTTCCTACAGCGGTTCACTCATTCAGTGCTGGTTATTAAACAGAGGGCTTCAGCTCCCCTCCACAGGAACTTCTCCAAATGATTTCCTGAGCGGCTTCAGGATATGACAGCTAACTTCTCCCAAAGTGAAAGACCCAAGAGATGGCAAGATTTGAGCAGGAATTTCTTTTCTGATCTAGTGTCAAGAATAACACTGTCACTTGTACAATATCTTACTGGTTACAGAGGTTAGCCATACTTGGTTTGTGATGGGATGACCCAAGGACATAAATACCAGGAAGCATGACTCATCAGGGGCTCTCTTGGAAGCTGGCTAATATAATTTTGCATAGGGAAAAAAAATCACATAATTGAATTTTCACAGTCCTTTTAATCTCAAATGTTTATTTTGTGTAAATTATTCTATTAAACACAAGCACAACACAGAAAAATATAGAATATGGCAGCCTAACTATAAGACCCCATCTTTCTATTTCTCTTTCAAAATGCAGTAGACCTGGATAGTGCATTTGAAACCATGAGCTTTACTAGAGGCTTTGGAGAAATGAGTTAGGGACTTCCATCTACTATGTACTAGACAGGAGAGTAGAGGTCTCAGGAAAACTCCCCATGAAAGACAAAACACCAAAAAACAAAAACAAAACCTCACCATCAACCAATTAGAGAATGGTACACAAGCTGATCACCTACCATGCAGCTCCTCTCCCTCACCTGGCCTTTAAAATTATTTCCCTGAAATCTGTTGAAGAGTTAGGGGTTTTTGAACATTAGCTACCACACTCCTTGTTTGGCACCTGTAATAAACACAGCACTTCCTTCAGCACAGCCCAGTGTCAGTAGATTGGCTTTACTGAACCCCGGTGAGTGGATTCAAGTATGGTTTGGCAACATTTACACTCCAAAGATCTAAACAAACTAAAAAAAAAAAAAAAGTATGAATCGTGTAATCAAATTATAGGAATATAAGTTAGCCTCAGAAAGACTAAAATTAGCACTCACTAGCTCTCCTTTTCCTTTTTTGAATCAGTGCATTTTAACAGACCAGAAGATGCCATTCAGTTGTAAATTATAGCCACCATTGGCTCCTAGCTCATATCTTCTCAGTCACCAGAAAGGGAAACCTCTTCCATCTTGACCCAGTTTGAAAAAAATCTCAGAGGACTCTGCTTAACTCAGCTTGATCATGTGACTACCTCATTGAGTCAGGGAAGCAAATTGCTATGAATCAACTGGACATGGGGAAGATGAAGAGTCCATTCAGAATATAAGCCACAGTGGGAGAATTAGTATTCCAAATAAGGAAGTATGCTATTCTCAAAAGAAATAAGAGTGAGTTGCCAAACAAAACAATGAATGTCAACTATACTTTCAACACTAACTATAGCATTTTTCTGTGTACCTGAGGATACAGGAATTTGGACATGGATGGTTGAAAGTAAAAAGTAGGTATTTTAAAATATTTCCATGGATGTACCCAGCTTCCTTAGTAGCTCAGCTGGAAAAGAATCCACCTGCAATGCCAGAGACCCCACTTCGATTCCTGGGTTGGGAAGATGTGATGAAGAAGGGATAGGTTAACCACTCCAATAATCTTGGGCTTCCCTGGTGGCTCAACTGGTAAAGAATAAGCTGTAATGGGGGAGACCTGCAATGTGAGAGACTTATTATGGCAAGAATACACAGAAGAACTATACAAAAAGATCATGACCCAGATAACCACGATGTTGTGATCACTCACCTAGAGCCAGACATCCTGGAGTGTGAAGTCAGTGGGCTTTAGGAAGCATCACTAAGAACAAAGCTAGTGGAGGTGAAGGAATTCCAGCTGAGCTATTTTAAATCCTAAAAGATGATATTGACTGCTGCGCTCAATATGCCAGCAAATTTCAAAAACTCAGCAGTGGCCACAGTACTGAAAAAGATCAGTTTTTATTCCAATCCAAAAGAAAGGCAGGACCAAAGGATGTTAAAACTACCACACAATTGCATCATCTCACATGCTAGCAAAGTAATGCTCAAAAATCTCCAAGCCAGGCTTCAACAGTAAATGAATAGAGAACTTCCAGATATTCAAGCTGGATTTAGGAAAGGGAGAGGAACCAGGAATCAAATTGCCAACATCCGTTGGATCATGGAAAAAGCGAAAGAATTCCAGAAAAACATCTACTTTGGCTTCATTGACTATGCTAAAGCCTCTGATTTTTTTGAATCACAACAAACTGTGGAAAATTCTTCAAGAGATGGGAATACCAGACCATCTTACCTGTCTCCTGAGAAATCTGTACACAGGTCAAGAAGCAACAGTTAAAATTGGACATGGAACAAGGGACTGGTTCCAAATTGGGAAAGGAGTACATCAAGGCTGTATATTGTCGCCTTGCTTATTTAACTTATATGCAAGTACATCAAGAGAAATGCCAGACTGGATGAAGCACAAGCTGTAATCAAGATTTCAGGGAGAAGTATCAATAACCTCAGATATGCAGGAGACACCACTCTTATAGCAGAAAGCAAAGAGGAACTAAAGAGCCTCTTTATGAAGGTGAAAGAGGAGAGTAAAAAGGCCGGCTTAAAACTCAAGATTCAAAAGTCTAAGATCATGGCATCTGTTCCCATCACTTCATGGCAAGTAGATGGGGAAACAATGGAAACAGTGACAGATTTTATTTTGGGGGGGCTTCAAAACCACTGCAGATGGTTTACTGCAGCCATGAAATTAAAAGTTACTTGCTCCTTGGAAGAAAAGCTATGACAAACACAGACAGCATACTGAAAAGCAGAGACATTACTTTACCAACAAATGTCCATTTAGCCAAAGCTATGGTTTTTCCAGTAGTTATGCATGGATGTGAGAGATGGACCATAAAGAAAGCTGAGCACTGAAGAATTGATGCTTTTGAACTATGGTTTTGGAGAAGACTCTTGAGAGTTCCTTGGACAGCAAGCAGATAAAACCACTCAATCATAAGGGAAATCAGTCCTGAATATTCATTGGAAGGACTGATGCTAAAGCTGAAACTCCAATACATTGGCTACTTGATGTGAAGCACTCATTGGAAAAGACCCTGATGCTGGGAAAGACAGAAGGCAGGAGGAGAAGAGGACAATGGAGGATGAGATGGTTGGATGGTGCCTCGATGCGACATGAGTTTGAGCAAGCTCCGAGAGTTAGTGATGGACAGGGAAGCCTGGTGTGACCCCAGTCCATGGGATCGCAAAGAGTCAGACACAACTGACTGACTGATCTGAACTGACTGATGCAGCCTTCACTGACACTCATCAGTTACTGATGGTAAATTTCCAAAACAATCTTTTATAAGAATACATAAAGAAAATTAATGCACACAATTAAAACACCAGCAGTTCAAAGAAGAACATCCTTTTGGAGCGTTTTACAGTGAGTTACTATGTAACTCAGAGGTAAAGAATCTGCCTGTGTGGGAGACCTGGGTTCGATCTCTGAGTTGGGAAGATCCCCTGGAGGAGGGCATGGCAACCCACTCCAGTATTCTTGCCTGGAGAATCTCCATGGACAGAGGAGCCTAGAGGGCTACACAGTCCATGGGGTGGCAAAGAGTTGGACATGACTGAGCAACTAAGCATAGCACATAAAACATAGAGTAAGGGAAATTGGATCAAATTTAAAGCTCAGTTGGAAGAATTCTCTCAGAACTTAAAGGGAAAATAATAATAAAATGAAAATTATAGGAGGATGGACAAGAAAAAGAAGATAGTGCCAAGAAATAAAATAATCATTAATACTAGTTTCAGAAGCAGGGAGGAAAACAAACTGGAGCAATATAAGAGAACTGGAAATTTCCTCAGATCATACCAAATATTAGTCAATACTCATGAACTCAAACTCTAAACATAGCATGGTGGAATGGCTAAATTTCAAGGAGAACTGACAAATATGCAGAAAGATTTCATAAAACATTTCCTAGGAAAGATAATTTAATTATACCACCTATATATAAACTTTCCTTTAGTGATTAAAAAAAACTCGTCTGTTCACCAATTATTTATTAAGTTACTACTATGTACTGTTCAGCAGCAGCTAGAGATAGAGCAATGAACAAACTACAGTCTAAATTCAATTTTTTAATTTAAAAAATTAAACTTCAAGGCAAGCGGAGAAAACTTACTAAGAGATAATCTCTGTCAAGGTGGAAAAACTTGTTTCATCAAATTTTATGTCTCTTTACATTTAAAAGGTGATGCATTCATTTCATTTTACTTTGTGATATTCTGTCAATTATGATTAGGTTCAGCCACAAAATAAATTAACAGAGGCCTATTTCTTACACATATAAGTCCACAGGTAGGAAGTCTATGGGCATTCTAACAGATCAGCTCCATGAAATCTTCAGAGAACTCAGACTCCTGTATCCTTAAGAATGCACCTTATACTATCCTGCCATGCCCAACCACACACAAACACTTCCCAAAACTGGGGAATCTAAGGAATCTGCATTTTAACAGATATCCCAAGTAATCCAAATTCAGGTGGTTTATAACCCACATGAGACATTCTGATATCAAAGAATGAGGAAAAGATGATAAAGTGACTCTTAAAACCTTGATAATGAGAGAAATAAAATATTACTTCTAAGAATAAAACTATGAAATCAATGAACAGTTGCTAAGAGCAAAGATATGTAAAGTCACCTTAACAAAAGCCAAACCACCCATGTTTGACAAAACCTTGACTTTTAGATATTTTCTTACCTAAAGAAATGGTCAGAGGATGGTGGGTGATGCAGAGTGAGCCCACAAGCAACATGGAAGTCACTAAATAAGAGTCTCAGAGGTCTTCTTCAGATGTGACAACTACATCTTATTACACACCTTTTCAGAACTCCTCCAACCATTTTCTTATAAAAAATTTAGATGTATTTTTATTGTTTTTGTTGTTGCTGCTGCTGTTGTTTAGTTGTTGTCAAGTCTGGCTCTTTTGCATCCTCATAGACTGTAGACCACCAGGCTCCTCTGTCCATGGGATTTCCCAGGCAACAATACTGGAGTTTGTTGCCATACTGAGTGTGTTGCCATTTCCTTCTCCAGGGGATCTTCCTCATCCAGGGAGCAAAGAAGTCTCCTTCACTGGCAGGCGGATTCTTTACCACTGAGCCACCAGGGAAGCCCATATTTATTGCTACCTTTTATAATGTTTCAGATAAAGCTTTATAATTTGAAATTAATTTTGTGCCATTAATGGCATCCCTTGTCAGATAATATTACATAAAAACAGGTAATATTAGGCTGTAGCTACTCATACCGAAGTCTGTATATGAGATGATGTTCAATTAGGAAGCCAGACAAAACATGCAAAATAAATCTTGACCTCCACATTCTCATCTTCTTTCATTCTGAAGGGAAACAGGAAACAAAAGAAAAAAGAAAACCCTAGAACAACGTGTTATAAAGCCAGATTTACTAAACTGTTAACACTATTTTGCAATATCATCACTGTACTTCTTTTCCTTCACACAATACAAAACTGTGTTGATTATTCCTATCCACTAAGAGCATTCTGAAAATTCCAAACCATTGATCTGTTCAGAAAGATACGTATCACCAATGAAATAATGCAATAGGTAACAAAACAATAGGTAACAACAGGTAAGTAAACTCTGCACTTCATTATATTCAGTTCAGTTCAGTTGCTCAGTTGTGTCCGAATCTTTGCGACCCCATGAATTGCAACATGCCAGGCCTCCCTGTGCATCACCAACTCCCGGAGTTCACTCAGATTCACGTCCATTGAGTCGGTGATGCCACCCAACCATTTCATCCTCTGTCATCCCCTTCTCCTCCTGCCCCCAATCCCTCCCAGCATCAGAGTCTTTTCCAATGAATCAACTCTTTGCATCAGGTGGCCGAAGTATTGGAGTTTCAGCTTTAGCATCATTCCTTCCAAAGAAATCCCAGGGTTGATCTCCTTTAGAATGGACTGGTTGGATCTCCTTGCACTCCAAGGGACTCTCAAGTCTTCTCCAACATCACAGTTCAAAAGCATCAATTCTTTGGCACTCAGCTTTCTTCACAGTCCAACTCTCACATCCATACATGACGACAGGAAAAACCATAGCCTTGACTAGATGGACATTTGTGGACAAAGTAATGTCTTTGCTTTTGAATATGCTATCTAAGTTGGTCATAACTTTTCTTCCAAGGAGTAAGCATCTTTTAATTTCAGGCTGCAGTCACCATCTGCAGTGATTTTGGAGCCCCTAAAAATAAAGTCTGACACTGTTTCCATTGTTTCCCCATCTATTTCCCATGAAGGGATGGGACCAGATGCCATGATCTTCATTTTCTGAGTGTTGAGCTTTATGCCAACTTTTTCACTCTCCTCTTTCACTTTCATCAAGATGCTTTTTAGTTCCTCTTCACTTTCAGCCAAAAGGGTGGTGTCATCTGCATGTCTGAGGTTATTGATATTTCTCCTGGAAATCTTGATTCCAGCTTGGGCTTCTTCCAGTCCGCATTTCTCATGATGTACTCTGCATAGAAGTTAAATAAGCAAGGTGACAATATACAGCCTTGACGTACTCCTTTTCCTATTTGGAACCAGTCTGTTGTTCCATGTCCAGTTCTAACTGTTGCTTCCTGGCCTGCATACAGATTTCTCAAGAGGCAGGTCAGGTGGTCTGGTATTCCCATCTCTCTCAGAATTTTCCACAGTTTATTGTGATCCACCCAGTCAAAGGCTTTGGCATAGTCAATAAAGCAGAAATAGATCTTTTTCTGGAATTTTCTTGCTTTTTCCATGATCCAGCAGATGTTGGCAATTTTATCTCTGGTTCCTCTGCCTTTTCTAAAACCAGCTTGAACATCTGGACATTCACGGTTCACGTATTGCTGAAGCCTGGCTTGGAGAATTTTGAGCATTACTTTACTAGCATGTGAGATGAGTGCAATTGTGTGGTAGTTTGAGCATTCTTTGGCATTGCCTTTCTTTGGGATTGGAATGAAAACTGACCTTTTCCAGTCCTGTGGCCACTGCTGAGTTTTCCAAATTTGCTGGCATATTGAGTGCAGCACTTTCACAGCATCATCTTTCAGGATTTGAAATAGCTCAACTGGAATTCCATCACCTCCACCAGCTTTGTTCATAGTGATGCTTTCTAAGGCCCACTTGACTTTACATTCCAGGATGTCTGGCTCTAGGTGAGTGATCACACCATCGTGTTCTCCCTTAAAATTTTTCTGTTATCACTCCTTTTTACTATAGTCTATCCTTTCAAATTGTCGTTGAATTTCCAAATTAATTCTTCCACGGCTTCAATTCACTCAGGTAATTTCTCAGTGTCTGAACTAAGAGACTCCCACCACCAAAACAGTTTCAAACTCGTGATAGAATGTTTATTAAAAGTACGAAGTCTGAGATATGCCAGCAGGACCTGAGATTCTGAGCAAGTTCTGGGAACTTTAGTTTCTGTATATCCATGATTTAAATAAACCCAGGATTTTCGTCTGACGAGATAGATTTTAAGGGAAGCAATTGGCAAGTTTTGCATCACCTGTCACAAGCCCTAAACTGATGGAAAACTACTAAGCTCCATTTTACTACCCAACAAACGGGCGGGGAGGGGGTGGGGAGTGGGGAGGAGGTGGGCGTTAACTTACATTCAGCACTGGGGAGGATGGAATTGTGGTCCCTTATACCTAGGAATCTTCCTAAAAGCAAAACCAAGCGGTCAGTCGGGCGAATGCTACGCTGCAGGTTTGTTTCTCTTGCTAACCAACCGCCTGAGACCCTGCGGGACCAGGCAGAAAAAGCTTGTGTTTGTTCGTTTTTTTCTTTTCAAATTTCAAATTCCTTTAAGCCAAATGCTGGGCTCCAAACATCCTGTAGGGGAATAAACCACCTCACCAGTTCTGAGTGTGGAAGCATGACTCCGCCTCGCCAACGACAGCAAGACAGACAAGCAACTTCAGAGAAGCCGAGGTAAGAAGCCGGTCTCATCCCGCTGGGAAGGAGAAGACCAGTTTTTCTCAGCCAAGCCCGCAGGCGCCGCAGCCAGGCGAGTCCACAGCCCACGCCCTCTGCGGCTGGGCCAGGGCGGTGCGTCACGTGGCCAGAAAGCTCAGCCAATCAGCGCAGCCCTCGGCGGTATTCAAATCAACGGCGGGGCCGACGGTTTTGGGGATCTGGGTCGCCGCCCGGGAATCGGGGTCTGAGTGTCGCTTTCCGCTGCCATGCCGGGCACCGGTCGCTGAGAGACCCTTGGGCCCGGTGGGCGGAATGGAGAATCGGGATGTGCCTCCAGGCCCTTATCGGGCCACTAAGCTGGTAAGACAGCGCGAACGAGGAGACTGGCCAGCGGGGTGATGGCCGGTTTTACGTGAGAAGGCTCACAGTTTTCCCTAGGGCGTTGGGATGGGCCCCAGAGCCCAGGAGATCGCTGAAGAGGCGGATGAGGGGAGTTCTCGGGTATCGCGGACCTTTGCGATACCCTTGGATACGCTTGTCCCCCTCCTTTGAGAGTCTGCCCCCCTCCTTTGCTCCAGGCTCCCGGGGTAGGGCATCGACCCAACTTCTTAAGCGACTCTGTTCTTGGTGTTTTCGGCGTCTCCTGGGATGACTTAGAATATTCTGAGTTTAGACGCTCCTCACGCCAGATTTTCTACCCCCAACAGGATTTTAGGGGGATTTAGAACGAGTTCCCATGTTTTTTAGGATCAGATTGTGACAGCTTCATTTTTCCGGTCCTGTGGAATTAAATACAGGATGTATCGACTGAATACAACTCAGTAACAGCTATTTCTAACAGCTAAAACTCAGACTATTTTAAGTACCCATCAGGAGCCACTGTTGGTAGTCACAGGATTTGTACTTGGACACAGTGTCTTGTGTATTTGGATCATCAGCCCACGAGGATACTGTGCCACTGGTTATGTGACATTAGGAGGATCACTTATGTGAGCATCAGTTTCCCCACTGGTAAAGTAGAGCTGAGAGTTGTCCAGAGTCGATGTTACTGTAGGTGAAAGTGTGTTGTTATCTGTAGAATAACAGACAACTTATTCTCTGTATAAACTGCAGCTCAGTATAAGTTTCCTGAATAACATATGAAATGTGGAGGTGTATAAAGAAAAGAATACAGTTATTGTGTTTTCTTTCAGCCCTTAAATTTTGTGCTATGATGTTGGGACCGCATAGTTTAGAGAAGCGACAGCATAACAAGTACTAACATAGTTGGAATTATAAATCAGATTTCTTCACCTCTAATGTAGGATTTTTTTCAATTAAAAAGTTATATGTTCTGCTTTATCTATGTACCACATCTTATTTATTCTTTCATCTGTCATGGAACATTTGAGTTGTTTCCATGTCCTGGCTATTGAATATAGTGTGGCAATGAATATTGGAGTACATGTGTCATTTTGAATTATGGTTTTCTCAGGGCATATGCCCAATGGTGAGATTGCTGGGTCATATGGTAGTTTTATTTTTAGCTTTTGAAGGAATCTCCACACTGTTCTCCACTTGGCTCTATCAGTTTATATTCCCACCAACAGTGCAAAAGGTTTCCTTTTCTCCATACTTCACCTGCATTGTTTGTAGATTTTTTTGATGATGGCCATTCTGATGGTTTGAGGTGATACCTTATTGTAGTTTTGATTTGCATTTCTCTAATAATTAGTGAAGTTGAGCATATTTTCATGCGTTCATGGGCCATCTCTATGTATTCTTCTCCAAGGGATCTTCTCAACCCAGGGATTGAACCTGGGTCTCCTGCACTGCAGGCAGATTGTTTACCACCTGAGCCACAAGGGAAGCCCATTTTCACTGAGCATATTTTCATGTGTTTATTGGCCGTCTGTATGTCTTCTTTGAAGAATGTCTTTTTAGGCTTTCCACCCATTTTTTGATTTGGATTGTTTGTTTTTTGATATGGAGCTCTATGAGCTGTCTGTGAGAAAAACAAATATTTTATATTAACCCATATGTGTAGAATCTAGAAAAAATGATAGATGAAGCCTATTTTTGGAGCAGGAATAGAGACACAGACATAGAGAATGGAGGTGTGGACAAAGGGAGGGTGGGAAGAATTGGGAAATTAGGACTGACATATATATATATGTATATATATATATAAAATACACGTGAGCGTGCTCAGTCATGTCTAACCCTTTGCAACACCGTGGACTGCAGCCTGTCAGGCTTTGTCCATGGGATTCTCCAGGCAAGAATACTGGAGTACGTTGCCATTTCCCCCTCCAGGGGATCTTCCTGACCCAGGGATTGAACTTGCATCTCCTGCATTGGCAGGTGGATTCTTTTACCACTGAGCCACCTGGGAAACCCAACTACCATGTGTAAAACAGATAGCTAATGGGAACCTGCTGTATAACACAGGGAGCTCAGCTTGGTGCTGTGTTGACCTAGATGGGTGGTATAGGGGACAGGTGGGAGGAAAGTCCAGGAGGGAGGAGATATATGCATACATATAGCTGATTCACTTCATTGTACAGCAGAAACTGACACAAAGTTGTAAAGCAATTGTACTCCAAAAAAAAAAAAATGTTTACCACCACCACCTTCTATACCACCACTCTTAGACCGCCACAAACCCAAAAGTTTGGGTAATTTGAAAAAGATTTCCAAAAGTGTGATTATCTTTTTAAAATGTAAATATATATCAGTGTCATTAAACAAACAATAGACTTAAATTTTAATTTACTCCATCTGTTATGTTCATTGTTGAGCTCTTCACTAGTAAATATATAAACTTTTTTTAATACTAAAGGTATTTTACCAGTAAAACTACTGCCTGCCATAAGTTTTGTTTGGCCTGCTTAGTTATGAGTGCAGGTTCTAGAGTTTTCAGGTGTGTGACCTTGGTCAAGTTATTAAATATCTCAGGGGTTCATATTCCATATCTGAAAATGGGATGATAATAGTACTCATTCATTGAATTGTGAGAATTAAAGTAAAGTAATGAATGCAATTTTTGCCTTTTCATACTGTTCATGGGGTTCTCAAGGCAAGAATACTGAAGTGGCTTGCCATTCCCTTCTCCAGTGGACCACATTCTGTCAGACCTCTCCACCATGACCCACCCGTCTTGGGTTTGCCCCACAGGCATGGCTTGGTTTCATTGAGTTAGACAAGGCTGTGATCCTAGTGTGATTAGATTGACTAGTTTTCTGAGTATGGTTTCAGTGTGTCTGCCCTCTGATGCCCTCTTGCAACACCTACCATCTTACTTGGGTTTCTCTTACCTTGGGCGTGGGGTATCTCTTCATGGCTGCTCCAAAATCACTTACCTTGGGCGTGGGGTATCAAAATCATTGCAGATGGTGACTGCAGCCATGAAATTAAAAGACGCTTACTCCTTGGAAGAAAAGTTATGACCAACCTAGATAGTGTATTAAAAAGCAGAGACATTACTTTGCTGACTAAGGTCCATCTAGTCAAGGCTATGGTTTTTCCTGTGGTCATGTATGGATGTGAGAGTTAGACTGTGAAGAAGGCTGAGCGCTGAAGAATTGATGCTTTTGAACTGTGGTGTTGAAGACTCTTGAGAGTCCCCTGGACTGCAAGGAGATCCAACCAGTCCATTCTGAAGGAGATTGGCCCTGGGATTTCTTTGGAAGGAATGATGCTAAAACTGAAGCTCCAGTACTTTGGCCACCTCATGCGAAGAGTTGACTCATTGGAAAAGACTCTGATGCTGGGAGGGATTGGGGGCAGGAGGAGAAGGGGACGGCGAGGATGAGATGGCTGGATGGCATCATGGACTCAATGGACGTGAGTCTGAGTNGAGAAGACTCTTGAGAGTCCCTTGGACTGCAAGGAGATCCAACCAGTCCATTCTGAAGGAGATTGGCCCTGGGATTTCTTTGGAAGGAATGATGCTAAAACTGAAGCTCCAGTACTTTGGCCACCTCATGAGAAGAGTTGACTCATTGGAAAAGGCTCTGATGCTGGGAGGAATTGGGGGCAGGAGGAGAAGGGGACAACAGAGGATGAGATGGCTGGATGGCATCACGGACTTGATGGACGTGAGTCTGAGTGAACTCCGGGAGTTGGTGATGGACAGGGAGGCCTGGTGTGCTGTGATTCATGGGGTCACAAAGAGTCGGACACAATTGAGCGACTGAACTGAACTGATGGATTGTTGTTCCTTTTCTATTAGGAAACACCTTTCAATATTTCTTTTAGAATAGGTTTAATACTGTTGTGTTCTTCTAGCTTTTGCTTTTCTGAGACATTCTTTCTCTCTATGCTAAATGATAATCTTCCTGGGTAGAGTATCCTTGGTTGTGGGTTTTCCTCTTTCAGGGCTTTGAATATATCATGCCACTCCATTTTGGCCTGCAAAATTTCTGCAGAGAAATCAGCTGATAGTCTTATGAAGGTTCTCTTTTGACTGACCCATTGTTTTTCTTTTGCTACCTTTGTTGAGTCATTAAGTCGTGTCCAACTCTTTGCAACGCCATGAACTATAGCACATCAGGTTTCCTTGCCCCTCACTATCTCTCAGAGTTTGCTCAAACTTGTGTTCACTGAGTTGATGATGCCATCCAGCCATCTCATCCTCTGTCCCTGCTTCTGCTGCCTTTAGAATCCTGTCTTTAAGTTTAATTATATCAACTCTTTATTTTAATTATAATATTTATGTCTTAGTGTGGGTCTGTTTGGGTTCATCTTATTTGGGACCCTCTGTACTTCCTGCACCTGAATAGCTATTTCCTTCTTGAAGTTTGGGAATTTTTCAGACATCATTTCTTCAAATACATTTTTGATCCCCTTCTCTCTCTCTTTTCTCCTTCTGGTACCTTTATTTTTCATGCTTTATATTATCCCACAAATCTTGTATGTTGCTTTCATTTGCCTTTCTGTGTGCTGTTCTGATTGGGTGATTTCCATCATTCTATTTTCCAGATCACTTACTTGTTCTTCTGTGTTACTTAGTTTGGTATTAACTGCTTCTCGATTGGTTTTTATCTCAGCAGTTGTCTAATTTTGATTGGTTCCTTTTTACAGTTTCTAGTTTGTTAGACTGATCTGCATTTCTATTTACAATCTTGATACCTTCAGCATTTTTATTACTTCTTTTTTGAGCTCAGTGTCTTGTAGACTGGTGAGGTCTGTTTCATTATTTGTTCTTTCATGGGATTTTTCTTGTTCTTTTAATTGAGAGTGATTCCTCTGATTTTTCATTTTACTTCACTTTCTCTGCCTGTATAACTTCAGGAGAAATTTATCTACTATGGTCCTTGAAGGGGTGTTTTTCTGTGGAAGCACCTCTGTGTAGACTGTGTGAGTCCAATATTTTTGATACGGGTGTCTTTTGTGTGTGCGGGCTGTTTCCCACGTGATGTGCTGTGCTCAGTTGCTCAGTCATGTTCGACTTTTTGCGACCTCAAAGACTATAGCCCGCCAGGCTCCTGTCCATGGGGTTTTTCAGGCAAGTGTACTGGAGAGGGCTGCCCTTTCCTCCTCCAGGGGATCTTGCCAACTCAAGGGGCGAACCCGCAGCTCCTGCATCAGCTGCCCTGCACATGGATCATTTACGCTGAGCCATCCGGGAAGCCCTATCCACTCGACAGTGGGTGTAATTAATGCTGTGATATCCACAGCCAGCACGGGTTATTGGGCAGGGGCTCCTCTCTGTTCCATAGCCATCACAGCCCTGTCAGGGGCAGGGTCTGCTCCCTAGTTGTTGCAGTAGAAGCCCTGATGGATGGACTAAGTCACATTCTGTTGCCTTTGACTGCATGCTCTGTCCCAAAGGAGGTGAGTGCTGAAGCAACCGAGGTCCCTGTGGTCACAGTGAACCCACTCACCAGCTGTGCTGTAGTCCATGGGCACGTGGAAGCAGCCCAAGGTCCCATCCTTTTCTCCCTCGTGTTTATCCTACACCTCGTCCTGGGCTGGTGCTGGGGGCCAGGGCGCTGTGGCTACAGGGACCAAGGTAGCTGTGCTGCCGCATGGGAGCTGGCCGCCTCTATAGCAGGTCTCTCCCAGGACCTGATCATCCCAGATCCAGCTGTGGTAAGGGGTGGGCAGAACCAGAGCGCTCCCGCCAGGAACGGAGCTGCTGTGTATTCTCCCCACGGGCTGTCCATGTAAGACGTGTGTTTCTGAGGCCCCACCCAGATGTGCACGCCAGCAGCCCCTGCTTCTGCTGGCCCCGTGCCCCACTGTTAATGCACTGACAATGGGCTCCAGTGGAGGACCACACTTGTCATTCCCATGCTAATGGCGGGCTCCAAGCTTCAAACCCCGTATCACACCGCAGCTCCCCAGGCTGTCTCTGTGCAGCTAGACCGAGTCTTCTCCCAGGGCCCATCCACCCCAGATTCAGTGCCTAGTTGCTCCTGGTACTGGAAGCCGCATCTGGTGGGCATTTCGGGTTGGGAAGTGCAGCAAGGTCGCAGTCTATCTCTCTCTGCCCTGATTGTTGGTAAGCTGGCATGCATCCTGCGAGCAGCATCCTGACCACTCCAACCCCTCTGTCTGGCCTCCGAGCAGGCAAGGAGGAATCCCCCAGAAAGTACCCGTCTATATGGACTTTCTCGCCTATGTCCTGATCCTCTTGCCCAGGGTCCTACTGTTCCTTAACAGACTTAGGTCCTTGGGACTGGACGAGGAGTGGACATGATACTTGGGATAGCAGCACCCATCTTGCTGTCAGGCTATGGGTAAAACTGATCATGGAGAAGACAGAGGCGACCCTGATGTGCTACGCCTCATCACACCTCCCCTTCTGAGAGCCTTCGGTTATGGGAGATGATCCATTCCTGTCTGAGCCAATGTTTTCTATCACTGTTGTGGAAAATACCCTAGGTGGTACTTTGTCTAAAATTTCTATCTTGTATCATGTCAGATACTTTTCCTACTGAATGTGATGGAATCTCAAGAAGACAAGGCAGTTCAGAATCATGATTTGACAGGTGAGTCTAGTCAGACCTGCAGTGCTTTTGCCCCTTCCTGGGGTCACTCTGGTGGAGGTCACACTCACTCCCTGTGACAGCCCCTTAAAGAGATCCTAAAGGGGGTAATGAGCCCATTTTAAAGGTGGAGATCTGAAGCCTGACCACCGCACCCTGCGTGACAGGGCATGAAGGCAAGATGAGTCGCCTGTTAGGACACGAATAGCTGAAATGATTTCTTGCTAAGAGATAGTTAGTTTCCAATGAGAGATTCCTCATGCACAATAATGGAAACCATTAGCTCAAGGTACCTATGTCAACTGTCTCCAGACTCCCCACGTACAACGTCTTTCAAGCCTCTAAAAGCACATGGTGAATGGCTGGCACTCTGTCCTTTCCGTGTAGCCCCTGCCACTGCTCACTTGCACTCGCGCGCTCTCTCTCTCTCTCACTCACACACACATATACACGGCACCTCGACATACTGTCCTGGCACCCAAACTTATTTTGCCAGAACAGAATATATATTATGTTGTTGCTTTGATTACAGAGGATCCCCTAAAACACAGGGCTCTGTGTACTACCCCCTCGCCTTCTCTGCTGCAGAGATCTGGTCCACAGGCAATGACTCTGTCAGAGAGAACTACTGTTTTCAGAAGCCAATGGGCAGCCCCATAGACGTCAATTGTAACTACAAATGGAAATCCCTGTAACACCCTTGAATGAACTAACAGTGCATGCAGGGCTCTCTGATAGATCACAAATATGTGGCATGAGGAAGTTCATGCTTATGGCCAGTTGCTTAGCCCTGTCTGACTCTTTGTGACCCTATGAACCCTAGACTGGTAGCCTCCTTTGTCCATGGACTTCTCCAGGCAAGAACAGTGGAGTGGGTTGCTGTTTCCTCCTCTAGGGGATCTTCCCAATCCAGGGATTCAACCTGAGTCTCCTGTATGTCCTGCATTGGCAGGCAGATTCTTTACCAATGAGCCACCAGGTGAGTCCCCATAAGGAAGTTAGAAAGTCTTTATTGATAAGAGTTGATCTTACATAGAAGTCTGTGAGAGAATTAAAACAGAGAAATACAAAGTGTGAGTGCATGTTGGAGGATATAGGACACAAGCAGGTGTAGCTCTCACTGGCCCCCTCTGGCCTGAGTACACTAACACTGACAATTAATTATATTGCCTGCGATGGTTGTTGAGATCAAACTTCATCCGCCCAACTCTCCTTCTTTGCCACCCTCACTGCCCACCCTCCAGTTTCTCTAACATAACAAGCCATGTGCTTCTGCACCCCAGGGCCTTTGCACATGCTGTTTCTTCTGCCTCTCTTCAGTTCGCTAGTCCTCCTCCCACTTCAGGACTCTGCTTAAATGCCTGTCCCAACAAGTCCACCTTCAACCTCTGGACCATGTCAGTTCAGTTCAGTCGCTCAGTCGTGTCCAAATCTTTCTGACCCCATGAATCGCTGCACGTCAGGCCTCGTGTCCATCACCAACTCCCGCAATTTACCCAAACTCATGTCCATTGAGTTGGTGATGCCATCCAGCCATCTCATCCTCTGTCATCCCCTTCTCCTCCCACCCTCAATCTTTCCCAGCATCAGGGTCTTTTCAAATGAGTCAGCCCTTCGCATCAGATGGCCAAGTATTGGAGTTTCAGCTTCAACATCAGTCCTTCCAATGAACACCCAGGACTGATCTCCTTGAGAATGGACTGGTTGGATCTCCTTGCAGTCCAAGGGACTCTCAAGAGTCTTCTCCAACACCACAGATCAAAAGCATCAATTTTTTGGCACTCAGCTTTCTTCACAGTCCAACTCTCACATCCATACATGACTACTGGAAAAACCATAGCCTTGACTAGATGGACCTTTGTTGGCAAAGTAATGTCTATGCTTTTTAATATGCTGTCTAGGTTGGTCATAACTTTCCTTCCAAGGAGTAAGCATCTTTTAATTTCATGGCTGCAATCACCATCTGTGATTTTGGAGCCAAAAAAAAAAAGTCTGACACTGTTTCCCCACCTATTTGCCATGAAGCAATGGGACCAGATGCCATGATCTTTATTTTCTGAATGTTGAGCTTTAAGCCAACTTTTTCACTCTCCTCTTTCACTTTCATCAAGAGGATTTTTAGTTCCTCTTCAATTTCTGCCATAAAAGTGGTGTCATCTGCACATCTGAGGTTATTGATATTTCTCCCGGCACTCTTGATTCCAGCTTGTGCTTCCTCCACCCAGCATTCCTGATGATGTCCTCTGCATATAAGTTAAATAAGCATGGTGACAATATACAGCCTTGACGTACTCCTTTTCCTTTTTGGAACCAATCTGTTGTTCCATGTCCAGTTCTAACTGTTGCTTCCTGACTTGCATATAGGTTTCTCAAGACGCAGGTCAGGTGGTCTGGTATTCCAATCTCTTCCAGAATTTTCCACAGTTTATGTGATCCATACAGTCAAATGCTTTGGCACAGACAGTAAAGCAGAAATAGATTTTTTTCTGGAACTCTCTTGCTTTTTCGATGATCCAGCAGATGTTGGAAATTTCATCCCTGATTCCTCTGCCTTTTCTAAAACCAGCTTGAACATCTGGAAGTTCACAGTTCACATATTGGTGAAGTCTGGCTTTGAGAATTTTGAGCATCACTCTACTAGCATGTGAGATGAGTGCAATTGTGCGGTAGTTTGAGCATTCTTTGGCATTGCCTTTCTTTGGAATTGGAATAAAAACTTACCTTTTCCACTCCTGGGGCCACTGCTGAGTTTTCCAAATTTGCTGGCATATTGAGTGCAGCACTTTCACAGCATCATCTTTCAGGATTTGAAACAGCTCAACTGGAATTCCATCACCTCCACTAGCTTTGTTTGTTGTAGTGACGATTTCTAGGGCCCATTTGACTTCACATTCCAGGATGTCTGGCTCTAGATGAGTGATCACACCATCGTGATTATTTGGGTTGTGAAGATCTTTTTTGTACAGTTCTTCTGTGTATTCTTGCCACTTCTTAATATCTTCTGCTTCTCTTAGGTCTCTACAATTTCTGTCCTTTATCGAGCCCATCTTTGCATGAAATGTTCCCTTTGTATCTCTAATTTTCTTGAAGAGATCTCTAGTCTTTCCCATTCTTTTATCTTCCTCTATTTCTTTGCAGTGATCACTAAGGAAGGCTTTCTTATCTCTCCTTGCTATTCTTTGGAACTCTGCATTCAGATGCTTATATCTTTCCTTTTCTCCTTTGCTTTTCGCTTCTCTTCTTTTATAGCTATTTGTAAGGCCTCCCCAGACAGCCATTTTGCTTTTTGGCATTTCTTTTCCATGGGGAGAGTCTTGATCCCTGTCTCCTGTACAATGTCACACACCTCATTCCATAGTTCATCAGGCATTCTGTCTATCAGATGTAGTCCCTTAAATCTATTTCTCACTTCCACTGTATAATCATAAGGGATTTGATTTAGGTCATACCTGAATGGTCTAGTGGTTTCCCCTACTTTCTTCAATTTAATTCTGAATTTGGCAATAAGGAGTTCATGATCTGAGCCACAGTCAGCTCCTGGTCTTGGTTTTGCTGACTGTAGAGCTTCTCCATCTTTGGCTGCAAAGAATATAATCAATCTGATTTCGGTGTTGACCATCTGGTGATGTCCATGTGTAGAGTCTTCTCTTGTGTTGTTGGAAGAGGGTGTTTGCTATGACTAGTACATTCTCTTGGCAAAACTCTATTAGTCTTTGCCCTGCTTTATTCCGCATTCCAAGGCCAAATTTGCCTGTTACTCCAGGTGTTTCTTCGGAGAAGGCAATGGCAATCCACTCCAGTAATCTTGTGCAGGAAATCACATGGATGGAGGAGTCTGGTAGGCTACAGTCCATGGGGTTGCAAAGAGTTGGACATGACTGAGCGAGTTCACTTTCACTTTTCACTTTCATTCACTGGAGAAGGAAATGGCAATAATCTCCAGTGTTCTTGCCTGGAGAATTCCAGAGACAGGGGAGCCAGGTGCACTGCCGTCTATGGGGTCACACAGATTTGGATATGAC
Organism: Aepyceros melampus; assembly: GCA_006408695.1. NCBI lineage: Eukaryota > Metazoa > Chordata > Mammalia > Artiodactyla > Bovidae > Aepyceros > Aepyceros melampus. The sequence continues at coordinate 12,381 of SJXQ01009589.1, read as the reverse complement.
TATTGTCACTTAGCAGCCAGGTGTTTCTTAACTTCCTACTTTTGCATTCGAGTCCCCTATAATGAAAAGGACATCTGTTTTGGATGTTAGTTCTAAAAGGTCCTGTAGGTCTTCATAGAACCGTTCAACTTCAGCTTCTTCAGCATTACTGGTTGGGGCACAGGCTTCAATCACCATGATATTGAATGGTTTGCCTTGGAAACGAACAGAGATCATTCTGTCGTTTTTGAGATTGCATCCAAGTATGCATTTCAGACTCTTGTTGACCATGATGGCTACTCCATTTCTTCTAAGGGATTCCTGCCCACAGTAGTAGATATAATGGTCATCTGAGTTAAATTCACCCATTCCAGTCCATTTTAGTTTGCTGATTCCTAGAATGTCGACGTTCACTCTTGCCATCTCCTCTTTGACCACTTCCAAATTGCCTTGATTCATGGACCTGACATTCCAGGTTCTTATGTAATATTGCTATTTACAGCATCAGACCTTGCTTCTGTCACCAGTCACATCCACAACTGGGTATTGTTTTTGCTTTGACTCCATCCCTTCATTCTTTCTGGAGTTATTTCTCCACTGATCTCCAGTAGCATACTGGTCACTTACCACCAGGGGAGTTCCTCTTTCAGTATCCTATCATTTTGCCTTTTCATACTGTTCATGGGGTTCTCAAGGCAAGAATACTGAAGTGGTTTGCTGCTCCTTACCTTGGACGGGGGCTATCTCCTCACAGCTGCCCCTCCTGACCTTAAACGTGGAGTAGCTCCTCTAGGCCCTCCTGAGCCACACAGCCGCCACTCCTTGGATGTGGGGTTGCTCCTCTCAGCCCGGACTGCACCCTATCTACTGACAAATACATGGTTTCAAGGCTTGCCTGTACAGTTTACAGAACAGCAATGAGACAGACAACCAGCCAGGTTAGGTTATGCAAAGGCCTTGTCCGCATCATCTGCCACAGCAGCTACAGGCCACATGTAGCTATTTATACTACAATGAAATAAAATTAAAAATTCAGTTCCTCAGCCCCAAGGACCATTCTGGGTGCTTAGAAACCACATGCAGCTAGAGCATTGGGCAGCACAGATGCAATATGTCCCTCATCCCCCAAGGTTCTACTGGACAGCCTTGTCTAAGTTGCTCAGTGCAAGCTCAGCTTTCTATAGCACAGGTATGAGTCTTACTCCTCACTCAAGTAGCCCCATCTGTAAAATGATGATAGTGCCTAACCTTGAAGAAGTTACTGTAAGATTTTTATATCTCATATATGAACATACACACAGAGCAACCAGTTTCCAAGCACATACACACATGGTGTTTTGCTGCCTGATAAATCTGAGTAACTATTGGGTCTTGGTCCTCTTGGGCTGCTGTGACTGAAAACCAAATACTGGGTGCTTATAGACAAGAACTGCTCACAGTTCTGGAAGCTATAAGTCCAAGATCCGGGCACCAGCAGAAGGACCAGCTTCCTGGTTCATAGACGGATGACTTACTGCTGTCTGCCATCACATACAGGAAGGGGCAAGGGATATCTCTAGGGTCTCTTTTGTAAGGTCACCAAGACCATCAGGGGCTCTACCCTCATGCCCGAGTCACCTCCCAAAGGTCCCACCTAATACCATCACATGGAGTATTAGGATTTAACACAGTAATTTTAGGGAGACACAGCCTACACCACGGGCTCAAGTTTCTGCGAAGTGTCTTCACGCAGACACACATGCTTCTCCTTGGAGTCCTTATTTGTCTCTGATATGAGATACAGAAACTTGTATACCGGTCAAGATGCAACAGTTAGAACTGGACATGGAACAACAGACTGGTTCCAAATTTGGAAAGAAGTACGTCAAGGCTGCATTCTGTCACCCTGCTGACTTAATTAATATGTAGAGTACATCATGCCAAATGCCAGGCTAGATGAAGCACAAGCTGGAATCAAGATTACTGGGAGAAATATCAACAACCTCAGATATGCAGGTGACACCACCCTTGTTTCAGAAAGCGAAGAGGAACTAAAGAGCCTCTTGATGAAAGAGGAGAGTAAAAAAGCTGACTTAAAACCCAACATTCAAAAAATTAAGATCATGGCATTGGTCCCATCACTTCGTGGCAAATAGATGGGGAAACAATGGAAACAGTGACAGACTTAAATTTTCTTGGATTCCAAAATCACTGTGGGAGAGCCATGAAATTAAAAGATGCTTGCTCCTTGGAAGAAAAGCTATGACAAACCTAGACAGTGTATTAAGAAGCAGAGACATTACTTTCCTGACAAAGGTCCATATAGTCAAACCATGGTTTTTCCAGTAGTCATGTACAGATGTGAGAGTTGGACCAAAAGAAGGCTGAGCACTGAAGAATTGATGCTTCTGAACTGTGGTGCTGGAGACTTTTGAGAGTCCCTTGGACAGCAAGGAGATCAAACCAGTAAATCCTAAAGGAAATCAACTCTGAATATTCATTTGAAGGACTGATGCTGAAGCTGAAACTCCAATACTTTGGCAACCTGATCCGGAGAGCTGACTCATAGGAAAACATCCTGATGCTGGGAAAGATTGAAGGTGGGAGAAGAAGCAGACAACAGAGGACAAGATGGTTGGATGGCATTACTGACTCGATGGACATGACTGTGCAATGTCTGGGAGATAGTGTAGGGCAGAGAAGCCTGGTGTGCTGCAGTCCATAGGGTCACAAAGAGTATGACACGTCTGAGTGACTGAATAGCATTATCTCTGATCCCTTAAAGGCCTGAGGAAATCTGACTCTGAAATGCTTGCAACATTCCTGTCCTACCCAAGATTTCTCTCCATCTTGGATTCTTCCAAGATGTTCTTCTAAAATGCAAGGTCATTTCAGAAGACTTTACCCTGATTTCAGCTGCTTTACCCTGGTTAGGTCTGAGTTGCTTGTTACTCCCTTAGAAAGTATTTATTGCTCACTGTTGTGTTGGTAGCCATCAGCGGATGAGGGGTAAGTAATAACTAAAGGTCCATAACGTCTCTCCACCAGAATCCTCCGGAAGCCACAGGTTGCACGCTTCTCTTTCTAGGTCCTTCATCCACAAATCCAAACCACCTTGTAGGGAATTCCCCAGCAGTCCAGCAGTTAAGACTCTGCATTTAAACCACAGAGGGCACAGGTTAACTAAGACCCCACATGCTGTGTGGTGTGTCCCTTGGAAAAAAACACCTTTTATTCTTGAGAGACTTTCATCTCTCATTCAAAGATGCACCAGTAAATCCCATTTCTTAGTAGCAACCACCAGACAACCGTTATTTCTAAGGACTTCCTTGCTGCTGCTAAGTTGCTTCAGTGTGTCCGACTCTGTGCGACCCCATAGACGGCAGCCTATCAGGCTCCTCTGTCCCTTTGATTCTCCAGGCAAGAACACTGGAGTGGGTTGCCATTTCCTTCTCCAATGCATGAGTGAAAAGTTAAAGTGAAAGTCACTCAGTCGTGCCCGACCCTTAGCAACCCCATGGACTGCAGCCCACCAGGCTCCTCCGTCCATGGGAGTTTCCAGGCAAGAGCACTGGAGTGGGGTGCCACTGCCTTCTCTGTATTGCCACTGTAACATGATATTATTCCCAGAATAATTGATTCATAAAAATTATAAGGACATAAGAATCAGTGTACTGGGTCAGCTACCCACATCCCCAAATATAGCTTCCTCCTGTTGGCTAAGGACAGCGGACATTAGACCTTGTGGCTTTGACTGCTGCAGCTGAGGCAGGAGGGCCAGACGCTGCCTGCAGCCAGGAGAGGGCATCTGTTCTTACTGAGCTGAATAGGAGCCAGATCTTGCTCACAAGCAAGTGTCCTTCCCTCTCTACCAGAGTCTCTTGCTGCTTTCATCACTCAGGGTCCCAGGAACTCACTGTTCCTACTTCGTGCTTTTTCCCCTAGGGGTTGGATTTCCCCCTCCTTCAAGGATAACCGATGCAGGCCAGACTGACTCCTTCCCAAGTCCCCTCAGTAAACTCCTCCTCAGTTCAGTTTAGTCGCTCAGTCATGTCCGACTCTTTGTGACCCCATGGACTGTAGCACACCAGGCCTCCCTGTCCATCACCAACTCCCAGAGTTTACTCAAACTCATGTCCATTGAGTCCGTGATGCCATCCAACCATCTCATTCTCTGTCATCCCCTTCTCCTCCCACCTTCAATCTTTCCCAGCATCGGGGTCTTTTCCAATGAGACAGTTCTTCACATCAAGTGGCCAAAGTACTGGAGTTTCAGCTTCAGAATCAGTCCTTCCAATGAATATTCAGGACTGATTTACTTTACGATGGACTTCCTTAGAAACGATTAAATGTGGATTTGTGGATTTTAAAAGACATTTCAACTTATTGTGAAGTCATGACACACCCCTGGAGGAGGCTTTCCAATCCACAACTGCTGTGGGTCCCAGACAGAGATAAGGATAGAGGCAGTGTGAGTTACTCATTAACCATTCATTCATTGTTGTGGTGACCAACCTCTCCAAAATACATTACTTTTTTTTTTTTTTTAAGACATTATAACTTAGGACTGATATTAGGTTTTACTCTTTTATACATAATTTAGACAAAAGTATCACTGATACTCAGAGAGACAAATACATTTACACAGACATGAAAGAAAGCAGTTTTAAAATGACTAGCATCAGAGGCTTCTGAGACATGGGCCATAAAACAAAGCACAGGCCGAGGCCAAGGCTGCCATAAGAACAGAGGTGGGTATCACCTGGCTGCCTTTTCCCTTGGACTCAAAATCCTATGTTCTTATGCTGTGAAAGATGGCAACCAGTTCCTAAGCATGCACATTTGTCATTACAGTGTGGGCATTCTTTTTAGGGCTTGTTTTCATGAAACACTACACATGTGGGGACACACGGTGCACACTAGGGGAAACAAAGTTCTCATGGCAAAGTGCAGTCAGCAGAACCCAGAGGTGATCTCCCATGAATGTGGCATGCTGCAGTTCATGGGGCACAAGTCAGACAGGACTCAGGGAGTGAGTAACAGTAACAAGGAATGCAGAGTAAGCCCCACTCAGATGTGGAAGGTGGCTCTCTTCCCTTCGCATCTGGATGCAACTGTCGTTCTTGTCTGGATCTTGAAGGAGGAATCACACCCAAAAATGAGAAGAAACGAGGAACTGGCGGTCACTGCCCTTGAGGTCAAGGCTGTGGGTGGCATTAGCCAACCACTAACTTATTGAGTAAAACATCCAGGCCATGGAAACACCAGGATGGCAGGGGCAGACTGCGAAGGACGTGCAAAATGCCCAAGAGGAATAGCAAGGTGTTCCCGGTTATGGCTGTGGAGGAATTCCCTTGCAATAAAGCAACTGGAAACTGATATGGAGAAACCGCATAAGTAGCACATGCAGAAACTGTTCAGTTGCTGTCATGTCTGACTCTTTGCGACCCCATGAACTGCACCACAGCAGCCTCCCCTGTCCTTCACTATCTCCCAGAGATTGCTCAAACTCATGTCCACTGAGTCAGTGATGCCATCCAACCATCTCATCCTCTGCTGCCACCTTCTCCTCTTGCCCTCAATCTTTCCCAGCATCGGGGTCTTTTCCAATGACTCAGTTCTTCACATCTGGTGACCAAAGTATAGGCTATTCAGCTTCAGCATCAGTCCTTCCAATGATGAATGACTGGAATGATTCAGGGTTGATTTCCATTAGCAATGACTGGTTTGATCTCCTTGCTTTTGAAGGGACTCTCAAGAATCTTCTCCAGCACCACAATTTGAAAGCATCAATTCTTTAGCGCTCAGCCAAAGAAATCGTTGTTGTTGTTCAGTTGCTAACATGTCCAACTCTGAAACACCTTCACCAACGCCTTCTTGGACTTTGAATTATGGTCCAGCTCTCACATCTATGCATGACTACTGGAAAAACCATAGCTTTGATTAGATGGACATTTGTCAGCAAAGTTTTGTCTCTGCTTTTTAAAACGCTTACTAGGTTTGTCAAAGCTTTCCTTCCAAGGAGCAAGTGTCTTCATTTCATGGCTGCAATCACTATCCACAGTGATTTTGGACCCCAAGAAAATAAGTCTGCCACTGTTTCCAATTTTTCCCTTTTATTTGCCATGAAATAATGTGACTGGATGCCATGATCTTAGTTTTTTGAATGTTGGGTATTAAGCCAGCCTTTTCACTCTCCTCTTTCACCTTCGTTAAGAGAATCTTTAGTTCCTCTTCGCTTTCTGCCATAGGGGTGGTGTCATTTGCATATCTGAGGTTGTTGATATTTCTCCCAGTTATCTTGATTCCAGCTTGTGCTTCATCCAGCCTGGCATTTTGCAAGATGTACTCAACATAGAAATTAAACAGGGTGACAATATATAGCCTTGTTGTACTCCTTTCCCAATTTGGAACCAGTCAGTCCAGTCGTTCCATGTCCAGTTCTAACTGTTGCTTCTTGACCTGCTATATATAGGTTTCTCAGGAGACAGGTAAGGTGGTCTGCTATTCCCATCTCTTAAAGAATTTTCTAGTTTGTTGTGATCCACACAAAGAATTTAGCATAGTCAATGAAGCAGAAATAGGTTTTTCTGGAGTTCCTTTGCTTTCTGTTATCTAACAGATGTTGTCAATTTGATGTCTGGTTCCTCTGCCTTTCTAAACCTAGCTTGTACATCTAGAAGTTCTCAGTTCTTGTACTGTTGAAACCTAGCTTGAACGATTTAGATCATTACCTTGCTAACATGTGAAATGAGTGCAACTGTGTGGTTTTAACATTCTTTGGCATTGCCCTTCTTTAGGACTTGAATGAAAACTGCCTTTTCCTGTCCTGCGGCCATTGCTGAGTTTTCCAAATTTGCTGGCATACTGAGTGCAGCACTTTAACAGCATCATCTTTTAGGATTTGAAATAACTCAGCTGAAATTCCATCACTTCCACTAGTTTTGTTCCTAGTAATGCTTCCCTAAGGCCCATTTGACTTCACATTCCAGGATGTCTGAGAGCTCTTAGGCGAGTGATCATACCATCGTGGTCAGCTGGTTCATTAAGACTTTTTTATTACAGTTTCTCTGTATATTCTTGCCACCTCTTCTTAGTATCTTCTGCTTCTATTAGGTCCACATCGATTTTGTCCTTTATTGTACCCATTTTTGCATAAAATGTTCCCTCAGTATCTCTAATTTAAGAGATCTCTAGTCTTTCTTATTCTATTGTTTTCCTCTATTTCTTTGCATTGATCACTGAGGAAGGCTTTCTTATCTCTCCTTGCTATTCTTTGGAACTCTGCATTCAGATGGGTATATCTTTTTCTCCTTTGCCTTTCACTTCTGTTCTTTTTTCAGCTATTTGTAAGGCCTCCTCAGACAACCATTTGGCCATTTTGCATTTCTTCTGCTTGGGAATGGTTTTGGTCAACACTTCCTATACAATGTCACAAACCCCATCCATAGTTCTTCAGGCACTCTATCAGATTTAATCCCTTGAATCTATTCGTCACCTCCACTGTGTAATCATAAGGGATTTGATTAAGGTCACATTTGAATTGCCTAGTGGTTGTCGCTACTTGAAGACTGAATTTTGCAATAAGGAGCTCATGATCTGAACCACAGTCAGCTCCCAGTCTTGTTTTTTCCTATTGTATAGAGTTTCTCCATCTTCAGCTAGAAAGAATATAATCAATCTGATTTTGGTATGAACCATCTGGTGACTTCCATGTGTAGAGTCATCCCTTCTATTGTTGGAAGAGTGTTTCCTATGACCAGTGCATTCTCTTGGCAAACTATTAGCCTTTGCCCAGTTTCATTTTGTACTCCAAGGCCAAATTTGCCTATTATTCCCAGGTATCTTGAATTTCTACTTTTGCAGTGAAGTCCCCTATGATAAAAAGGACATCTTTTTTTGTGTTAGTTCTAGAAGGTCTTGTAGGTCTTCACAGAACTGTTCAACTTCAGCTTTTTCAGCATTAGTGGTTTGGGCATAGACTTGAGTAACTGTCATGTTGGTTTTGCCTCAGAAACAACTGAAATCTTTTTGTCATTCTTGAGACTGCATGGAAGTACTGCACTTCATAATCTTTTGCAGACTATGAGGGTTAGTCCATTCCTTCCAAGGGATTCTTGCCCACAGCTGTATATATAATGGTCATTTGAATTAAACTCACCCATCCTCATTCTTTTTAGTTTACTGATTTCTAAAATGTTGATGTTCACTCTTCCCATCTCCTGTTTGACCATTTCCAATTTACTTTGATTCGTGGACCTAACATTCCAGGTTTCCATGCAATATTATTCTTTACAGCATCAGACTTTACTTCCGCCACCAGACATATCCACAACTGCATCGTTTCTGCTTTGGCTCAGCCTCTCATTTCTTCTGAAGCTATTTCTTCACTCTTTCCCAGTAGCATAGTGGACACCTACCTAACCGGGGCGGGGGGGGGGGGG
>SJXQ01009588.1:207162-533593 GCA_006408695.1 Aepyceros melampus | reverse complement strand
TGATGGTGGGGGGGGGGGGCGGTGGGAGGGAGGGCAATGCCCTGGAGGAAGGAGACTGCACTCCTTGGTCTGCAAAGGGTTTCCTTTGATTGAATAAGGCATGTTTTCAGGCTGGCAGTATGACTGTGTGACAAGGGAGCGGTCATTTCTGTGCTGGTCCCCTGTGCACAGTGCCCATGGGCATTAGGAGCCACATGCTTGGGGTGGGAGGGTGTAGACACTGTGGTTTGGGACTTAAACAGCATTTATCCAGCAGTCAGTCAATTATGCTTATAACAGGTGTCTGAGAAGATGCATCTCAGTGTGACTTGTTTATCTTCTGGACTGAATATTATGGTCTTCAACCCATATATCGAAGGGCAGAGGGAGGGATCGTTGTTTGGGGCTCTGGTAAGGATTTTTATTTTTAGTTTGTGAGATGATGTTAACACAGACTTACTGGTCTGTAATAACTAGAGTTGCCCCTTGAATAGTGTCATGTGTAAGGCATTTTTATTTTCAAATGAAATGTAATCCTCCAGTAAGCTCCGTTCCAGGAAGTTACAGCTCACATAGAAATCCCACATTCCACTTTAAGGATCTCCCTGGTGGCTCAGACAATAAAGAATTTGCCTGCAATGCAGGAAACCTGAGTTCAATCCCTGGGTCAGGAAGATCCCCTGGGGAAGGAAATGGCAATCCACTCCAGTATTCTTGCCTGTGGACAGAGGAGGCTGACAGACTACAGATCACGGGGTCACAAAGAGCTGGATGCGACTGAGCAACTAACACTTACTTACTGCACTAGTAAAGCCATGGTTAGCTGACTGTCCCCAGCACTGATTGGCTTGATGGAATTTGCGAAAAACAATGTAAAACCTATTTGTTCTTCATGAATATCCAAAATGAGGGATGATGTACTACGTATAAATAGTGCTAAAATCTGTAGCTTAAATATAACTCCATATGCTGTATTTTTATCCCTCGTGTCAGATAATTTGCTGACTTTTGTTCGAAGCAACAGAAATAAATTGACGTTTAAATTTGCATTTCAAACATAAACTAAGAGAGAATACATAATTTCTCCCAAATTTATGAAGCTTGTATTCTGCTCTATTAATATACTTTGTAAAACAAATGAGAATGTCTTTTAATTAATTATTAATCAAAATGGTTCAACTCTTAAGACTCAGCACATGTATCTATTGAAAACAATAGATGTATAAATATATATAGGTTTATTACAGTCATAAGAAGACTGTACACACATATATAATACATGTAATATATGTAAACAAAATTTAAAATAGTATCTTTTCTTATAGCTTGCACCTAAATATTGTTGTACATTTAGAATTTGTGCATGTGAGAAAGATCCAGTGTAAAAACTTTTAAATAATATTCTTATCTTGGGAAGGAAAATACACTATTGAATTATTTATTCATCATTTATCTAGCCATCTATCATTCATATTTTGGTCAATAAAGTCTTGAGACCACTCTTAATCCCATGCACATAAACAAATCTTAAGATATGAGGAATAAATGGAGATCATTTAAGAAGAATCTCTGATTCAACATTTAAAATAAATTGTTTTGTATTTTCCCACCCCTGTGTATACATTATATAATGAAAAGCAGTTGCTAACTACTTAAAATACCCCCAGGCATGCCCAGGCTGGGAGGGGCTGGAATGGGAACGTGTGCTCTTTGACTTACTGAGATTTGCTAGAGAAGTTTCAATGGGTGGAGATACCAACTTCTCAGCTTTTAAAGGAAAATACCATGTCAGACACACAGGTGAGTGAAGGTTACATATGTTTCCCACCTGAAGTGGTTACATTACTTAGCAAATGCAGGAACTAAGCTTAGTTAGAAGTAAACTTGGATTTTTGGAGAGTTAGAATTCTCTAACAAGTATGTGCTTGAGAGGGGAAGGTCATCTAGAGCAAAAGAATAGTACCTAAACTAGGTGTATAAGTGTGATGACAAGAGTTTAGTGCTAGAACTGAGAGAACAGGTGGGGCGCACACAGAATATTGAGTCTAGGTAGAAGACCCTATGAAGAAGTGGAGTCCAACCTGTGATCAATGTACCGTAGACATCTCAGACCAAGAAATGAATGAAAACCTTTGGTTTTTCCAATAAAGACATCACAAACCATGCTATAAACAGCTCATCACAGAGGTGGGAACAGTTTCTCAAACATAAGGATTAGCACCCCTGAGGATCTGAGATGATAGAACATTCTGGAAGAGAGTGAACAATTCCAACTTTAAAGGTTTAAATAATAAGAGGAGGAATAGAGCTGTAGTCAAATAGGATACAATAAGTTTCAGACAGATTTTGAAAGAAACAAATATGGTGTCTAAAAATGAAAATATAATGATCAAAATAAATATCAGTTGGCATAACCAGAAGATTTAGACAATGTTTAAGAACATTTTTAACTATAATATAGATGAAAGGGAATTGTGCAGAATTCAACAGGGCATGATAGAGTTAGAAAATGTTGAAGAGATTATACAAGATTACAATAATGATGACTAATTTTGGACTACTTTTAAACAGGGCAAAACTAAAGAATTAAAGAATATAACATAACCATGTGAGAGGCATTCAGAGAGGAAGAATTCTAAAGTCTTGTTTTCTTGTAAAGTGTATAGAGGTATTGATTAATGATATTTTCTAAATTGAGCATGTGTTCAGAAACTTAAGTGTAATGATTGGAATAATAGATATGTATGATTTTCATTCACAAAAGCATGGTCAATTCCAAAGAAGGAACAAAACACTGAAGGAGAAATACAGAACTATTACAACTGCCCTTGAAAAATAATACAGGGCAAATATGGTCATTTAGTAGGGAAGAAAAAACAATTCATCAGAAATATACAGCAATCCTGTACCTGAATATGCATAAAACATCATAATGGTCACATTAAAAACTGCCAGATTCACAGCATGAAATTTACAAATGGTAATTCCTCCTTCTTCAGATTTTCATTCATTTCTCTCAGAAACTCATATACATCAAACAGACAAAAGTTAGGTGAGATTTGAGCAACGCAGTGGTGGGGCACACTGAAGTACACTTCTCTTTTTGCTAATGGCCTTGGACTAGACCTGTCTATTGAGGTGTTACCGCTATTATGAATGTCAAGGAACTTGAAATGGTGTCTTTCAAAATCAGAAGAGAGAACGATGGCCGCATTGTGAGTGCCTGTTTTATATTAACTACCTTGTATATACAGTCACGGCCTGATGTGAAGCCTTTAGGCAAACATGCTCAGTCACTCCCTCATGTCCAACTCTTTGCAGCCTCATGGACTGTAGTCTTCTAGGCTCCTCAGTCCATGGGATTCTCTGGGCAAAGATACTAGAGTGGGTTGCCATTCCTTCTCCAGGGGATCTTCACGACCCAAGGATTGAACCTGCATTTTCTGCATTGCAGGTGGATTCTTTACCACTGAGCCACCTGGGAAGCTCATAGAGTTGATTTAAAAAGCTTTAAAAACAAGGACTGTGGATGTGGTGGCAGTTGGCACTGGCATAGCGACAAGGCCTCCCTCTCTGTCCCCTCCTGTCTGTTGTCTCAGGGTCTTGGTATAACTGTGTTCATACCAGGAGGTATCTATGCTCAAAGCTTTTTGTCCTTTTTAATAAAAATTAGGACTAGCCCAGAGGCCCCTGTCTTCAGCAGATTTCTGACCACGTTGGCTGGCAGCATGCCAGCTGACCACCCACCAGCAGGGGAACCTTGGGAGATACTGGTCAGCGTTCTTGGTTTCCTGGTGGGGACAGATGCCTGGGGGAAGGAGGTTGGGGGTGAGTGCTGTTCAGAGGAACTTCAGTGTCAGTCACGGCCACATGAGCTTCTTCCATGGGTCAGAATTATTATGAAATTGGTGAAGAAATTATTGAAGAGTTTGGGTCCTACTGAACATTTCCAGCCAAGAATCGATCAGGTGTACAAGTTAAACCAATTATTCTGGCTTTTGAGTGTCCCTTAGTTATACTGAGAAGATGTATCCTGACAGATATATGTGTATCTCGTCTCTTTATTATAGAAATAACGGTACGTTTCAGCTGTCTTGGTTGTTTTTTTCCCTCAAGAATGTCAAATGAGCAGATATTGATGAGGCAGTAAACTGGAATTGAATGCCAAAAAAGGAGCAATTGATTTTTATATAAAAGTAGATTAGTGCTATCGAGCCGAACTTTGTTCAATGCATTATTCATGTCGAAGTTATTTATGCTTGTGCATCCTGAAAAAGTGAGTGGGAAAACCACTGAAAATAACTCCTTGACACAAACACATAATGTATGACAGGATTGGATCTACTCTGATAATCCATCACAACACTTACTTAATGGTTGAACAGGATACAATTAAATCTCTGGAAACTTAGATTGAATATTGATCAACCCAAATTAAATGCAAAAGGATACTTAGCAAACATTAGGAAGCCAAGTATAGTCTAACTTTACTGACGGTAACTACTCCTTTAGGACCTGGGAATAAACAAATCAACCTCTCCCCCAGGGAGCACTCTGCTGCTTTCCAGGGTTCGTATTCATCTTCTGGGCGTCCTGCCTTCAGTCTGCTTCCCAGGTTCTTGGGGCCCCAGGAATTCTGGCTCACACTGGAGATTCAGGTCAGAATTAAGTCAAGGGAAGTGATTCTTAAGGCTGGGCTGTGCTGGCTCAGCCACCCAGAGACGTCTGACTCTTTGCGAACCCAGGGACCACCGATCTTCTCTGTCCATGGGATTCTCCAAGCTCTTACACTGAGTGGGTTGCCATTTCCTACTCCAGGTTATCTTCCTGACCCAGGGATTGTAATCCGTCTCTCTTGTGTCTCCTGCATGGGCAGCTGGGTTCTTTACCACTGCACCATGTGGGAAGTCCCCATAAAGGATAGCCTGCCAGTATTCCAGCCAGTTTTAGAAATTCAGAAGAATCCTTAAACTAGAGCTCAAGTGTGTGTGTGTGTGTGTGTGTGTGTGTGTGTGTGTTGTTTTTCAGTCTCTGTCATGTCCACCCCTTTGCAACCCCATGGACTACAGCACACCAGGCTTTCTTGTCCTTCACTCTCTCCTGGAGTTTGCTCAAAACTCATGTCCATTGAATTGGTGATACCATCCAATCATCTCATCTTCTGTCATCCCCTTTTCCTCCTGCTTTCAGTCTTTCCCAGCATCAGGGTCTTTTCCAATGAGTTGGCTCTTCACATCAGGTGGCCAAAGTATTATATGTGCATATGTGTGTGTGTGTGTGTGTGTATAGCTCTGAATCATTGGTTTTCCATTTCTCTGTGTTAAAATTGGGTGAAATAGACCTATCCTAGAAGAAATGAGACTACTCGATATTTCTGACTCTCAATACCCACTATAGAGCTGGAAATACCTCTAAGAAGTGATTGAGAATAATTTTTTAAAGAATACAGGCCTTTTTAAAGGTAGACTGCAAGTGGCAAAAAGTCTTTGGAAGGTGATTTGGACAGAGTAAGAAAGAAAGAACACATTTTCCAAAACTTATTTTGTATGAGAGTATAGTTGATTTGCACTGTTGAGTTAGTTTCAGGTGTAGAGTTCCGTGATTCCGTTATACATAAATATGTATCTATTTTTTTCAAGTTCTTTTCCCATTAGGTTATTACACAATGTTGAACAGAGTTTATTGTGCTAAATAGTAGGTCCTTGTTATTTATGTGCAGTTGTGTGTATATCTTAATCCCCAAATCTGTGAGTTGAACAAAGTTAAGAGCATAAGAAAGAACATAGTTTAGACATAAAAAATTGAGTCATTGGTGAGGAGCCAGAAGCGATGGGTGTAGACCATTTGCTTTATGATTGCAATAGAGAAATGAAAAATCTCTTCAAATTTAGGAGGAGAAAACAGATTAAACAAGCTTTCATCTGTTTCTGTTCGTAAGGTTTACAAGGAGACCATTGAATGTTTGCTGACCCTTGGGAGCATAATGGGGATTGGGGGAGAGAGCAAAGGAAGGCCTGGAATTGGGAGTGGATGGGCATATTAGGAAGAAAGTTACTGAGATGATGGAAACACAGTGGGGAATGATTAACTTTAATAGCGGGAAATAAAGATCTTTCACTGAGATGAAAGTAAGGAATAAGAGGGTGTCAGGAGGAGTAAAGGTTCTGTCAGTGTTACAGTGGTGTCCTTAGTATTTTGACAGATCTCCAGGAGAAGTGGAAACAACCTTTCTCAGGCTCCGCAGCAGAGAGCTGGTCATGGTCTGATCAGGAGAGACTTCCTGGGGAAACATGTAACCCAGGACTCAGCCTAGATTTGGCAGCTTGGGGTCTCCTGGCCTCCTGCACACCCTGGCATCTGTCTGGGGTGCTCCAGTGGGTCCTTGCCATGAGGTTTCCATATTTGACTTTTGGGAAGCACACTCTGTGCTCTGCTGTCTCCGAGCCCTGCCTGGACTCAGCCGTCAGGAGTTTCCCCTGTGTCCATCAGTCCCGATGGGGGAGGGGCTCATCTGAAGTCCCCTCTCTGGGTGCTTATGAGGGAATGTGTGAGAAGAGCACACCAACATTCTTTCCTTCCAGCACAGCCCCTTTTCTGTGTTTAAGCTTTTACTGAAGCCTAGGCTTTCTTGCCCATGAGCTGGCCTGGGTGGGCTAATGCCTACGGGCCCGGGCTCATGCTGGTTTAGCCTGCCTGGCTCAGAGGACCTGCACCCACTCAGCCTGGACCCCTTCATCAAGCTGCTGACAAAGCCCAGAGCTTCTCGTGCTCTTATTCAGTAAGAATAAGACTTATAGTCTCTTGGGTTTCAAGAAGGTCAAATCAGTCAACCGAAAGGAAATCAACTCTGAGTGTTCCCTGGAGGGACTGATGCTGAAGCTGAAGCTCCAATACTTTGGCCACCTGATGCGAAGAGTCGACTCATTGGAAAAGATCCTGATGCTGGAAAAGATGGAGGGCAGGAGGAGAAGGGAGTGATAGAGGATGAGATGGTTGGATGGCATTACTGACTCAATGGACATGAGTTTGTGCAAACTCCGGGAGATAGCGAAGAGCACGGAAGCCTGCTGTGCTCTGTGCCGTCCATGAGGTCACAAAGAGTCAGGCATGACTGAGCGACAACAACAATAACAAACCTTCTGAAGCGTCTGCTTTGGAGACTCACATTCCCAAGAATAACATATCCTGAGTAGCAAATGTCTTGCTTGAAGCTGGCTTGTCCTTGATGCAGGTGCCATAGATGAGCCAGAAGTTCTGTGCCCTTGAGAAGGTCTCTGAACAAGAGTTAATCTCTTCCTGCAACCAGGACATGGAAACATGCTCGGCAGCTCAGATACATCAGCCACTGACCTCTTAAGACCTTTTCCAAGTTCAAAAAAAAAAAAAAAAAATTCTGTGTTACCACTTAGGACAGCTTTTCCCATGTTTCCAGAGGCAGATATATCAATGAAAGCCAAGTCATATTTGATCATTTAAAATTCTTAACAAGTTTGTTAGCTGCGAAGAATTCTGATAGATTTATAAAAATATATATTGATGTAAAATTGGAAAAACAGGACTTCTAAAGAGCTTGATAAAGATAATGGCAGTATATTTAACTGCATTACAAAATACACAAATAGATAAACTTCTGATTTTTAGGTCAATTTTAAAAATGCTTGTATAGTCTACTGGAGAATCAATAATTTAATTTCAAGAGTGATTTTGGCTAAAGTCTAGGTTACATTTCAAAAATAATTTTTAAAAATTCTTCATAAGGAAGTTTATTTAACATGCTTAGAAAGAAAGAAAGTTGCTCAGTCCTGTCTGACTCTTTGTGACCCCATGGACTGTAGTCTACCAGGCTTCTCTGTCCGTGGTATTTTCCAGGCAAGAATACTAGAGCGGGTTACCATTTCCTTCTCTAAGGGATCTTCCCAACCCAGGGACTGAACAGGTCTTCCTCATTGCAGGCAGATTCTTTACCATCTGCACCACCAGGGAAGCCCACTTAAGTTGCTTAATTGTTTCCAAATATCCAAGTATCTCTGTTCTACTTAGAGATTCAAAAAACATTCTAAACTTTGGGCATGGGGGTTACATTTGCCTGTGTGTATATATATACACACATTTGCAAATCACTTATACCTATTTCACTTTGGAAATATGTGACTCTCCTTTTTTGTAGAGAACATCCAGACTCTCTGAAGGACAGTAATAAAAAAAGAAAACTTTCTCAATGAGAGTAATGCTACAGGTTTAGTCTTTGCAAGGACTGAAAGCCTCATTAAAAGCATAGAAGCCATATGTATGCTTCATTCTTAACTATTTTGCTCCATTTTTCTAATCTTCATTGCATACTCATCAAATAGAAATTTCAGTATTTGGCATCTGAGGCACATACACCATTAAGATTTTTAACAGCACATTCAATTTTGCTTCTTATGCAATTATTTGAGAGGTCAGATATTATTTTTCACTTCCTAAAAGATTTAAGAAATAGCTAATGTTTGTGCCTGGAGCCAATAAGTTTTTTTTTTTTTAGCATTTCTGAAATCCAATATGTTCCAACACATCCTTAGAAATTTGCAATTAAATGGAATTGAATTTGGCATATGTTTTTATTGGACACCATAGAAACTGTAACTCACCAAGATGGCGTTTACAGAACCAAGTTTGTTGATATATATGCTCAACACATCATACACATCTGCATGAAAAACACATTTTAAAATAGTTTTTTACTTGTCTGAATGATAATTTATTGAATAACTCAATGTTAAAAATCAATATAGAGTGATTAAACATGCTTCCTGATTAATTGTGATTTATCATACGTGACTTAAATTCAATCATTTGTCAATACTCTAAAAAGAAACTCCAAATGGTAGGAGGTAAGAGAAGCCATTGTTTCTTCATAAGATTTTTTTTTTTTAGAGTATATTTTGATGAACGTTCTTTTACTTTCAAATTACATTTATTTTTATATGGTTGAAGGAATAACATTAGCTTTGTTGTTTTGTGAGACACTAAAAATATGTTATCAGAGTAGAGAGTGTATTCTTCACAGACTTTAGATGCTCATTATTCAAGAAGGGAGATCGAGTATCTACATAAATAAAGTAATAAATCTGAATAAGTATTTTATCTTAAAATACATATGATCAAGGAAAAGCAAGTTTCTTTCTATGAGTTCCAAAGTCAGTATTTCCAGGACCACTTAGAGTAAAGGCCAGTAAACTGTTTCTGTAGGAAGCCAGGTAGTTGATGGTTTAGGCTGTATAGGTCATGTGGTCTTTGTCACAGCTTCTCAGCTTTGTCCCCATGAGATAGTCAGGAAGACCCACTCAAAGATGTGTTTCAATAAAACTTTAGTCACAAAGTAGCTCATCTCCAAGTTTCCCAGTACTCATATCTATCTTTGCTTTCTCTTTTACCATGAAACATCTCAAGATATATTATTTTTACTGCCTCTATTTTAGTTAATTTTTTTTAAGTCCATTATCATCTGGGTTTCACCCTCACAATTTGGAGGATGTGTATAAACTTTTCCAGCCCATTCCACACTTTTCCAGGGTTGTTATTGGCACTTCCTTCAGAATCCGGCAAGTTTCACAGTTCCTTCCTCATGGACTTACATCTTGTCCTGGGTGTTTTCTGACGCTGGGTCCTCTTCCTCCACTTTCCTCTCAACTGTGGGAGTTGTTTCAGGGTCAGCCTCACATCACTCTCTGCTTACTCGTCAGTTTCTCCTTGGGTAGCTTTATTCAGTGTTGCCTCCTTACCAACCCCCGCACTGGTCCCTCCTCAATGTTCATTGGACTTTAGAAGTAAATTGACAAGACCACGACTTCTCCTGTCTCTACTGTTCCCATTATGACTAAAATTGCTATTTTTTTCAGGTTTTTACCTAGTGTTCTGTGATAGTCCACCGGTTCTCTGATCCTAACTCAACTGTCTTTAATGTTCATATCCCAGGGAGGTGAGAGCCTACTGTGCACCTGGTTTACAAATGAGGTCTTTTACTTAAGACTTCCTGGGTGGCACTAGTGTAAAGACTCTGTCTGCCAATGCAGAAGATGAAAGAGACTGAGATTCGATCCCGCAGTCAGGAAGATCCTCTGGAGTAGGAAATGACACCCCACACCAGTGTACTTGCCTGGAAAATTTCATGAACAGAGGAGCCTGGCAGGCTATAGTCCATGGGATCACAAAGAGTTGGACACAACTATGAGAATTAGCATGCACAAGAGACTTTAGGCAAATGTATAGCTAAAAAGGGAAACAGCCAGTACTTCAAGTCAGCTAATTATAAGTTTTGTGTTTATAGACTATTAATAAGTGATTCAAATATCTCATTTAACATTAGTCTCCATTTGTAAAAGTGTTCTAAGACAAAATCCCATCTCAGTTGGTAAAATTCATAACTGAAGTTGGAATAATTTAATATTTTAATTTAGTCTTCAGTACACAAAGAATTAGACATGACTGAACGACTAAGCATGCACACAGCACAGCACTAGGTAAATTATTGCAATGTCTGGGAGAATTACAAATCATCCTAAATTGTGAATTAGCCTAAAATATGTGTGAGTATGTGTGAAAGGAGTGCAGGAAATGCTGATTATGCTAGAATATGTAATGAAGAATTCTGGGTTATTCGGAAGAAGAACAAAAACTCTCTGGGCCAGTAGAGAAGAGAAAAAAAATGCCACATAAAATATTGGAAAACTGTTATAAAATCGGGTGAAATAAACTTTCAAATCAGCTTCAGTTACCAAATGGATGTGGGGATGAAATAATGAATCTCCTGAAATAGAGCCTACCAAAATAATGAATCAGTCCATTTACTAAAAACAAGTTTGTTGTGTTTTAATGACAGTGGGGCTGTAATTTTACCAATTCATTCTCAACCCCATATTTATCTCCACTTTAGTTCAAACAGGACATTTTTTGAGAGAATCAAGGTCAAACTAGCATCTCCATTCATTTTCTGGAAGAATTACACACTCTGTCTTGGTCTCATTAACAACATCTTCTCACATCTGGACAACAGGGTCACAGACGTGGGATCAACAAGGCTGTTAATGGAACTGACACGTTGTTGATATAGATGTTATGAGATAGGGGAAGTGACAAATTGTGCATCTCTGCTGACATGTATTTACTGAATATCCTCTTCAAAATAAAGAGCAGAGAACTAACAGATAAGCAAGTTTGATAGCACAGAGGGAGCTTACAACTTAAAAAGACCACAGAAGTTTTCAGCTGGAGCTGGTAGTTTCACAGGCAGCACATCTTAGAAGGTGACCTGTCTTTTTCCACCCAGACGTGCTGCAGGCACCGACCCAGGCTGCTGAGCTGCCCGGAGGCTCAGCAGAGGCCCAGCACTGTGCCCCCTCGCATCTGTAGACCCAAGTCACCTTCACCTCCAGGTTAAGGTGCAATGGCCCATTTGGCAAACATCATAACCAGTGATTCTGTGGTGAGGTCTCAAAAGGTGTAACCGGTCAAGTGGTTCTCAGTAAGTAAGTAACTAAAAGAAGTATGATGAGAAAAACTTGATATGTGTAATCAGTAAATTTTAATTACCAATATATATTTTAAGTCTATCACTTGTTCAGTCTCTGTCCCAATAGTCATTTTTTTCCCAAGTATGAAGTAAAAATAAGACATTGAAGGAAGAAGTTTAAAAGTCGTTGATAAAAATGCTAAAATTTGTAAAGTAAGGGATCTTAGAGAGGAGATCCATTTTGATAAGGAAGTGATAGAAAGACAAGATGCAAAGGAATAAGGAGAATACTACTTATAATTCAGTAAAAGAGACATTTATGTACCATAAAAACAAAGTGAAGAAGTGAATTTCCTCAGTCCTGTCCAACTCTTTGCAACCCCACAGACTGTACAGTCCATGGCGTTCTCCTAGGTCAGAATACCGGAGTTACCACTTTCCCTTCTCCAGGGGATATTCCCAACCCAGGGATCAAACCCAGGTCTCCCGCATTGCAGGCGGATTCTTTACCAGCTGAGCCACAAGGGAAACCCAGGAATGCTGAGTGAGTAGCCTCTCCCTTCTCCAGTATATCTTCCTGACCCAGGAATAGAACTGGGGTCCTTTGCATTGCAGGCAGATTCTTTACCAACAAAGCTGTCAGGGAAATCCCCTCAAATATTAGTCAGTTATTGCAATGAACTTTTTTTTTTTTTAATGTTGGTATGCTTTACTCTGGAAATTTCTGTAGTGACAGCACTGAAATAGTAGAGTGAGTTGATCTTAATTTTGAAGTCTGTATGAATCCCTATTCCAGGAGACCCTTGGCTTATGGCTCCTATGGGTGGATGAATTCTTTCTAACATCACAGCTGTCCCTGGTAGAACTGCCACTTCCTGTCTGCCTGGTGGGGATGGTCTTGCTTCTCCTTCAGTCTCATTACAGAGCTTCCACTCTGGCAGATTTTGTGCTTATTAGGCAGCAAAGATAAAAAGTGTCATACAATGCCAGAAGTGAAACTGTTTTCTTCTGTGAGTTACCATAATGTCTCATCTGTGGTCATTATAATGGCTTTAATACATAGTAGGAAAAAAAAAGAAAAGAGATTTTTAGCAGGTATCAGCTGAAATTCTCCTTAAGAGAGAAGTTGAATAAACATTAGTTGGCTATGATACTATCTAAAGGCCAATTAGAATCCACCCTGGATAACCATATGTTTCTCTCACCTCCATTCTGTTCACATACTCAAGTGAGATGCACAGGTGGGCCTGCAGTTATGGACATCAGCTCTCATAGGTTTGTAATCTTGTTTACTTGTCGCCTGCAAGAAACTCTCATCTTTCTGCTAATAAACACTCCCTTTTATCTTTATCTACCTTTGGTCTCACCTACGCTCATTTCCTTAGTGGACATCTCACAATACTTGCTGACTGAGTTACAAACCGACTTAACTAAAAAGTATATAGATTGTAGCATTGAAGTATAAAACATATTCACCTGCAGTTTACTAAACAAGGCTGTTAGGTGAGTTTTTCCTATAGAGGAACCTCAGTTGCCTAAAGTTTTTATACTGTGTAAGAATAAGGAATACATATAAAATGCCTTTTCCTTACATTTTAAAGAGTGTTTTTAAGGATGTAAAAGTTTTTAATTAAAAAATAATTTTCACAGCAGAGTTCTAAGACTTAATAATATGGATTTAGTGATTCCAAAATGAACGCTTAATTTCATATCATTGCTACACTGCTTATTTATTTCTAAACAGATGCTCATATTTTAGAATTAGATTATTTATTTTCAAATAAGAGTTTCCCTGGTTGCTCAGGCAGCAAAAAAATCTGCCTGCCAATGCAGGAGATCCAGGTTTGATCCCTGGGTAGGCAAGATCCTCTGGCAAAGGAAATGGCAACCCACTTCAGTGTTCTTGCCTAGAGAATCCCATGGACAGAAGAGCCTGATGAGCTGTAGTCCACGGGATCACAAAGAGTCTGACACAACTTAGCAACTAACACTTCTTTCACTGTAGACGGGAGAAACACCAAATATTTTTGGTGTGTTCATTTATTTTTGTGAATAGATGGTATGAATTCCCTTTGGTATGCATTACTATCAGGGTTTGTTTATGTTATTTGGGAATGCAAAACGGTGTGGGTCAGATCACGTGAGATTTTTGCTACAGCTAGACCTGCTGACCTCTTGCACCTGTGGGTGCTTGAGTGCATTCTTACTGCTGGCTCTATGCTTGTCCAGCAGAGAAAGACATTTCCCAGAGGGCAGGCCTTTATTTGTGAGAATAAATTACGTGTGTCTTACTGGAATTCTGTAGAAAAATGTCTTACACACCTGTGAGTAATAACATTACTCTGGAATAAACCCTGATGCTGAGAAAGATTGAGGGCAGGAGAAGGGAGCGAAGAGGATGAGATGGTCAGAGGGCATCATCAACTCAATGGGCATGAGTTTGAGCAAAGCCGGGAGATAGGGAAGGACAGGGAAGCCGGGTGTGATGCAGCCCATGGGGTCGCAAAGAGTCGGATATGACTTAGTGACTCAACAACAATATCTGGAACAAATGAACTTAATTGTTTTTCTAAGTGCAATATTTCAAACCTGTAACTGTTTAGTATCAGATTTAGGTGTTCAGTGATGAGTTCTGGGAGTGGTAAATTAGTCGCTGAAAAAAATAGATCACTGAATTTTAGGGATGATGAATATCTCCTTTGTAAACCACAAAGAGGACAAGTCTGTGTGGAAGAGATGTGCAGTGTAGTCCCTTCACTAAGTCGAAACTCATACTGAAACCAATCCTAATTTAACCAATCTTAACCTAACCTAACCAATCCCAACCTAACCTAACCAATCCCAACCTAACTTAAACTAACCAATCCTAACCTAACCGAATTTATCCTAACTTAACCTCACCTGACCTATCTTAACCTAACCAGTCCTAACCTAACCTAATCTTGCTGAACCTATCCTTACCTGACCCAACCTGACTCAACCAAAGGAAACCAAAGAGTGACCGAGGGTGCCAAGTGAGGCCGCAGCATAAGCCGCAGGCAGTGAGCTGAAACATCAGGAATGGCGAGTACCATCCAGAAACATTTTGAGGACTCCAAGGTGTTTTTAAGGATTTGACTTCAATAAATAAAAATTCTCAATAGACGTGAAGAGAAAACATAGAGAAAAATGTGTTTCTTCAGAAAGTACAAGTAAGTGTTAAGTTTTGTATTCTGGCTATTAATTATTCTATATGTAGAATAAAGTCAAATAAAATCTTTCCTTAAACTTGTATATTTCATGTTGTGGATTCTGACGTATTCCTTCATACAATAAAGTGAATTATTTTGATACATTGGTAGATAGTACAATGCAAATGGAGATTATTCTTTTGGAAATGACAAAAGAGAATTTTTGGCTGCTTTAAATTGCTATATTGTCATCAGGCCAAGGATGTAAAGGACTCTGTCAAAATAAAAAACTCTCACCTAAAGCAAACATTTCAAAAAGTACTGTAAAAAACCACAGATGAGCTTGGCATCTTCAAAAGCAATGACATATATAAAAAAGATAGAGACAAAGAAAGTAGGTGATTGGTTTGTGAAAACCCATGCGTAAAACACTCCCAGATAAAAAAATTTAGATCTTCAACCTTGAGGAATATGTGCTGCATTTAATAATTCATCACATAATTTTTCACTGGAAATAGTTTTCAAAATAACTGAGATTAATGTGAATAAAAGATGTGTGCATGTATGAATCGATAAGTGGAAGAAGATGGACAGGTAGAAGGGTATTCTAAAAAAAAGCATACATTTTACTTAATGCTAATTTTTACATGACACAGGGAACTTCCTAGAAAAGTTCGGAGAGCTTATATGCCCTTTTTAATATGGAGTGATAAATGGTAAAGATGTGACTTGCCAAAGGAAAAGGGTGTTTAGGCTTCTGCCTGTGCATGTGTGCTCAGCTGTGTCTGACTCTTTGTGACCCCGTGGACTGCAGCACTCCAGACTCCTCTGTCCATGGGGATTCTCCAGGCAAGAGTACTGGAGTGGTTTGCCATTTCCTTCTCCAGGGAATCTTCCTGACCCAGGAGCCTAAAAAGGGCTTCCCAGGTAGCGAAGTAGTAAAGATCCCGCCTGCCAATGCAGGAAACTGCAGTTCAATCGCTGGGTCTGGAAGATCCCCTGAAGAACAGAATGGCAACCCATTCCAGAATTCTTGCCTGGAAAATCTCATGGGCTGAAGAGCATGAGGTCACAAGAGTTGGACATGGCCGAGAGACTAGACAACCACAGAGGCTGTAAACTGTGGATAAGTAGGTATATTAGGAAAACTATATGCAGGATAAAGACTCTCTTCACAAGGTTTGCTTGTGAAGCTTTACCCTAGTGCCAGCTTCCTGTCTTTTCATGACCATAAAACTTCCCTGAGGGAGCGGTTTATGGCTGTCCTCTTTTGTCAGAAGTCTCTGCTTTCAGTCAGATGAGGGAACCTCTGGGGAGGCTTCCTTCCACATCTATTGTTGCATCTCAAAAATACTCAGCTCAAAATAATCCTTCTCCCAAAGTGGCATATTTTGGGGTGGCTTTTTCTGACCCCTTTTACAGTTAGCTAGCTGAATAAAGCCCAGAAAGGATGAACACAATGAAATCCATGCTGACAGATCATAACTAAACCTTCTGAATGAAAAAGGCAAAAAGAAAGCAAAACTTGGATGCGTCTTAGGAGAAATGGCACTTTACCTGCAGGAACAGCAATTTGAACGTTAACAGATGATTCATCTGAACCATGGAGGCATAAATGTAGCAGCTCACGTGTTAAACCCCGAAAGAGGGAGCTGCCAGCTCTGATTTCCATCCAGCAAAGATATCTCTAAATGTAAAGGGAAATCAAGACATTCTCAGCAGAGAAAAATCAGATCATTTATTACTAACAAGCCTACCCTTTAAGAATGGCTGAAGAAGTTCTATGAACAGAGGAAGGGTTAGAACTTTAGAAATGGAAGAAAACATGGAAATGAGTGAAAAATAAGGATAACTATGATTGACTCTTCTTTTCCTTTTAAGTTCTCAAATGATACTTTATACTTGAAGCAAATATGATAACCACCAGGATGACAGGATGTTGACTGAATGCAAAAGAAATACTAGAGAAAAGTATAATTAAGATGTGGGGAGCTTTCAGAAACCTAAATGGAATAAGATTTCCTCTTGAAATGACAAAACATCGATTTCAATAAAATTGAAAACAGGAAAAGTATAGAGAAAATAAAATGAAATTAAGAATTATTTCTTTGAGAAAATCAACAAAATTGGAAAACTATAGCAAGATTGACAAAGATAAAAGGAGATAAGACAAACATCACCAATATCAAGAATGAAGCCAGATCTCTCCAGGTTCTGTAGCCATTACAAAGATAATAAAGAAATTCTACAGACAGCTTTTCTCTCCATAAATTGCCAACTTAGCTGAAATGGACCAATTCCTCAAAAACCATGAACTACTAATACTCAACCAAGGCAAAATAGCTGAATCTTGCTATAACGGTAAAAGAAATTGAATTTGTAATTGAAAAGTTCCTAAGAAAGAAGTCTTCAGGCTCACAGGGTTTTACTGAAGAATTCTGCTAAAATTTTAAAGAATTAAGACCAACTTTACAAACACAAAATAGAGGAAAAAGAAATATTCATCAACTCATTTTATGAGGTTGATATTACCCTGGTATTCTTGCCTGGAAAATCCCATGGACACAGGTCCCAGTCCACGGGGTTGCAAAAAGTCAGACATGACAGAAGTAACTTAGCAGACATGCATGCAAACTAGACAGAGTACAAAAAAATCCCACCAAAAATGCAGATCAATATCTTACTTTTGAAATAAGATACAAAAATCCTCAACCAAGTATTAGCAAATCAAATCCAGCAATTCATTAATACATTAATTTATTTTGTCCTGTGGTAGGTACTATCACTATTTATTTCCATTTTACAGTTGGCAGTTATGGCCTGAGTGTACACATAACTAGTTCACATCTGTAACTTTGAAATGGCAAAACCTGGGTTTAATCTAGCGTGTCTGACTCCAAACAAAAATGTGTCTCGTTAACAACTATAATAATACCATACATTCCTTATTTTCCTTTTTATGGCTTAAATTGCTAGTTGTCAAAACATTATTTTCTCTCCTCCTTCTTTAGTTGTAAAACCCTAGTGTTAACATATTGCTATTTTATTAAAAGATTTCATCCTTGTTCCTAGATGTGTCCTTGTTAACTAGGTGATGATACTGAAGTAACATTTTCCTCGAGATTTCAACCTAGCTTCCTGAGATCCTTTTTCCTGCATCTTCTCTCCTCCTTTTCACAGCCTGTTAGGCTTACAGGATGACTGAGTCCCTGGTACCTGTGTTGGAACTTGAGGTAATTCCAGGATGCTGTTTGAACTGAGGCTGATAGAATACAGGTTTGGAGACTGCCTCTAGGATGACAGTCAGGAGTTACCATAGATATGATTGGATGTCCTACTTTCAAATTCTTTAAGAGAGAAAGAAATCACTGTGTTGCATAAACCATGGTTATTTTGATTCCCAGATCTCAATGATGCTTCTCTTGCAATCTTCTAATTAATTCTAATACAGATAATAAAATGTCACACTAATATTAATGATAGTCAGCCCTTCTGAAAGTAGAAATTTAGACACAATCCTTTTGCAATTTATTTATATCTAATTTGGCATCTTTATTTGTCCTGGAAATAATGATGTATTTTTGAGATTATTTCACAAGCTTTTTACTATTCTTTTTAAAGATTGATGTGCATAGATATTTTGAATTAAATTTTGTGAAACTCATACTTGTCGGGCTTTAGACAAGAATATTTCCTTCGGGCTTCTCACAGACGTTGGCATTGCCAAGGAAGTCCTGTGCCTGCTGCCTGCCTCTGCAGACCGATTCCTGAAGACTTGCACTTGCTGAGCTCGGAGAGCAAAGACTGGGCCTGTCAGTCGTATCAGCCCATCTCTGACTTGAGAGAGATGTCACGTGACTTTAGTATTATGCAGGATTCACTTCCATCTCATTATTTTTCTCTTATTGCACGAGTACTGATGCTTCATTGGTATTTCTTTTTTTACCCAATTTTCATCCTGTTAAAAGGAGCAGTTTCTGTGCTTCTTCATGTTAATTTCCTTGGAATATTTTCATAAGACTCCATATTTAAGAGACATGTAGCAGGATCATTTAACGGGGAACTTTATTCAGTGTACCTTAGGGCCAGCTATATAATGTAACCAAATGCCTTAGATCCTTTAAGGGGAAGAAATATTTTGTAAAAATAAAGAAGCAACCACCACCACCACCAACAACAACAAAGAAAATGAAAAACAAAGAAAGTAGTGTACTTCACAAGTCTCTAGGGCAGAACTTACATCTTTGACTGTTGATGTTAAACTAGTAAATGCTTTTCTTTATAGGATGAGAGACTGAATATTATAACAGTTTTGAAGTTGAAGTGTATTTCTTTCTGCTGGTTAGTGAGGGATTTAAATATTTATAGGGATATTACATTAATCTGTGGCACAGATAGTGAAGGATAGGGGAGGCTGGCATGCTGAAGTTCAATGGGGTTGCAAAGAGGCAGACAGGACTTAGTGACTGAGCAGCAACAGCAGAACAAGCATTGTGTTAATAGCATTAGCATTGTAAGTTTCTCTTCTGGTTATGTCTAGACACCAAGCATACACTGACAGGAAAATATGGGTCCCATGTGTGTAAGCATCTGCGACAATTCAGCTAGATCATGGAGCTGTGCACCCTCCCATCCCCTGCTCAAAAAACAAACAAAAAAAAAGCCCAGTTACCCGCTCAGGGCATTTTGCAATGTGAAGGAAGTTGCATAGTTTGTTTCTTTGTTCATGGGATATGCAGGCTGACAGGCACTTCAGCCACTCACCCTGCATGGGGAGACCACTCATTTCTTGTATCCAAGGTGCTAAGGTCTGAATGTTTGAGTCCCCCCAAATCCCAACGTTGATATCCTAGTCCTTGAAGATGCTGGTGTCAGGAGCTGGGGCCCCTGGGAGCACATGAGGTCTGAGGTTGGAGCCCACGTGAATGGGATGAATATTCTTGCAAAAAGACCTCTTGGTGGTCCCTTGCCTCTTGTGCCCTGTGAGGACCCAGTGGGGTGGCTTGGCTGTGAAGTGGGAAGAGGGTCGTCACCACAGCTGACCAGGCTGGTGATTGAATTTGAACTTGGCCTCCATTAGAGTGAGAAAAATTTCTGATATTTGCAAGCCCCCTAGTCTGTGGTGTTATAGACAAACGGACTCAGGCAAGAGGAAACAATTGGTGTGATAAACAATAGCCTCCATCATCAATGCTGTAGATGGAGTCCCCTAGAAAGAGGTGTGAGTGCATTGCCAGCCTTTAAACTGCTTTGTGTGGGGGTGACAAGCAGTGTTGACTGAAATGCACATTTATTCTGACCTATTCTTTACTCATAACACGAGCCTCCCTGGAGAATGCAGCAAAAGGTTAGAAAACAGCAAATTCTCCATCTAGTCAATCTGCAGTTGTCTAAGACAAAAAGAAAAGGCAATAACACATAATGCCATGAACAGACCACACTCCGTGTCACCCTCAGAGCAGTTGTCACACTGAAAATTGCACGGAGCCACATGAAGACTTGTTACATAAACAGAGTGGAAACCGGTTCCCAGGGCTGGTGACTCAGCTGACCGAGCCTTTCTGATGAATGTGAGGGGGTGTGAGACATGGACTCCATGTTCTGGATGGAAACTCGGGGAAGGGATGCAGTTGTATACATTTTTATTTCCCCTCAAAATATTCCTTTCATTCTGCCTGATTCAGTGGCCCTGGGTTTGTGGTTAAACTTGCATGTATATGTGGAAATTGCTGGCAGTTGATACATGTGATACTCAAATCTATATTTGATAGATCCAACCATTCCATTCTGAAGGAGATCAACCCTGGGATTTCTTTGGAAGGAATGATGCTAAAGCTGAAGCTCCAGTACTTTGGCTACCTCATGCGAAGAGTTGACTCATTGGAAAGGACCCTGATGCTGGGAGGGATTGGGGGCAGGAGGAGAAGGGACGACCGAGGATGAGATGGCTGGATGGCGTCACGGACTCAATGGACTTGAGTCTGAGTGAACTCCGGGAGTTGGTGATGGACAGGGAGGCCTGGCGTGCTGCGATTCATGGGGTCACAAGGAGTCAGACATGACTGAGCGACTAAACTGAACTGAACTGAACTGACTTCTTTGAATTTGCTAAAGCTACATCAGAGCAGTCATAGCTTCACCAACTTACAGGTAATTGTGAGAATGGCTCCAAAAGTAAGCAACTCTCTAGGCAGCGCTGTGACTCTGTGGGGCTTTCCAGGTGGCTCAGTGGTAGTGAATCCACCTAATAGCACAGGAGCCGCAGGAAACTCAGGTTCGATCTCTGGGTTGGGAAGACACCCTGAAGCAGGAAATGGCAACCGACCAGTATTCTCGTCTGGGAAATCTCGTGGACCAAGGAATCTGGGGGGCTACAGTCCATGGGGTCATGGAGAGTCAGACAGGCCTGAGCACACATTGAAATTCTGTAACTGCTGAATCCCTGGATCTCTCATCAGCATGGGGTCAAGGCTTCTTAGGAGGCCCTGACTGTTGCAGGCCCGCTGGTTAAGCTCTATGTTAGAAGTGGATAAATGACCACTTCTGGCCAAGGATGGGGTGGAGACAATAGTAAAAACATGAGGGAAGACCATGGTAAACAGATAGTGACTCACATACCAGTCATGGTCCCAGGAATATGTGAGTACAGGTTTCCAGGAAAGTAACTCAACCCAGGGAGAGATACACTAAGCTGACCTTCTTGGACCTGGTGCCAAATGAAAGCCAGCACAGGGAGAAATCTCTGTTTCATCATGGGAGAGGAATTTTTCTAGCTCTGCCTAAATACTCCACCTGGATAATCTGCTAAAAAGAAGTGGTGAGATGCTCCTGATTCATCCTTTGGGTAACTGACCACATGCTCCCAGTTTCTGGCTTCTAGGACCTGTGTATGATCCTAGTTCTTTCCCAGGAACCTAGAGAAATGCCACCACCATCTCGGGAGAAAAGGCACACGGCAGAGCTGTCACATTCCATGTGGCTGTGAATCAAGACGTTCTGTTGCCAAGGCATTGGCTATGTATGACAGGAAGCAGAGCGTGGCACCTGAGGATCGGATTAGCTCTATTGTACAAAAGACTGTCTGGGGATGAGATGTCTGCAGAGAAATCAGAAATGGAAATTTTCTGGCCTGAAGGAAATACCTCCCTTAGCCCAGTCACTTCTCTCTGTGGTTTTCAGTTTGTGTCCTGGTGACCCAGTGTTAGTGATGAGTTCTCTCCCAAAGAATGCAAAGAAGTTTTGAGGTTGTTTCATGGTGTTCCTTAGTGGAGATGTATTTGAGAAGTGCTAAGTCAGAGTACATCATGAGAAACGCTGGATTGGAAGAAACACAAGCTGGAATCAAGATTGCCAGGAGAAATATCAATAACCTCAGATATGCAGATGACACCACCCTTATGGCAGAAAGTGAAGAGGAGCTAAAAAGCCTCTTGATGAAAGTGAAAGAGGAGAGTGAAAAAGTTGGCTTAAAGCTCAACATCCAGAAAACGAAGATCATGGCATCTGGTCCCATCACTTCATAGGAAATAGATGGGGAAACAGTAGAAACAGTGTCAGACTTTATTTCTTTGGGCTCCAAAATCACTGCAGATGGTGACTGCAGCCATGAAATTAAAAGACACTTACTCCTTGGAAGAAAAGTTATGACCAACCTAGATAGTATATTCAAAAGCAGAGACATTACTTTGCCGACTAAGGTCCATCTAGTCAAGGCTATGGTTTTTCCTGTGGTCATGTATGGATGTGAGAGTTGGACTGTGAAGAAGACTGAGCGCCAAAGAATTGATGCTTTTGAACTGTGGTGTTGGAGAAGACTCTTGAGAGTCCCTTGGACTGCAAGGAGATCCAACCAGTCCATTCTGAAGGAGATCAGCCCTGGGACTTCTTTGGAAGGAATGATGCTAAAGCTGAAGCTCCAGTACTTTGGCCACCTCATGGGAAGATTTGACTCATTGGAAAAGACTCTGATGCGGGAGGGATTGGGGGCAGAAGGAGAAGGGGACAACTGAGGATGAGATGGCTGGATGACATCACGGACTCAATGGACGTGAGTCTGAGTGAACTCTGGGAGTTGGTGATGGACAGGGAGGCCTGGCGTGCTGCAGTTCATGGGGTCGCAAAGAGTCGGACACGACTGAGCAACTGAACTGAACTGAAGTCACTTCAGTCGTGTCCGACTCGTTGTGTCCGATTCTTCGTGACCCCATGGACTATGCGCCCACTGGCTCCTCTGTCCATGGGATTATCTAGGCAAGAATACTGGAGTAGGTTGCCATTTCCTCCTCCAGGGAATCTTCGCAACCTAGGGATCAAAACTGTATCTCCTGTGACTTCTGCATTGCAGGCTGATTCTTTACTGCTGAGCCACCGGGAAGCCCATTTAAGAGGTCAATACATTGAACTGACAGGCTACTGGAAGACACAACGTTTGGGCTCAGCTCGTTTCACCAACAGCACCAGGGAAGTGGATGCCCATGTACATGGCACAAGTGATCACCTAGTCAGTGTGGACCATGTTCTTGATGGATTTTAGACACTGGTCTTGATTCCTAAATCAGGTCAAAATAATGTCTTTGTCTAGCTCTGCATACTCCTTGACCCTCGCTGGCCAGGCTCTGGCCTCACCTTGTGTCTTCACAAACCCAGTGCTTGCTTCTCTGTTTATAGCTCACCCAGATGCTTTTCAGTATTTGACACACGTCACTGTGTCTTCCATCTTGAACCTATTTTCCCCTTGAGATTCTGTCCAAAGAAAAATTCAGTTTTTCCTTGTATACAATATTGCCATGAACTTCCTTTCTTTTTCCCCTTGTTTGTCTTTTCTTCTTGTCTTTAAAATGTTGCTGCACTGGCTCTCGGGCACGTTTATCTTGGCCATCCACTTGCTCTGTCTGTGATCTCAACTGTTTCATGGCTTAAATACACCTATAAGTTGTGACTCTCTAATATATCCCCAAGTCCTGACACATTTCTGTACATCCCGGACCTGTATACAGCTTGTGCCCTTAATGTTTGCAGTTGGTTTTATTCTTTTTCCCCAAACTTTAAACTTTCTTTTGTATTGAGGTATCTATTAATCAATTCTGTCACTCAGTCATGTCTGACTCTTTGTGACCCTATGTACTGCAGCATGCCAGGCTTTCCTGTCCATCACCAATTCCCAAAGCTTGCTCAAACTCATGTCCATCAAGTCACTGATATCATCCATCTATCTCATCCCCTATTGTCCCCTTCTCCTCCTGCCTTCAATCTTTCCCAGCAACAGGGTCTTTTCCAATGAGTCAATTCTTTCATCAGGTAGCCAAAATACTGGAGCTTCAGCTTCAGCATCAGTCCTTCCAATGAATATTCAGGACCAATTTCTTTTAGAATGGACTGGTTTGATCTCCTTGCAGTCCAAGGGACTCTCAAGAGTCTTCTCCAACACCACAGTATTGGGGTATAGCCAGTTAAAAATTCCAGTTGGGTACTGAATAAGCACTTCAAACTCCACACACCCCATGTAGAATTCCCACAATGGTGCTTCTCAAACCTCAAATTTTGAAGTAATACCCCTGCAGTAATTGATTTCCTCCTGTTAGTCAGTGCCCAGAGTCAGGCTGTCAGCATGTCTTAACTTACTCTGTGCCCGGGAGACAGCCTGAGTCTGCGTGTCTCACCATCCACATTTATTTCACCACCATCCACTGCCTGATTAATTGCATCCTTGTCTCATTACTTTCATTCTAAATCTTTAATACCTGTTTTTCACACAGTCATCAATGGAGAGATTTTTCTAAAATGTGATCACACCACACTTGGTCACAGCTCTGATGGCTTTTGTACCAAATTTATCTTTGCCTAAAAGTGTCTGTAAGACCTGGCTGTGGTTATCTCTAACCTTTCTCTCTCTAATTTACTGTGTCCCAGCCTGACTGACTGATTTACTTTCACACACTGCAGTGGGGTATGTTCTACCCCAAATCACTAGCTTCTCCTTCTCTCCAGGTAGCTCTCTGCTCTGATTTTAACAGATTGGCTCTTTTTTTTTTTTTTTTTTTTGGAAAGGGCTTACCTGACTAACTAATGAAAGGAGTCTCATTTAATTTTCTAACTCCTAGCGGGACACTAACCCACTAGCACATAAGCCTCGTGGAAGAATGTCCTGCATATGTTGGTTTTACTCAGTGTTCAGGGCAGCGCCTGGCAGGATAACACATCAATGATGTGACTGAGATGATAGACCCTCCAGGATTGAAGGGAGCCCAGCAGGGTGTCAGGAACTGGCTAAAGAACCCGTGTTCCTACCAGATGGGAAGAAGAGGAATATTACTTCAGAACACAATTAAGCAGTAAATAGACTTGTTTAATTCAATCAATGGATGGCACGCTTCAGTTGGTAGGTTTTAGATAAAAGTCAGGTAAGTCTGTAGACACTGTGGTCCTCGGTAGTTAGGGAGTTTTGTTCTTGTAACCACTGGGCTTCCTGCTCTCAACCAGCATCTAGAGCAAGAATCAAGCCATCATCCTGGTCAAATATATCTGTGGGTGATATAAAAATACTAAAAAGGAAATTTTGATTTCTTTGGAATGGTAAATAATTGTCAATGGGTAAGCATATTGAATATGAATTCCAGAATAACTGAAATGAAATATGAAACATGAAAATCAAGCCCCTTTTCTGAATATTCTTGTGTTCTGTTTAGAACAACTGAAAACACAGTATTGCTTTATTTATTATCTCCTCGAGTAGTAAATAGCTACCAGCTCCAGTATTCTTGCCTAGAAAATCCCATGGACAGAGGAGCCTGGTGGGCTACAGTCCATGGGGTTGCAAAGAGCTGGTCATGACCAGCATGCATACCATATCCCACTTATGCTTCAAAGAACTTGGAATGTTAGAGGCCTAACAGATAAACTTATTTTTCTATTTGAAATGTGTAACAAGATTAATTACCTTAACACTTATGATTGAAAACTATAAAGGAATGTTCACAAAGATTTTAAGCAGTTTTGTATTATTTAGAAGAATTTGTAATATATCAACTTTATGAGCATACTCATTAGATTTATAAGCCTTATTTAATAATTGGAAGCATTTTGCTTGTTAGACAATTAAGTACTTAGGGAATTGGATATGTTAAATTTATAATGTTTACAATGTATAAAGGATTTTAATTATCTAAGATATATAATCCTTGTAAATGACTTAATAAATTGTACTAATTTATAAATAGAGTGATATTTATAAACTAGATTTAACAACTTAAAACTATGTTGACATATTTCTATAAATTAAGTAAATTGAATAATAATTTTAAAATAAATCTTTACTATAAATAGAAACTACCTTAGTGAAGTTAGAAAGACCCATAAGCTCATGCACACTCATACTTTCATC
The DNA here is from genome assembly GCA_006408695.1 of Aepyceros melampus. NCBI lineage: Eukaryota > Metazoa > Chordata > Mammalia > Artiodactyla > Bovidae > Aepyceros > Aepyceros melampus. The sequence goes on along the minus strand of SJXQ01009588.1, from coordinate 507,573 downwards.
AGATTTGATCTTTACAAGCAAAAGTCCTGAGGGGGATGGATACATAAGCCTTACCTCCTCTGCTTTAAGACGGAACATGGACATTCCCATGAGCTTAATCAATAAACTCTAGTCCTTCTTGCCAGTGGACTTTCCCAGTTTATTCCTCCTGAGACACTTTGCTTGTCCTTTACCTTCTTCTTCTCAGCTAATTTCTTCCTGTCTTTCTCCAAAGAACCCTACAAAATAGAACAAATGTGCTTCCCATGTGCTTCCTTTGCTTTCTGCACAAACCTCAAGCCAGTCCTTAATGTCATTGTTGTAATGGTTTATTTAGCTGTTCCTAGACCCTTCGTGTTGGAGAAGGCAATGACACTCCACTCCATTACTCTTGCCTGGAAAATCCCATGGACAGAGGAGCCTGGAAGGCTACAGTCTGTGGGGTCGCTGAGGGTAGGACACGACTGAGGGACTTCACTTTCACTTTTCACTTTTATGCGTTGGAGAAGGAAATGGCAACCCACTCGAGTGTTCTTGCCTGGAGAATCCCAGGGACGGGGGAGCCTGGTGGGCTGCCGTCTGTGGGATCACACAGAGTCGGACATGACTGAAGCGACTTAGCAGCAGCAGCAGCAGCAGACCCTTAGTGTACTGACAAGGGTGCTGTATTTTTCACAATTACAACATCTATGTTTTGCACTTGTTTTCAATTTTGTTGAATAATTTTTCTTTACTTTTCCCAGCCTCATTGGAGTATGATTGATGTGTAAAAATTGTACATATTTAAGGTGTCCAGAAAGAAGAGAATGTAGGGTAACTGCTCATTGACACTGATCTTGGCCCTGAGTTTTTGTATTTGACACCAAAAGCACAGGCAAAGAAAGCAAAAATAAACAAATAGGACTACATCAAACTAAAATGTTTTTCCATGGCAATGGAAACAATCAATATTTATAGAATATGAGAGAATATTCATAAGAATATAAATTAATATTTAACTTACAAAATATTTAATAATTAAATTTAATTAATTTAATATTTACAAGAATAATCCAATAAGAGGTTAATATCCAAAATATACAAGGAAATCCTATGACTTAATAGCAAAAGACTCAAATAACCCGACTGAAAAAGTGGGCAAAATACCTGATTAGACATTGTATCCAAAAAAGATATATAAAGGATAAAAACCACGATGAGATACAAACTTGAACACAGTATGCACTAAGTAAACATTGTTAACTGAAGATATTTTGTGGGTAAAGCCGTGTACCTAGAGCATAAATGCAATAATTTTTCACTCTAGAGACTCTGCTGCTGCTGCTGCTGCTAAGTAACTTCAGTCATGTCCGACCCTGTGCGACCCCATAGATGGCAGCCCACCAGGCTCCCCTGTCCCTGGGATTCTCCAGGCAAGAACACTGGAGTGGGTTGCCATTTCCTTCTCCAATCTCTACTCCTTCTAAATTAATTTTCCTCCCCTAATCAATATCTTAAAACTCTCTGATATAAATATATTGTGAAAATTTTCCCTCATGATTGGAATTGGAAAGTGGATTTTGAAATATTTCCCTATTTGTTAATATATCAGGATATTCTGGAATAGGTTCAAATTGCCAGTGGAGGGGGCTTTCCAGTAGTACCTGCAATGCAGGATTCTCAGGAGATGGGGATTCGATCCCTGGGTTGGGAAGATCCCCTGGAGACAGAAATTGCAACCCATCTAGTATTCTTGCCTGGAGAATCCCATGGACAGAGGAGTCTGGCAGGCTATAGTCCATGGGGTCACAAGAGTCAGGCACGACTGAAGCAACAATATGCATGCAACAAGCCAGTCAGCCCAAGTAGGGCACCAGGAAATAGATCAGGGAGACACTGCATGCCAGTTGGAAGCTGAAGAACATACACATGGATAACACATTTTCAATTTCTAGGCTGACAGCATCCCCAGCATCTTCACAGATGCTGATCAGTGCTGTATTCAACCTTTTTGGCACCAGGGACCAGTTTCTTGGAAGACATTTTTTCCATGGACCAAGAGTTGGGGTTGGTTTTGGGATGATGCAAGCACATTACATTTATTGTACGCTTCTGTTTGGGTTTCCCAGGTGGCACTGATGGTAAAGAACCCGCCTGCCAATACAGGAGAAAAAAGAGACACATGTTCAATCACTGGGTCGGGAAGATCCCCTGAAGGAGGGCATGGCAACCTACTCCAGTATTCTTGCCTGGAGAATCCCATGGACAGAGGGGCCTGGCGGGCTACAGTCCATAGGGTTGCAAAGAGTTGGACATGACTGAAGTGACTTAACACACACATTGATTCTGTTATTTTTTTTTTCCTTTTTTTTAATTAATTTTTATTTTTTTAGTTTGTTTTGCTTTACAATACTCTATTCGTTTTCCTACACATCGACATGAATCAGCCACGAGTGTACATGAACTCCGTTATTATTATATCAGCTCCACCTCAGATCATCAGGCATTCGATCCGAGTTTGGGAACCCTGCTGTATACAGAATAAGACCACCACCCTCCAGGGGCTGACAGTCCAGGTAGAGGAGGTAGACTCCACATGGAATATACAATGTGGGTCAGTGCAGATTAAGTGACCAGCAGGGAGCGTACATTGTGAGGACTGCAGGAAAACCAAGATGCCCCACGCTGAGCAAAGGAAGATGCACTCCTGGAGACTGTGCCTCAGCAGTTACTGTAGCAGGGTCAGTGCCTGGTCCATGGCAGGACAGGAGTCATGGAGTGAATGGATATGTGGACGTGGAATTAAGCTGGGTCTTAAATAAGTGATTAGTCACACATTTGGCTAAACTTTATGAATAAAAATTTTACACAAACCCTACGATCCTTTAAATGAATCTTAGGATTGATTAATTAGTCTAGTCTTCCCTCCTAGTTTCCTCTCAGGCATCTGTATTTTAACAGACACATTTGAAAGGTGTCTTTAGGCCAACTGGCCTAAAGAGTAATTATTGTGAAATATCAGAGATGGGTGTTGGATGAGTTTCTGTGAAGAAACTACCTGCTATAATCTGAATAAGATATTTAAAAAGCAGTATTAGGTTGTCTTGGCAAAACTCTGTTAGCCTTTGACCTGCTTCATTTTGTACTCCAAGGCCAAATTTGCTTGTTACTCCAGGTCAAAGCAGGGCAAAAGCTAACAGAGTTTTGCCAAGAGAATGCACTGGTCATAGCAAACACCCTCTTCTAACAACACAAGAGATGACTCTACATACAGACATCACCAGATGGTCAGTACTGGAATCAGATTGATTATATTCTTTGCAGCCAAATATGGAAAAGCTCTATACAGTCAGCAAAAATAATATGGAGAGCTGACTGTGGCTCAGATCACGAACTCTTTATTGCCAAATTCAGACTAAAATTGAAGAAAGTAGGGAAAACCACCAGACCATTCAGGTATAACCTGAATCAAATCCCTTATGATTATACAGTGGAAGTGACAAATAGTTTCAGGGGATTAGATCTAATAGACAGAGTGCCTGAAGAACTATGGGTGGAAGTTTGTGACATTGTACAAGAAGCAGTGATCAAGACCATCTACAAGAAAAAGAAATGCAAAAAGGCAAAATGGTTGTCTGAGGAGGCCTTACAAACAACTGTGAAAAGAAGAGAAGCAAAAGGCAAAGGAGAAAAATAAAGTTATACCCATTTGAATTCAGAGTTCCAAAGAATATCAAGGAGAGATAGGAAGATCATCCTTAGTGAGCAATCCAAAGAAACAGAGGAAACAATAGAAAGGGAAAGAATAGAGATCTCTTCAAAAAAATTAGAGATACCAAGGGAACATATCGTGCAAAGATGGGCTTGATAAAGGATAGAAATGGCATGGACCTAACAGAAGCAAAAGATATTAAGAAGAGGCAGCAAGAATACACAAAAAACTATACAAAAAAGATCTTCATGACCCAGATAATCACGATGGTGTGGTGACTCACCTAGAGCCAGACATCCTGGAATGAGAAGTCAACTGGGCCTTAGGAAGCATCACTACGAACAGAGCTAGTGGGGGTGATGAAATTCCAGGTGAGCTACTTCAAATCCTGGAACATGATGCTGTGAAAGTGCTGCACTCAATATGCTGGCAAATTTGGAAAACTCAGCAGTGGCCACAGAGCTGGAAAAGGTCAATTTTCATTCTAATCCCAAAGAAAAGCAGGGCCAAAGATTGCTCAAACTACCACACAACTGCACTCATCTCACACACTAGCAAAGTAATGTTCAAAATTCTCCAAGGCAAGCTTCAGCAGTATTTGAACCATGAAATTCCAGATGCTCAAGCTGGTTTTAGAAAAGGCAGAGGAACCAGAGATCAAATTGCCAACATCTGCTGGATCATCGAAAGAACAAGAGAGTTGCAGGAAAACATCTATTTCTGCTTTATTGACTATGCCAAAGCCTTTGTGTGCATCACAACAAATCGGAAAATTCTTCAAGAGATGGGAATACCAGACCACCTGACCTGCCTCCTGAGAAATCCGTATGCATGTCAAGAAGCAACAGTTAGAACTGGACATGGAACAACAGACTGGTTCCAAACCAGGAAAGGAGTATGTCTAGGCTATATACTGTCACCTTGCTTATTTAACTTGTATGTAGAGTACATCATGTGAAATGCCAGGTTGGATGAAGCATAAGCTGGAATCAAAATTGCCGGGAGAAATATCAATAACCTCAGATATGCAGATGACACCATCTTCATGGCAGAAAACGAAGAACTAAAGAGTCTCTTGACGAAAGTGAAAGAGGAAATGAAAAACTTGGCTTAAAGCTCAACATTCAGAAAACTAAGATGCCATCCCATCACTTCATGGCAAATAGATAGGGAAACAATGGAAACACTGAGAGACTTTACTTTTTTGGGCTCCCAAATCACTGCAGATGGTGACTGCAGCCATGAAATTAAAAGACACTTGCTCCTTGAAAAAAAAGCTATGACCAACCTAGACAGCATATTAAAAAGCAGAGACATTACTTTGTTAACACAGGCCCATCTAGTCAAAATTATGGTTTTTCCAGTAGTCATGTATGGATGTGAGAGTTGGACTATAAAGAAAACTGAGTACTGAAACATTGATGCCTTTGAACTGTGGTGTTGGAGTCCCTTGGACTGCAAGGAGATCAACCCAGTCAATCCTAAAGGAAATCAGTCCTGAATATTCATTGGAAGGACTGATGTTGAAGCTGAAACTCCAATACTTTGGCCACTTGATGCAAAGAACTGACTCATTTGAAAAGACCCTGGTGCTAGGAAACAGTGGGTGGGAGGAAAAGGGATCGACAGAGGATGAGATGGTTGGATGGCATCACTGACTCGATGGACATGAGTTTGAATAATCTCTGGAAGATGGTGATGGACAGGGAAGCCTGGCGTGCTGCAATCCATGGGGCTACAAAGAGTCAGACATGACAGAGTGACTGAACTGAACAGATTAGAGAGGTTAAATATTTTATTCAGACTACAGCAGGTAGTTCCAGTAGTCATGTAAGGATGTGAGAATTGGACTATTCAGAAGGCTGAGCACCAAAGAATTGATGATTTTAAATTGTAGTGCTTGAGAGTCCCTTGTACAGCAAAGAGATCAAATTAGTCAATCCTAAAGGAAATCAGTCCTGAATATTCATTGGAAGGACTGATGCTGAAGCTGAAGCCCCAATACTTGGCCACCTGATGCAAAGGAATGACTCATTGGAAAAACCCTGATGTTGGGACAGATTGAAGGCAGGAGGAGAAGGGTGACACAGGAGAAGGGTAACACAGGATGACATGGTTAATAGCATCACTGACTTGATGGACATGAATTTGAGCAAACTCCAGCAGATAATGGAGGACTGAGCAGCCTGGTGTGCTGCAGTCCATGGGGTCACAAACAGTTGGTCAAGACTTAGAGACTGAACAACAGCAATGGCAAAATTAAAGAGGTTTATTGGCAGGAGGCTTTGTTTTCACATTAGCATTACCATATGTAAAAGATGCCCAGGGTGATAAGAAAATAATATAAACACATTTTTGTGTTTATTTTCCATCTTTTTAGTTTTGGTTATTGTACTTTTGCTACTTTTAATATATTTGTAGTATCTTAGACTATGTATTTGCAAATGACAGCTTGAGGAAATCTTTCCATATAATAACACATCCCAAGCAAAATTATCAAAAGTTTAAATCAGCTCTTGAAGTCTTCAAGTTATTAAAATGGATGCAAAATCAAGATGAACTTTACCCTGTAAAAAAACTAATGGATTAATTAGAGTCCTCAAATATACAGCAGTCTGAAGGAAAATTAGAATTTTGATGCTGTGTCTTCAGGGATTATTTCATTTGTGGAGGTCAAAAGATTTAATCATTTGAATTCATAAATGCTTTTAATAACATTTTGCAGCAATAATGGAAAACAGGATTTAACAGCATCTCTCACATTGTGCTTGACGCAGCACCAGGAAGCAAGTCATCCTCTGTTTAATCTGCAGATATTCTGGTTTTCATTAACTTTACAAGTGTTGCTTGATTGAGTCAAATCAATACATCCCCAACAAGTAGTGTTAATTTATATAAGAGGAAAAAGGTTTAAAAGATAATTTACTTTTCACATTAATTCAGGTTAATACATTGTTTACAAAAATTCCAACTAGTCTTTGAAAATAATTACAAGAATTTTGTAATGAATAATACTCTGTCAACCCTTTTCCTTGTCTTAAGCCATGATATATTGAAAATGGTGTCATTTACATATGTGGAGAATGTATTAATATATTCCAAAATAGTTGGATTATATAGTGCAAATTTTAAAATAATTGAATTCACCTCTATTCAAAAACATCAGGTTCAATGTTAGCTATGTTAGCTATGAAAATAATGATAAAGGACAAAAAAAAAAAAACAACAAAAAACAAACAAAAAAAACCCTTCAAACCTGTGGTTCTTTGGTGCCCAAGACTGTTGTGTGTTTTATATTTCCTGTTTTCCTGAATCACATATTTTCTCAGTTCTATTTCATAATTTGAATTTTCAGTTTTCCCTCATCATGCCCAGCCTGCTCCCTCTTTTTAGTGTGAAATGCCTGCTTATCCCTAGCACTTTCCTGTTTTCCATGTTCACCTAATATTAGCCTGATAGAGGAGAAGGCAATGGCACCCCACTCCAGTACTCTTGCCTGGAAAATCCCATGGATGGAGGAGCCTGGTAGGCTGCAGTCCATGGGATCACAAAGAGTCAGACACGACTGAGGGACTTCACTTTCACTTTTTACTTTCATGCATTGGAGAAGGAAATGGCAACCCACTCCAGTGTTCTTGCCTGGAGAATCCCAGGGACGGGGGAGCCTGGTGGGCTGCTGTCTATGGGGTCGCACAGAGTCAGACACGACTGAAGCGGCTTAGTAGTAGTAGTAGTAGTAGAGTCACAATATTGGCTCCCCATGCCTTTCATCATATCACTCGTTGCTGCTTGTTGTCTTAAAAATTATTTGGATAATTCAATGTGATTATGGGGCTTCTCAGGTGGCAGATCCCATCTGCCAATGCAGGAGACTCAGGTTCAATCCCTGGGTCGGGAAGATCCCCTGAAGGAGGAAATGCCAACCCACTCCAGTATTCTTGCCTGGGCAATCCCATGGACCTAGGAGCCTGGTGAGCTACAGTCCACGGGGTTGCAAAAAGTTGGACATGACTGAGTAACCCCACACATATACATGTAACTATACAAAATGTGGATTTTATTCAGTTACTACCACACCTTCCTGTGTTATATAAAATGTTAATATAATAAAAAATAAATGTGCTAGACTGTTGTTCAGTCATAAGTTGTGTCCAACTCTTTGAACCCCATGGGCTTTTAGTCAATAATAGCTGAATCTTTATAATAATCACTTTCTGCTTGTTCCTACAGCATATTGCAAATTTAGATTACCATCTTCTTTACTACACTTAATTCTGTTAATTTTTTTACATTTTCCAAAAGTCATACTTACTCTCATAGAAAAAATATATATACTATTTGTCACATTGTTGTTATTGTTCAGTGACTAAGTCATGTCCAGCTCTTTGAGACTCCATGGACTGCAGCACGCCAGGCTCCCCTGTCCTTCACTATCTCCTGGAGTTTTCTCAGATTCATGTCTACTGAGTCAGTGATGCCATCCAACCATCTCATCTTCTGCTGCCCCCATCCTCTTTTGCTCTCAGTCTTTCCCAGCATCAGGGTCTTTCCCAACGAGTTGGCTTTATGCATCAGGTGGCCAAAGTATTGGAGCTTCAGCATCAGTCCTTCTAATGAATATTCAGGGTTGATTTCCTTTAGGATTCACTGGTTTGGTCTCCCTGCTGTCTAAGGGACTCTCAAGAGTCTTCTCCAGCACCACAGCTTAAAAGCATCAATTCTATGGTGCTGTCTCTATGATGCTGTCTTTATGGTCCAACTCTTGCATCCATAAACGACTACTGGAAAAACTATAGTTTTGGCTATATGGACCTTTGTCAGCAAAGTGATGTTTCTGCATCTTCATATGCTGTCTAGGTTTGTCATAGCTTTTTTTCCCCCAAAGTGCCAGACTAATCCTGCTTTTCAATCATCCACTTCAGCATTGCACTTAAGCATCCACTTTAGATTTCTTGTGCTCTGGACATCTCTCCTCCTCCTGGTGAGTCCTGGGCTGTATGCTGGGCCCCCTGTTCTGAGGGGGTCCACGGCTGCTCCCCCTCTTCCTGTCAGACTCTTCCTTTAAGCCTCTAGACTTGAAGGGAGGCTGCCTCCTCTCAGGGGTCTGGCAGCTTTTCTTGCCCCCAGGCTAGTACATTAAAACAATTGATTTGTTTTGTGATGAAGAGAAAGATACTTAGAATGGAAAAAAGTAAACTCGCCAAACACCTTAAAAATTGGAAAGTGGAGGTAGAAAGAAACTTGGAAAAGTTATAAATCAGGTTAATGATTCTTGAACTGGGGAAGGGAGAGAAGACAAGTTCAGAGCAAAATGTATGTTTGTGATTCTGTGCGACGCAGCACCCAGCCAGGCAAGCTATGTTTGGAAGAAACCTTACAAATGAGGTCAGATGGTGTAAAGAGAAGGGACAGACATTAATGATATCTTCCTGCAAAGACCTTTATGGAAAAAAAAATACAGAATGAGTTCTCTGACAAAAATAGAAATGCCTTCAATGGACTTCAGAATCACCGTGTACTCACATCATTTTTATAATAAGGGAAATAAAGAGATTCTTTTCAGAAACCTGTGATTTGGAAGCATCTTTAGGAATAATAGTCAAAAGGAAACAACTACATAATCCACTTATTTGCTTATTTCAAGCACACCTTTTTAAAAAATAATTATTTATGAACAAGATTCAAGCACAAATATAAAATAAACCAAGCATCTACAATTTAGATCAAAATTAAAAGATATGTTATTCATTGAGAACAGGTTAAAACTGGTAAAATTCATTTTTATATCATTAATCTGTATCTATCCATCCATCCACCCACCCAGTTTTCACATAGTCAAGTTACAGAAATCATTAACTACTGTAAAGCTACTACAGTGGAAAAAAATATGTGACTGAAATCAGGTCTATAAGAAGCAACTTACTATGATTTGGCTCATTCACTCATTTCTTCAGGAAACATTTACTAAGTGGCTTATATATGACCTTGGCAAGGCAGTGAGAATTGAATAGTAAGAGGACACAGTTTTGTTTTGCCTTATGCTTTTTTATTTTGTACTGAGGTATAGTCAATTAACAATGTTGTGATAGTTCAGGCAAACAGCGAAGGGACTCAGCTGTACATATACATGTAACCATTCTCCCTCAAACCCCCCTCCCATCCAGGCTGCCACATAACACTGAGAAGAGTTCCCTGTGCTACACAGCAGTCCTTGGTTATCCGTTGTAAATGGAGCAGTGTGTATACATGTCCATCCCAAGCACTCTAACTATCCCTTCCCCTCATCCTTCCCCTCTGGTTACCATAATTTCATTCTTTAAGTCTGTGAGTCTCTTTCTGTTTTGTAAGTAAGTTCACTTGTATAATTTCTTTTTAGATCTCACATATAAGGGATGTTATGCAATATTTTTCTTTCTCTGAAAAGGCAGAATTTGGTGGTTGTAGGTCATATTCTAGATAGAAGCAAAAACCTAGTAAACAATCATGAACAGATTCACGATGTGGTTAGGTTATAAATGAAGCAAACCTGGGGCTGAGATAGAAAATATTTGGGGTGTCAGGATGAGACCAGCACTTAGTCAGGGAACCAGAAACCATGCCAAGGACATTTATACTCAGAATTAATAAGGAAGTTTATTTAAAAAATAATTCAATGATCACTGGATTCAGAGTAATGGGTGAACAAATAATGCTAGTAAAAAGTAAGTGTTATCAATGCAGAACATTCTACATGTCATTTCAGATTATTGAAACCAAACGCCTCATCTCTTGCCTGCTGGCATGGTAAAAACAAAAACGCAGCTTCATTCCAGAAACATGTTTCCTTGTTGGCATTTATATTCTGGCCAAGATGGAAGCTATGCTATTATTAAGAATACTGGATGGCTGGGAAGCCTAAGTATAGCATTGGAAAAGAAAGTGGGGATTAGCAGCTTCCACTCACATACACTACACTTAAAAATTTTCACAACCATATGATGAGGTCTCCACTGGTAAAGTCCAGGATTTCAAGAATGCCAACCACATTAGCAAACTGAAGCTTAGATTAAATGTTGGAATATTGGCCTGAGAATTTTAGATTTGATATGCTAAGTCGCTTGAGTTGTGTCTGACTGTTGGTGACCCCGTGGACTGTAGCCTGCCAGGCTCCTCTGTCCATGGACTATTCCAGGCAAGAATTCTAGAGTGGGTTGCCATTTCCTACTTCAGGGGATCTCCCAACCTAGGGACGAACCTGCGTCTCCTGCATTGACAGGCAGGTTCTTTACCACTGTGTCACCTGGGAAACCAGCTATTCTTTGATAGCTCTTTAAGCAGTCTTTGGCTTCTTTATGTAGGTGTTTCATTTTAAATGGATCATATTCACAATTTTGTGACAATTTTATCAAGGCTCTGGAGCTTATATTGCAGTGGTCCCCCTCTAATCCTGCTGCAGAGGAGAATGTAGGTCCCCCTTGTTATACAGGTGGAGGCACAGGTCCAAGATCTCTGCTTGGCCTCGCTGATACATGAGTGGGAAGCACCACTGCTGTTGCAGGGTGTGGCCAAGATGTATAAACTGGCTCATGTTAACTGAGCTTTCTCAACTTTCAAGACTTTGGCAATCATCTTTGCTTGGATTAGTATACAAACAAGCAAAATATCAGGAGAAGCAAAATATGTCATGATATCTGAGAAGAAACTTGCTTGTCTATGCTGTGATGTTGAAGTGAGGTGAGTTGGAGAAATGGACACTGAAAAACAACTGTTGAATGGAATTAAGAATGTCTTTCCATGGGAAGTGAAGTGAAAGTTGCTTAGTCGTGTCTGACTCCTTGTGACGCCATGGATTATCCAGTCAATGGAATTCTCCAATCAGAATCCTGGAGTGGATAACGGTTGCCTTCTCCAAGGGATCTTCTCAACTCAGAGATTGAACCCAAGTCTCCAACACTGCAGGTGGATTCTTTACCAGCTGAGCCACAAGGGAAGCCCAAATTCCATGGAAAAGGAATTTAATTAAATTCAATGAACCTTGATTGTGCATGTTCTGTGCTAGACTGTAGGTGAGGAAAAATCCAAATATAGGAAGAATAAGACATAGCACTTGCCTAATTCAACTTAAATTTAGTAAGTGTAATAAAACACTCAAAACATGACATCATACATAGGCTTGAAAAATTGTGTAGAGGCTCCTAGAAGATTTGCATTCAAATCATTGTATCTAATGCTTTGGGAAGATTTTATTTATCCTGTCAGCAGAGGTTATAGATAAAGAATGTATAAAAAACAATCAAATAGAGTAACTAACTGTCACAAAATCATGGTGACAGTTAGGCACTGAAAGAATATACAAGAAGAGGGGGGGATAGTTAAAAAACTGCCACCAGGATGAGGTAGAGGGCAAAGGACAGGAAGTACGTCAGAGCAGGTGAAGATAAGCAGTACGGGCATCTCACACAGCCCAGTTTTCTAGAGCATCCTTCCTTCATTTCAGTAAGGTATTTTTTATTTTGCAGGGGAAAGTGATACATGGAAACATCATTGTAGGAATCAGGAGTGGGTCTAATCTCCATCAGTACTATACTGATATCAGTTGTCACCTTTTCCTGGACCTTTCCAGCAAGATACAGCTGTGTAATGTTTCAGAGTTAAAATGTCTCCAGTGTCACAGAAAATTTGAAAGATCAAAGTTTAAATCAATTGTCTAGCTCCACGAACACAAATTGTCAACTTTTATTCAACTGATGCTGTTTTATCTTGAGATAAAACTGTGTGTTTTCCAAAAGAGGGGAAATTTGTTTCCAAGTGTGAATTTGATTAAAATGCCATAACCTTCTAAACCCTTGACAAGTGTCATTAATCAATAACTTTTTATAATCTGGAGATATGAATGGTCCTTCTTGATACCCTAACCTATGGGGAAAATTTTTATCAAATATCTTAGATATTAAACATCTTTTTGTAAAATATAGTTCCAGGTTTTAAATGTGTCTGGCTATGTACTGGATCTAGAATTGAGTAGTTTTCATCTGCTGGGCCTGGGGCAGAGAGGGCTGTCAATGGTACTTAACACTCTCAGGAAACCACAGCTACTTACCTTCCCTCAGCAAGGCAGTTACCCTCCAGCTACAAAAATGGCCTAGCCTCAGCAAGAGAAAGATATTAACATATTTTTACTCAGGAGGACAATCTTGTAATCTCAGTATTTTAGTAGAGAAAAGGACTTTAGAAACCCAACTCATTCAGTTCAAAAAACCATATAGGCTCATTATAGACCACAACCTGCATGGCAACTTCACACACTGCAGAGCTGACTGATCATTAGAAATGATTAGTGTTGCTCATCGTTTAAAAAGCAATACTTTAATAAATCAGTTGGAGCTGTCTATTTAAATATAATGTTGCTCCTGTCACACCGTTTGGAAAATCCATGACTTGACTCTTAACAAAGATACATATTTAAAATTCTTAATGAAGGTATGTATTCAAAACTATAGAACATTTGACTGAGAAAAGAACTGAATATTAAAACTGGAGGAATAAAACTGCCAAAGGGTATATTGACAGTGAAGTGTCTGATTTAGTGAATTGTGTATCAGACTGCGTGTGTGCATGCTAAATTGCTTCATTGTGTCTCACTCTTTGCAACTGCATGGACTGTAGCTCGCCAGGCTCCTCTGTCCATGGGATTCTCCGGGCAAGAACACTGGAGCGGGCTGCCATGCCCTCTTCCAGGGATCTTCCCAACACAGGGATTGAACCCATGTCTCTTTTGTCTCCTGCACTGGCAGGCAGGTTTTTTTTTTTTAACCAGCTGAGCCACTAGGGAAGCCCCTAGGATAGACTATCATCTCTCACTTCACAGAACCCACTGTGTAATTCTAATACCCAGTGAGATTAAGATTTCCTACAAAAAGCTAGATGGAGGCTGCAGTGAGAAATGATTAAAATCTGTGAAATTTCTAGCTTAAAACCTGGCATACAGCAAGCATGCCCTACATGTTATTTCCCTTCCTCCTGACCCTGCTAAACTGTGTTCTATTTTAAATAAATTAGAAGCAGAAGAGGGCAATTTGGGGGTCAGTGACTTAATTCTAAAGGTAAAGAGGAATTATATGTGCACATGCAAAATAAACAACTCAGTAATTTTATAATCAAGTTATTAGTAGAAAATATACAGGCTTAGGAAACATCCAGGCTTGGTTGACCTGGATTTGAATGTCTGTCACATATTTATAAATTTTGTTGATTGGGGTAGATTAATTTACCCAAGGTTTTTGCTTGGGTAGATTTTTGCTTGCTGCTGCTGCTGCGCTGCTGCTGCTAAGTCGCTTCAGTCGTGTCCGACTTTGTGTGACCCCAGAGACGGCAGCCCACCAGGCTCCCCCGTCCCTGGGATTCTCCAGGCAAGAACACTGGAGTGGGTTGCCATTTCCTTCTCCAATGCATGAAAGTGAAAAGTGAAACTGAAGTCGCTCAGTCGTGTCCAACTCTCAGCGACCCCATGGTCTGCAGCCTACCAGGCTCCTCCGTCCATGGGATTTTTCAGGCAAGAGTACTGGAGTGAGGTGCCATCGCCTTCTCCTGCAGTTTATCTGTATATATAGGCATCTTGATGATGCTGTCAACATCACGGAGGAGTCGTTGGACAAATGCTCCCAAGGGGTCCAGTCTGACTCCATTCTGTTGGTTGATGCTACCGAGGTGGACCAGAATCCTGGTATAACTGTAGAAATGCAAGATGAGATGGACAGACTGCAAACAAGTATACAGAACACAAAACAGGTGCACCAAAGTGAAGGTCAGGTTAGAAAGTTTAGCTCCAAACCATGGAGACCGACTTGAAACAAAACTATTCCACTTTTGTAAAAAAGTGTTGTGTCTCAGGTTCTCTATTAGAATTTCCCGACTTGGTGATATATTTTGGTTAACCAGAAGAGTAGTATACCCCTCACTAGTCATGTGACTGATTTGGCAAACATTTCCCGAGGTTTCTGTCACTGAAAGTGGTGTCACCTTCAATGTGAAAAAAGAGATCAGTGTTCAGAATTACAGTGCCTTAAGTGGTTATAACACGAGTGCTCTGTGTAGCAGGGAAATCAGTATTCCAAATGGTAAGGTTGTCAACAGTCACATTTCATGAAAGAAGAATGAAATATGCATCGTATTTTCACATCTGGAGAAATTGTGCATCAAGAAGACTCATGACTGGGTGGATGTTTATGGTGGCAAAGGTCCAGGCTGCATGGCAGGAGGTGGATGGGCGAGGGGTGCCCGAGGAGCGGTAACTTTACCTAAGCGTTATCTCGAAGATAGGCTCCTTAAGTACTGGTGAGATGACAATGAGCTGATAGACAATCTGAAGGAGGCTCAGTATATCCACTCTGAGCTGGTGGTGCAGGCTTTCCGAGCTATTGGCCGTGCAGACTATTACCTCAAAGAATTTAGAGAACACATATGGCGTGGAATCACAGCAACATCACCTCTCTGCTCCGTGCATCTCTTTGGAGCTGATGGAGGCCCTCGACCTGCAGCCTGGCCTCTCCTTGAATCTGGGCAGCGGCACTGGCTACCTCAGCTCCATAGTGGGGCTCATCGTCGGCCCCTTGGGTGTGACCCACGCGGTGGAACTCCATTCAGATGTGACAGAGTACTCGAAGCAGACGCTGGACTTCTTTATCAGGACAAGCGACAGCTTCGACACGTTTGGCTTCTCTGAACCCTCCTTCGTTGCTGGCAATGGCCTGGAGATTTCTCCGGATTGTTCTCAGCATGACCGGGTGGACTGCGGGCCAGGCGTGCAGAGGGAACAGGGGCAGTACACGAAGAGTCTCCTCAGGGTTGGGGGCATCCTGGTCCTGCCGCTGCAAGAGAAGTCACGGAGATAACGCGCACTGGCCCTTCCGCTTGGGAAACCAAGAAGCAGCTTTCTTGGCTGTCTCCTCTGCTCCGCTGATCTAGCCCTGCCAGTAAGTCAGGGAAGCCGCGGCTCGTCCAGTTACCTGACACCCCTGGCGGTTCACAGTCTCCAGGACCGCATGGCCATCCGGGGCACCATTAAGAAGATCATTCACCAGGAAGAAGGGAACGGAAACAGGGAACAGACTGAAGAACACTCCCAGGTTTAAACCAAGGAAGTTCGCCGCCGCCAAGTGGAAACGCTTGTCTTTTTGGACAAAGAGGTCTTTGCCAGTCGGATCTCCAGCCCCGCTGACGACAATGGCTCTGGAGACCTGGAGGAGGAGTGGCGGGAAAGAAGAGGTGACCACCCCGCCAGACGCCAAGCCTGGGACCCCGGTGAACTTCCTACGTGAGAAGGTCCTGGGCCTCCCTCTGCCAGATCCCTGAAGTACTACCGCTTTACTACAGAGTAAAGTAGGTCTGCGGTCCAGGGGAGGAGGCCTCGTCTCCCTGGAGCACCACCCGCACAGGTGCACTGGGGAAGCAGGGGCTCGGCTCTGCATCTCCGGTCCTTGACTGTCCTCTAGAACACTCCTCCCTCTGTCTGATTTCTGTGAACTTAGTCTACCAGGTAAGATGCAGGGAGAATGTTTTCTCAAATGGGCGAGTGCCCCTGGAGGAGGCACTGACTTCTGTCTCTCAGGAAACACTGAGGTGTGTGTGCGAAGGTGGCTGGGAGAGTGTTCCTTACGCGAAGTACACGGGTCTGCATCAGAAAGGAAAACTGAAATTGAAATTAACCTGTGTTGCTTATAAACTATGAGACAGAAAGCACAGGTTTTTACGTGTATAAAATCTTTTCTGAGTGGGACATGCCGATGTCCAAGTTTGAATTTTACAGTATCTACCTCCTAATTACTGGCACTGAGTTGCACTAAATCTTGCAGTTATCTGGAGTCGGGAGACACAGAAAAGTTCCCTTATTTTAAGTAAAATAACAAAATCTTGCATGAGTTGTCAATTGTAATTTAGAAAAAGAAAAAACTGATGGGGGGAGGAATGAAAGTGTGAAATTGCCAGATGTCTTTGTGGAATTGTAGAAGAATTCCATGGAATTTTTTGTGACACCTTCATTACCTTTAAAAGAATTGGTGTTGAGTAATACCCTCAAAGAAAATCCTGAAGAAGGATATCAGTGTTGTGTGTAAGAAAGAAGCTACATTGCTTGTGCTGCAGTGACAGAGATGATTGTTGATTCAGCTTTGAGTTGATGGTGTCTGAGGCTCCATCCCCAGAGCAGGTGGAAGGTACTGGCTATAGCAAGTGGACTGGGGAGGATGTGGTTGGCCCGTGGAGTTTTCTTTTCAGTTGTCTATTTTTCTGTAATCACATCACAGTACTGACTCATAGATTTTATCTTTTGTAATTCTAGAGAAAAAGATCTGTTAGTTTTGAAATTTTTTTTAAGAACAAACATAATGATTGGTAGCTCTGGAGAGCTTCCTGTCTTATCACATCCCGGGTCTTCATGAAGAGGCCATTTTGCTAGTCAGGTGGCAGGATGTTTACAGTGACACTGCTTCTTCTGAAACGTTGGTTCTTGTCAGACTTTTCAATTTTATCCAAAGGCTAGTATGAAATGTTAATAGTAAATCCAAAATCAGAGTGCTGATGGAAGATTATTCATTCAGATTTTATGATTAATTTTATCCCTTAGCTTCCCAAGTGTTGCTGGAGTTCAGTGCCTTTGTGGTTTCACTAACTTCATTGAGTTCTATTATTTTTTCTACTTATGCTTTTTTTTTAAGATTAACTGTATCATTTTATCACAGAATACTGTGTGCATGAGCAGCTGGGGAAATGTGTACAGCACCCTGAATTGGTACAGTTAAGCTATTGTAAAGAAGGTTTCTTCATGGCTTTGCTTACCTGCCTTTCACTGGAAGTCAAGCCTCATTTTCTTAGAGACAGAATCATGAGGTGAACTTACTTGATAAGGCTTCTATTTGCAGATCTAATTTACCCTACTCTAATTGACTTGTAGAGACCTCTGCAACACATGGACATTTTTGGACATAATGTTAAGTAATGATATCTGAAATCTGTTATTAGATGGCTTGATTACATTTTTTTTCCTATCATTGTATATGTGTTTCCTTATTTTTTCAACCACGTTTGCCTTTATGCTGGATTGTAAAAACTCTAATGTCTAATGCATTAGACATTATTTTCCCCTATATATGTTAACCCTTTCCTAACATTCCTAACATTTCAACAGTATGTGAACCGAGAACTTCAAGATGTTCAAGCTGGATTTAGAAAAGACCGATAAAGCAGAGATCAAATTGCCAACACCTGTTGGATCATCAAAAAAGCAACAGTTCCAAAAAGACGTCTACTTCTGCTTTATTAATTACTCCAAGGCCTTTGACTGTATGGATTACAACAAATGGGAAAATTCTTAAAGAGTTGGGAATACCAGACCACCTTACCTGCCTCCGAGAAATCTATATGCAGGGCAAGAAGCAACAGTTAGAACCAGACATGGAACAATTGACTGGTTTCAAATTGGGAAAGGAGTACATCAAGACTATATTGTCACCCTGCTTATTTAACTTATATGCAGAGTATATCATGCAAAATGCCTAGCTGGATGAAGTAGAAGTTGGAATCAAGATTGCCGGGAGAATTATCAATCAGCTCAGATATACAGATGACACCACCCTTATGGCAGAAAGTGAAGAGGAACTAAAGAGCCTCTTGATGAAAGTGAAAAAGGAGAGTGACAAAGCTGGCTTAAAACTCAACATTCAAAAAACTAAGATCATGGCATCTGGTCCCATCACTTCTTGGCAAATAGATGGGGAAACAATGGAAACAGTGACAGATTTTATTTTCTTGGGTCCAAAATCACTGCAGATGGTAACTGCAGCCATGAAATTAAAAGACACTTGTCTTTGGAAGAAAAACTATGACTAACCTAGATAGCATAATAAAAAGCAAAGACGTTACTTTGCCAACAAAGGTCCATCTAGTGAAAGTTATGGTTTTTCCAGTAGTCATGTATGGATGTGAGAGTTGGACCATAAAGAAAGCTGATTGCCAAAGAACTGATACTTTTGAACTGTGGTGTTGGAGAAGACTCCTGAGAGTCCCTTGGACTGCAAGGAGATCCCACTAGTCAATCCTAAAGGAAATCAGTCCTGAATATTCATTGGAAGGACTGATGCTGAAGCTGAAACTCCAATACTCTGGCAACCTGATGTGAACAACTGACTGGAAAATACCCTGATGCTGGGAAAGATGGAAGGCAGGAGGATAAGGGGATGACAGAAGATGAGATGGTTGGATGACATCACCAACTCTATGGACATGAGTTTGAGTAAGTTCTGAGAGTTGGTGATGGACAGGGAAGTATGGCGTGCTGCAGTCCGTGGGGTTGCAAAGAGTCAAAAACGACTGAGCGACTGAACTGAACTGAACATTTTGTATTTGCATGTTGGTTTGTGACTTTTACACCAGATCTGGTTAAATATTTATTTATATATATCTATATATCTATATCTATATATATATATGAGAGAGTATATAATATGTGAAATAATTTGGTGTAGATCTATATTATAAACATGAAGGGGAATCATCATTGAGCTTCCTCATGTATGAGCACCTTTTTCTAAAGTTCAGTATGAGGCACTGCTTTCCTTTCTTAAAAAAATAGATGAATTATATATAGTCTGTGTTGTCTACAAGCTCTACATTGTAAACCATAAACACTGGCTGACTTTTATGTTTTGATTAGTCTGTAATTTTATATGTGATTTTTGTTTTGAAAGTAGTTAAGCCATAGACATGTGCAAAACAAATAACAAATTTATAAATATTAAGTATGTCATATAGAAATCTTCTTGTACTTAATATTTTTGCCAGTCTGGAGTTTTCAGGAGATTAATGCAAGAAATAGAAAACAAAGACTTTAATGAGCTGATATACAAAATATATCAAAAAAGATATTTAAGACACACACATACACACACACACACACACACAAGAAGACATAACTTCAGCATACATAGGCTCACTTTTCTCTTTCAAAATAAGGAGTCCTGAGAAAGATATGAAAAGTTGGTATGATGACTGTATAGACATCAGGGACCCAGGTTGTAACATCATTTTTACATAGCATCATTCTTGGCATACTTCTCAGCATCATTCTTTATACAGCATCATTCTTAGCACCAGTCTTGGTGTGATTCTTTGCATCATTCTTAGTGTCATTATTTATACAGCAGCCAGAGTGATCTTTATTTTCTTTTAAAACTAAAATACACTTTATTGAGATGCATTTGTTTTTCTCTAATATCCTTTTTCTGCATCAAAATCCCTTCCATAATGTTATATTTTATTTAATCACTGTGACTTCTTAGGCTACTTGGGCCTTTGCCTATTTCTCAGGTATTTGGTAAAAGGTCCTTCAGTTTGTGTTTGTCTGGTATCTTCTCAAGGTGAGCCTGGGGTTTTGTGTTTGGGGGAGGAAGCTGACAAGGGATGTGCAATTCTCAATACATCATGTGTAAGTTATGTTCCAGCAACAGGATTTATCGTAAACAATGTTGACCTTGATCTCCTAGCTAGGGGGTGTTTACTGGTTTCTCCACTAAATGTAACTCCCTCCCTTCTCCTTCACACTGTATTTTGGGAGGCAGATTACCACAGAAGCAGACCACAGTTCAAGGTGTCCCACCTCCTTGTGAGGGGGCGTATCTATATAAATTTTTAGGTATTCTCTATGGGTTGCTTTTGCTTCTAGACCATTTCAGTGGGCAGGGCTAGGATATAAGCCTGTGTATTAATTGTGTGTGTGTGTACATATCCCATTAGTACCTACATCAAGCTGATGGTTCAACTATGTCCTGACTCCAAGTCAGGCATCTATGGTTCATTCTATCCAGCCCCCTTGTTTATCTCTCCGGAGCCATCTTCTAAATACATAACTCAGAAAATTCCTCTTCTCTGTTTGAAATCTATGGGCCTTCTCACCTTAGAATAAAAATTCAAACTCATAACTCTGGTCTACAAGGTCTTGTGCTACACAAATGTGCTGAATTCATCATTTATTTTCTTAATGATTAAAAACCATCTTTACTATCTGTGGGAGAGTAAAGAACTTCCCCATAGTAATTTATTAAAGATTGTGATAAAAAACAATCATATAATAAGCACTATGTTCATTTGTTTGAACTGCAAATTTAAAGCCAAATATATTTTGTTAATATTTAATCAATTAACATTTAGTCAGTTATTATCAATCACACTGGTGTTGTATTCATGTAAAAATAAAACAATATTAAATTTGAAGTAAAGTTTCTCAAACATTTAGAATCATATTTTTTCAACACAAGAGACAACAAAATTAAGAAAAAAAAGCTGTTTTGTTGTTGTTGTTCAGTTGCTAAGTCTTGTCTGACTCTTTGCAACCCCATGGACTGCAGCATACCAGAGTTTCCTGTCCTTCACTATCTCCCAGAGTTTGCTCAAGTTCATGTCCACTGAGTTGGTGATGCCACCAACCATCTCATCCTCTGTTTCCCCCTTCTCCTCCTGCCCTCAATCTTTTCCAGCATCAGAGTCTTTTCTAATGAGTCGGCTCTTCGCATCAAGTGGCCAAAGGCTTGGAGCTTCAGCTTCAGTCCTTCAATGAATATTCAGGACTGATTTCCTTTAGGATTGACTGGTTGGATCTCCTTGCAGTCCAAAGGACTCTCAGGAGTCTTCTCCAAATCATAGTTCAAAAGCATCAATTTTGTGTGTGTGTGTGTGTGTGTGTGTGTGTATGCGCCTACACTCATATCAGGAAGTTATACAATGGCAGTTCTTGACACTCATATCTATATCAAGCTCAAGAGAGGGCTTGAACAATAAATAAGGTTTAATGTGTCATTAGTTTCTCTAACAAATCTTTATTAGGATGGACATTTTCAATTCAGAGTTACATTTTTAGGAAGAGAATGCTGGGACCTTTGTTAAACAGGGAACAGGAAAGTGGAATCTCAGAATTGCCTTTTAAAACTTTGAAGACATTTTTCAGATTAGATAAATAAATAAAACCTAAAAGTTTGAAGTTTAAAATTTAAGCTTGGAAAAGGCAAATAAAGGATTTCCTATCTTTTCTTTGGTTTTGTTCACCCTGGAATACATTTCTGATTTTCTGTTGTTGAATTTAGATGTGGTTTTTAAAAGACATAATAACTGGGTAGATGGACATGAGTTTGAGCAAGCTTTGGGAGTTGGTGATGGACAGGAAATCCTGGTGTGTTGCAGTCCTTGGGGTTACAAAGAGTTGGACATGATGGAGCGACTGAACTGAACTGAACTAATAAGTTGATAAAACTCAGTTATTCAACTGGAAAGATTTTCCACTGTTTATTTTTTAAGAAATGATGATAGCTCTCAATATTGGGAAAAAAAAAAATGTCATCTCAGGACTAAGTGAGAAAGCCAGGCTTTTCAATGTAATACAATATGCTAAAATATGCCTTCCTGAAGAATTTAAGAAATCATGTCACTCATTTTGATAATGTAGGTGTGATTTGTGCCCTGGACAGAGAACATACCTAACTGTTGACCCTATGGCCGTTCCTGGATGTGACTGATGAACAGCTGATGGTTGTGTCTGTGACTCACCAGCTTCATAAGCGTCACTGCCTCTTTCAACCATAAAGTGTGTTATGACCAGTTGTCTATGAATAAACAGTCTGAAGATTGGCACTAAGGCATTTTCTTGCTGTACTTACGCTGATTCTAAACTGCAATTTCAGCCTCCTCCATGACACATGAAAAAGTCGCTGTAAGTAAAACACCTTTCTCACTCAACAAAAAGCAGAGTCAGTGCCCTTTCTGAAATTGTTCTGTTTTCATGTGTATGCTGAGAGCTGGTCCAGCTTCGCCTGGCTTCTTCCAGAGGCCTGAGTACAATCACTCTTCTACTAATGTGCAATTTCCACAGTGTCATACAATACATGGGCTGGTCAACATTCACGTGGTTTCTGCCTCAGTCATAGGTCCTTTTCACTAAGGAAAAGGTGCTAGTTTTTACACTTCTCTGTAATAGACTTACTTGGATACTTTGAGCCATGACTAGTATTCCTTTAAATGACATTTCTCTAGTTTGGGTCTCTTCTGTGTCTTCTGGGCAAAAAAATTCATTTCTTATTATAAAACATGTTTTTGATCATGTTATAGAAAGTCAAAATTTTTGGAAAAACAAAATGATACACATTTTTCTGGCTTTATGCTATTTTCTGACAAAATCTATGAAAGGTAATATACAGGGAACTAAGGATTTTTGATATCATATAAAAATACTTTTTAGATAATTATAATTGTGTTTTCTATTCAGAGTTTACTTCTTAAGAGTCTGGGTGTGACCAAAACATTTAAATATTTACTTCTCACTTGAATTTGAAATCACAGTCCATGATTCATATTCTCCATTTATGGTTTTTTTTTTTTGGTAACTGAACATTTTATTATGTTTTTGTCAGTGTTTTTTTTTAATTGATTTTTATTTTTTAGTTTGTTTTGCTTTACAATACTGTATTCGTTTTGCTTACATTGACATGAATCCATTTATGTTGTTATTTTCAGTTTTTATTTTTATACTTTATGTGTTAGCATTTTCACATTTTTTGTGAAGTAATTATTACTTTTTGCTATAATTAATCCTTTTGAGTCAGTGATCCATAAGCAGTGTTTTAATAACAATGTGTTAATGTTAGGAAATAAAGCAATGATGTGTGACTCTCATGAAAACAAGTTGCCTAGGAGGAATGGCGCCCCGATTCAAGGTTCACTTCCTGCTCATGCTCACATCTACCATCAGGTGCAAAATGTAAGAGTATGTCAAAAACCACGATACAGATAAACCATGTTTTATGCAATAACTTAAAAAACTAATGAAGTAAACGAACCCGGAGCCTGTTATACAGAGTGAAGTAAGTCAGAAAGAGAAAAATATAGTATATTAATGTGTTTATATGGAATCTGGAAAGATGATACTAATGAACATTTTTGCAAGGCTGCAAGATGCAGACAGATTTATGGACAGGGGCAGGGGGTGGGTAGGAGAGGATGAGATGAATAGAGAGAGTACAATGGAAACATATACACTACCATATGTAAAATAGATAGCCAATGGAAATTTCCCAATGACTCAGGGAACTCAGACTGGGACTCTGTAGAAACCTAGAGGGCTGGGAAGTGGGATGCAGGAGGGAGGTTCAGGAGGGAGGGGACATATGTATACCTATGGCTGATTCATGTTGATGTACGGCAGAAATCAAACCAATATTGTAAAGCAATTATACTTCAGTTAAAAATAAAAAAAGCTTTGTTGTTTGGAAAAAAATTAAAAATAATGCAGAAATCTCTGATAAAATAAAATATCAACATCTTAAATTAGGATCAGTATTACTGATTTTTATTTTTTTGCTCAGATACCTATATAGCAAATACAGATAAACTATCTGCACAATACAGACAAAATCTCAGGTAAAACTATTAATAAGATATAACCAAAGTTGAGGAATCTTTATAAATCAAATTGTTTCTGCATTCTCTTCTGAAACAACCAGGTAGTTGTGAACCAATTGATCGACAACTGGAGATTAAAAGCAAATTAAATTCTAAGAAAATTCATTGCAAAAAATGTGTCCATTCAGTGTTTTCTGATGGGAAAGACTTGTATTTTGTGTCTGTGAACTTCTGTTTGATGACAGTCACCCTTCATTATGGGCTTCCCTGATAGCTCACCTGGTAAAGAATCCACCTGCATTGCAGAAGACCCCAGATCAATTCCTGAGTTGGGAAGATTCCCTGGAGAAGAGACAGGCTACCTACTCCAGTATTCTTGGACTTCCCTGGTGGCTGAGATGGCAAACACTCTACTCCAATACAGGAGACCTGGGATCAATCCCTGGGTAGGGACGATCCCCTGGAGGAGGGCATAGCAATGCCCTCCAGTATTCTTTCCTGGAGAATCCCCATGGACAGAGGAGCCTGGCAGGTTACAGTCCATAGCGTTACAAGCAGTCAAACTCGACTGAGCGACTAAGCACAGCATATCCTTCATTACCTGTAAACTGTACTCACATGTCAGTTGCTGCCATCATATGTAGTGAAGGATATTCTGTTTTCTATTTTTCTTTCAATTATAAAAATAATAGCTTCTACAATTACATTTTTCGAGACTCTGTCATGACATAAGTGGTTCTCTATTGGATCATACATAAGCATTTGAAGGAGAGAATAAAACATTCCCGTTTTGTTTAAATTTTCTTTTACTTGGACTTACTGGTACATGAATCAGTGGTGCCATCCAACCGTCTCATCCTCTGTTGCCCTCTTCTCCTATATGAAGTCATTCATATCCAGGTGAAAATATATTTAATGTTTTATATTTTGGTTTGGGATTTTGTTTGAAACATGTATGAGCATATTCAAAACTGTGCAGTAATGAATCATACATTTGAAATTTAAGCCCTAGGCTTCCTACATCAAAGGCAAATTTCTTTCAATAGCATATAAAATGTTTATGATTCCTGAGCAAATGAAATCAGTTAAGAGATTATGCGTGCAACATAGTTAATGTGCCAGAAAAGATTAAAGACAAATACAACATGGCATGAAATCCCACATCACAGAAAGCATGAGGCCGTGTTCAGTCACTCTTTCTGTTAATAGCAAGAGCTAGGGGGCTTGCCTCCTGTGACAGGAACGCTTGGGCAACTGTCACAGTGATTAAACCACCATCTCCCCACCTCTAGCTCCACTCCCTAGGAGTCCTGGGAACACCTAAACACGAGCTGTCAGTTGGCAGCTCAGATTTGAAGAGTGAGAAGTCTGTCCAAGAATATGATGTCAAAGCAGTCCGGTCACTAGCAAGTGGGAAATTCATTTTTTTTTTTAACTAAAGAATGTAATCAGATTAAATTCAAACGGTTGGCAAGGCAAGAGTACTAAAGACAGCTTCTATGTGAAATATTTCACCTGCTATTTTCCCTTTCCATTAGTTTGATGTCTTGAAGACATCTCAAGTCAAAGTAACTCAAAAAAACAACATTATCATATTAAAGAAGAAAGGCAAGACAGACATAGTGATATTGGTTGAAAAAATGTACATTAAGACACGGACATATTTTGAACATATATCATACTTAGATATTTCAAAAAAAATGATTTCAAATTTATGCTTTTAGCAAGTGATCTTTATGATAAGATGGGCTAATTCAGAAGAAATACTTGCCACTGCCGAGAGAGAGAGAAAGTATTGATTTGATTTCTTAAAAAGAAACATAGCTTCTGTAGCTGTTTAAATGTTTCCAGGAAGTCAGTGAGGAAGGCTGAGTTGGGAGACTGTCTGGCTTTTATTTTGCTGATTTAATTTCAAAACCCTTCTCTCCCCATAGATGATGAATGGGAACCATCTATCAGGTAGATGGAAAGTAATAGAGTTAGAAATGTGGTTTTCAGCTTTGTTCAGAAAGATACTGGTGACTTGAGAGAGTCATTACACATGAATATGAGTCCTGAAGGAATCTGTTTTGTCACCACATTCGGGAGATGGGGACGAGATGGTGAAGAAATATGTCCCTATTACAGAAGCAGTGTTACCACAGAGTGAATCACCTTAAGTGGATGGAATATAAATTAGTAATATGTCTCGTGGGGAAGATACAGTCCTCAGTGCCTCATAAGTAAGTGGGCTTCTGGTTAAACAGCTGCAAGGCTGCTACTCAATGAAACAAAACTACATAAAAGGGGAAAGTAATTGATAATCAGTTCAGGACAATTTTAAAGAAGATGCATGAGCCTGTTGGAAGGAAACTAAACTTGATCCATTATTTGCTGCAACTTGATAATGAG
Organism: Aepyceros melampus; assembly: GCA_006408695.1. NCBI lineage: Eukaryota > Metazoa > Chordata > Mammalia > Artiodactyla > Bovidae > Aepyceros > Aepyceros melampus. Next base: position 481,097 of record SJXQ01009588.1, on the reverse strand, counting down.
AGAAAGATGACAACCTTGAATTTCAGAATACAAAGGATCAGTAGTAATAATGATAAAATTTTTATTTCTTTAAGTCACCTTGACTTATGGAGCAGCTTCAGGTTCACAGCAAAACTGAGTGGAAAGTGCAGAGTTCCCATATACAATCTGCCCCATGGACTTAGCCTCCCCGCCATCAACAAACAGCACAGAATGGAATATTTGTCACAATTCGTGGATCTGTGTTGACACATCTCTACTACTTAATTCTGACTTTTTGTTCATATTAAAATATATACTCAGTCTACGTGATTTATTTATATTTTTTACACATCTGTAGGTTCACATGCAGTTGTCGGAAATATTACAGAGAGAATCCACATACCTTTTACCCCATATCATCCAGTGGGGTCACCATGCTTGACTAGAGTGCAGTCATACAATAGGAAATTGGGGTTGATGCAACACATTGGCTGGATGTGAATGTCATCATTCTATATGCAGTCCAGTGTGTGTGTGTTTGTGTGTGTGTGTGTACATTTTATTCTATGCAATTTAATCATATGTGCAGATTCATAGAAAACCACTTCAGTTGAGGTGGAGGACACTTCATCACAGTATCCTTTGCACTGCCTTTTATAAGCCATTTCCACCTCACTCCCCAGAGGCTAGAAACCACTAACGCCTTGTTCATGTTTGTAAGTCATGTCATTTCAGTGCTTTTATTTAAGTGAAATCATAAAGTGTGTAATCCTTTCGGATTGCTTTTTTCCTCCATGAAATCCCCTTGAGATCCTCCCAGTCTTTGTGTGTAGTAACAATTTCTTCCCTTTATTGCTACATGGGCTTCCGTGGTTCGTGGCACACAGTGTGTTTAACCATCCAGCTGCTGAAGGACATGTGTGCTGTTTCCAGCGCTTGCCTGGCAACATAAGGCTCTTAGAAGCATTCATATCCAGGGTTTTACATGTGAAGATAGGTTTCTATTTCTCTGGAATAAACGCCCAGTAGTACAATTGCTGGGTCCTGTGGTAAGGACAGATTTGGTTTGTCGGGAATTGCGAAACCGTTTTCGGAGTAGTTACTCAGTCTTACGTTCCCAGCAACAATGTGAGTGACAGACTTCTTCCACACATGATGTTGTTAGCCTTTGATGCTGTCACTTAAAAAAATTGGCCATTCTGATAGGCATGTGATCATTTGTTGTGGTTTATCTTGCATTTACCCAATAGCGAATGATGTTCACCAAATTTTCATGCGCTTAGGTACCATCTATAAATCCTCTTCAGGGAAATGTTTTTTTCATACCTTTTATTTTATTTGAGAATCTTTTCTGTTTTATCCTTTACATTTAGATTTACAACCTACCCATGATTGATTGCTTGTCTGATGTAGAATAACAATTTTCAGAAGGTTAGTAGATAATTTTGTGCAAATTTACACAAGTTAAAATCACATACATTCTTATAGACACAGAAAATTTCTAGAAGGATACAAAGAGCAATTAAAAGTGAATATTTCAGTAAAACTGATATCATCAGGTATGGGATCACTCTTTTTTTTTTCACACAAATTGAGCAGAATACACAATGGTAGAATGTTTAACATCTGTGTCTTGCCAAATAGACTTCTAAAATCATTATTTTGTAGGGTTAAGATAAGATAGTGATGAAAATGCAATAGAAAGAGTCTCTTAGGAACCAATACTATCTTTTTTCTTTGCCATTGTTGTGCCAAAGACAAAAATTTAAAAACATGCTAAGAATCAGTACCTTGCCCTTAAAATGCCACGTGGGCCATCCAGAGAAATGGTGTTATCTTATCAGCTATATTGGACTTTTCAATAAATTGATACTGAAAGCAAACAAACAAACATGCTGAGGTATGCCATGTAACAAAGCCTGGAGGAATTGGGAAGCTCCTTCAAAATCCTAACTGTGATTTCCAGTTGACAAAACTAATTAATCAAGTCCAGCTCAAGTTCAATTGGATTATTTTATGGTTTGACATGGTGTTGAAGGTATCTTTGGAACAAACCTGTAAACATTTCTGTGCCTGACGACTTTCAAAGCCAGTACTTTAATGACTCAAGCACAACAGAATATTTTTACAATACAGTCTGAGACTATTACGGCACTTCAGTGCAATTCAAGTTAGGACTTTCTTTACTTATTCTGTTATGTAGGAAAAGAACAGTGAGTCAAGACTAGTCAAAGTTTTCCCGAAGAAAGCTTTACAGCCAACAGTAGAATGAAGAAAAACATAAAAAAAGAAGTTATTTTTCCCTAGCTAATATCTAAATGTCCTGTTCCACTGTTGCAATGAGGTACTTGGCTGAGTATTGACCTAAAGATGAATTGTATCAAGAAGCAAATGAAAGCATTGGTAAGATGCTGATGTATGCTTACTGCCCTAGCATTCAGGTAAAATTTCAGGTTTACTGTATATGGAATCGAGGTTTATTATCTCATGTTTTGAGGTCCAGTTTTAAGCTCTTATTTTTGCATGAATGATGGCAATGACAAGACTTTCAGCAAGTTGAACTTGCTGCCTCCCCCAAGTGAGGTCAGCCTACCAAGTGTGGAGGTGGCACCCATGCTCACTGGAAAAAGTAGGTTGTCATCCTTGATGAGGGTGGGGTTAGCGTTAGGGTTCAGCCAGTCAGTTCAGGCATGTCTGACTCTTTGCAACCCCATGGACTGCAGCATGCCAGGCCTCCTTGTCCATCACCAACTCCTGGAGCTTGCTCAAACTCATGTCCATCAAGTTAATGCCATCCAACCATCCCATCCTTCATCATCCCCTTTCCTCCTGCCCTCAGTCTTTCCCAGCATCAAGGATCAGTTTATTGCATCAGGTAGCCAAAGTATTGGAGTTTCAACTTCAGCATCAGTCCTTCCAATGAATATTCAGTATTGACTTTCTTTAGGATGGACTAGTATCATCTCCTTGTAGTTCAAGGGACTCTAAAGAGTCTTCTCCAACACCACAGTTCAAAAGCATCAGTTCTTTGACACTCAGCTTTCTTTACTGTCTAACTCTCACATCTATATATGACTACTGGGAGAAGCCATAGCTTTGACTAGACAAAGCTTTGTTGGCAAAGCATTAGGGTTAAGTGGTCTAATACTTTGGGATGCCACTGGTGAGAAGATGTCACTCACCTGGGCTCTAGGAAAAGTGCCTTCTCAGCAAAGGTGTCCAGGTTAGTGTTTTATTTTGAAGAGCTCCTCCGAACCATAGCTGATGATGTTGGTTTAGTGATGGGTGCCTCTTTCAGGGAGTAGCTCCTCTGCTGCTGAAATTAGAAGTGGCCGCAGAGGGAGGAGTCAGCACTCCTGTGTAAGCACAGTGAATCAGGGGCGCTCTTCACCTCCAACCTCAGAGTGACGACGGCCAGATGAAAACTCACCAGCCCCCAGCTGGACCAGGGCATGGGCCAAGTGTCTTCTCTTCATACACCGCTTGGTAACAGAAGTCAAAGGAACAGGTCTACTGAGACATGGATGATGTTATTCCTTTCCCAGTTTTTAAGCTGAGTTCTCAAAGAAGATTCCTGGTGGCTTTGTGGGGAGGATCATTTTATTGACCTCTGGGTCAGAAACTTCCCTAAAGTGAGTGAGATGCATGTAAGCTGATCTGAGAGCAGTCAACCATCTCAAAGTGTATCTCATTTGGATTTCTTTTCTGACTCTGGCAATAGAGATAAAAACATTAATGAAAGCTTTGACGTTTAAAAAATTAATTTATTTATTTTAATTGGAAGATGATTACTTTATAATATTGTGATGATTCTTGCCATATATAACATGTATCAGCCAGCTATACGTTTCCCTTTCTTCTGAACCCTCACTCTCTAAAGAACACATTTGAGTCAGTTCTAATGAGGTGGATGAACCTAGAGCCTATCATACAGAGTGAAATAAGTCAGAAAGAGAAAGACAAATATCACATATCAATGCATATATATGGAATCTAGAAAGATGGCACCGATAACCCTACATGCAGGGCAGCAAAGGAAACATAGACATAAAACTTACATTTGGAGAAACAAAAGAGGCCAGACAGCTCTGTCTGCAGCAATACTTGGGACCTCACTCGGTGACTGACTTTCTTCTCCCTTTGACCTTATCCACATGGCATCAGAGATGAGAACTCATTTTGAGGCAGATATAAAGACTTGCTCATCTTATGACCATAATTAAAGCCCCCAAAATAAAATTTAACTTTGTAATATTTTACTACCAATTTCTACAATGCAAGAAAAATGACGATCCCACCCTACATTCCTGGCAACTTATGTGACCATCCTAAGGCCATAGGGCAACAGTTTTAGAGTCTAAACACAGTCTTGACTGACCCTTCACTCTTGGTATCTGTTTTCCTGCTGGTATTCAGAACTGCCAGATATCCTATAATTTAATACTTACTCTCACTGGCCTTCAGTCAATTAGAGCAGATATTGACTCCTTGTTTCTGATACCGTTACTGTAATGGTCAGTTTATTCATTGCAGACCACCACATTCTTTCGTTTTAGCTTAAGCAAGGAGAGATTTAAGTGATGTGACCTATCAAACTTAAATGGAATGATAAAGTAATAATTTATAGAAGTTGGAGAGAGAGTGCATGTAGGTGTAAGAATTACATGTAAGCAAAAGGATAGTATTCCAATGACTGTGCCTCTGTAAAGGGAATGAATCTTTGACATAAATAAGCAGAAACCTGGAGAAGATCTATTTTATCATTGCATTTATGTTCTAAACGTTTTTGCTAGGAGCTTTTATCGCACAGTTATCTATAGTACTCTTCTGACTGGTAGCATGGTTGAATGGCTAAGCATTTTGGAAATGGTACAAAGGATCTTTTTGATAACCTGGCTTCTAACTGAAGTCTCTTAAAGACTTCAGGGCAGCCAGAACATTGCATTTCTAAGGCTTGCTATTTATTCCAAAGGCATTTTCTTCTTGGGAGAAATCACTGAAATGGATGACCTTGGATATTATCAACCAAGACTGCCAATATCAACCTTAGTAAGTTTCATTTTGTTCTTTTACTACTAACTCAGTGGGTTATGACTTGGAATCAAATATCTTCTTTCACCCTTTTCTCATCATAGATACGGATCAAATAATTGTACATACACCTGAGTGCTGCCAGAAAGCATGGGCAATGTTTCGTTGCTGGTAATGGTAGGGTCTCTTAACTCTTCATATATAAGAATTCAAAATGCCTTGATAATTAAAGTCTGACACCACTCCCAGGATTGGAAAAGGATTAGCTCAAAACACTATTTCTCTTTTCAAGGATCAGCTGTTGTGAAGAGCAATAATTATATTTTCAAATAATTTGAAAGTGAAATGTAAAAGGGGCTGGCACTTACACGACAAATGTCATCACTAAAGAGCAGAGAAAGGTGTAAGAATTTGATTTGTGAAACATGCGGTCTTGTCAAAGCAGAACTGACAGCTGTCTGATTGTTTCCAACTAAACAATTCACAAAAATTTGCTAAGCAGATGAGTTCAAGAAAATACTGAACATCTGTAAAGGCTCCATATAAGCTGTGGGCTGTCACCTTAAAGTTCAGATGTGAATGTTGGTGTGTACTGTGTTGCTGGGTGTGGGTAGAAGGGTTTCATGTCTTTGAGATATGAAGAAACCTCCCCACACACCATGCAAGTGGAAAAGGAGATCACTACATTTGGCAGAAGCCTGGTGAGGACCCTAACTGCTGACGGCCAAGCCAAAAATGAACCTGCTAGTTTTCCAGAACTGGCTTTAAGGAGTTTTGAGCAAATGTTGGCTCCCCGCCTTCCCTGCTCCCCGTGTATCAAAATTAATCTTACCTGGGAGAGTTCTGAGAAGCTTCCCTGTTGGCTCAGATGGTAAAGAATCTGCCTGCAATGTAGAGACCTAGGTTCAATCCCTGGGTCAGGAAGAGCCCCTGGAGGAGGAAATGTCTACCTCCAGGATTCTTGCCTGGGAAATCCCATGGACAGAGGAGTCTGGCAGGCTACAGTCTTTGGAGTCACAAAGTCGGACAAGGCTGAGCAACTAGAACAATAAGGAAAGATGGAAAAATATATTGATGACATTTTTAGTCAAACTTGTTTTGATTCTATTTAGACCAGTTGCTTCACTTTGTATGTTATTGACCTTGAACTGTATAATGCTGCTTTGCAAAGAAAACCAGACTAATAGTAAAAAGGTTGCTTCTCCTCAGTAGGACATGACTCAGTGTTTTAGACACGGGTTTATTTTTCAGCAGTTCATTTGCATGCTTGTGTGATAAATACAGTACTGTTTCTTTGTTTAATATGACTTTAGGCAGCTGTAGAATCGTATGCTGCTGGCTTTAGAATACAAAACCATACTCATGAGGCCTCACAGTGTGTTTTACCTTGAATCTCTGGTCTATTTCTCCTTGAATCTCTGTTGCCATGTAATTTGGTATGTGTTCTGCTCGTTCACATGGTTAATAGATATTGTTATGCAGTCAAGAACTGAATGTACAGCCAGCTCCATCTCAGTGGCTGTTGATTTCCATTTGGAAGGAAGCAAAAGTAATAACCTTGCTTTCCAACATCTCCAGGTGAGTCTAAGCTGAGCACTGATGTGAAACCACTTAAGAGGGATCTATTCTAATACCAGATTTTAAAAAAATGTTATTTTCATGACATTTTGACGGTATTTACTCATTATGCTTTAAAATATTCTGTGATAACCGCTATGGGAAAAGCATCTGGAAAAGAATGAATATATGTAGAAATGCATCTCGGTGCTGTATACCTGAAAGTAACACAGCATTGTAAATCCCCTATACGCCAATGCAAAATTAAAAATTAAATTAAAAAACTAAAAGTAAAGGCAGAGGTCTGAGATCACAGTGGGCACTGTCATTGTTTCTATAATCTTGGGGTGAAATCAGTAGTAAGTGGGGAGCCATGATGAGCTTACATTCCTCCCCACCATGGAGGCTCCTCGAGGTTTGGTCTGTGCAGAGGACCTTCAGAAAAGGCAGCAGTCAAAGCCTTGTGACCCCTCAGGCAACACAAATTAACCGAATCAGAAGCCTGATGACAAGGATGAGTGTATATGGGTCCATCAGCTACACAGCAATGAGCGCAGACTGGCGGTTCACTCCAGTAACTAAGCCTAAGCAGATACTATAAGGAGGTTTAACCTGGGGCTCTTCATGCTGACATCACACATGGTACTGCGGAGAGATGGATAGAAAATTGCCATGCAGTCCAACAGTCACTTCACAGCATTTCTGTCTGGAATATAACAAGTCTGATAACGCCTGTGTTACAGATGTGACACATCTGTATGAGGAAGCATAAGAGAAAAAGATGGAAAGATCTACAGAGTACATGGCAGGTCTACAGACCTTTTGGTGCAGAATTTCCCAGTGATGTACTCTGACTTTTGAGGCAATGAAACTCAAAAGCAGTGTTTCCCCTTCCTCTGAAATGCTGTGATTAGAACAACGCAAAACTAGGGATCCATGTAATGTAAGTAATGCCTTGAGATAATTTTTTAAATAACTGATACCACTTCTTACATTTTGAAAATTGTCTAATAAGAACAATAGACATAGAACAAAGAACACTGTATTTTATCTAAGAATAGTAGGATAGAAAATAGCTTTATGGTGCTACTGCTACTGCTAAGTCGCTTCAGTCGTGTCCGACTCTGTGCGACCCCATAGATGGCAGCCCACCAGGCTCTCCTGTCCCTGGGATTCTGTTATTATTTAGCAGCCAATTAGTAGAAACAGTAGAGAATTATAATATCTTAAAATGTTTTAAATTCTTTTCAGTATAAATATAGGTCTTTCATGAAATTATTTGAAAAGAAGTGGTAGAAGGAAATGATTTTTCCTCTCTGTGAGTTTTTTTCCAGCATAAGTTTATGCCTTTAAAATTATTTTTCAATACTAATGTGTAGTGTGGTTGTTCTTTAATTTCCCAAGGAAAATAAAGCTGTTTCTCCAGGAGCTCTTAGAGTCATTGCACACGGCATGAATGAAATCATCATGAACTTGCACAGCATCTATAGGAGGTCACTGAGAAATGGGACAAATCAATGCTGAAATAAGGAACCGAAGCAAAATTGAAAGAGACAATCTGATCCTAAGGAAAATATTTCCTTAATGAGTGTCAGACTATACTCCAAAATAAAATGAAGATTAAATTAGAAAATCTTACCTCATCTGTGACGCTAAATCATTTCATAGCATCATTTTTTCTGCTTATCCGTTGATCATTCAGGAATTTTCTTAGTGAAAAGAAAAAAGAAACCAAGTCATTTCTTGTACGTTAGAGAATTCCATTTGTATTGATGTTTCCTTTCAATTATAAATTATGCGTGGTACATGTCAGCTATGCTCTGTAATTTCCACTTAAAACTCAATAATCTTGTATAAGGAGATATTCTCAGGCTCATTTACTTGGATGGAATATGTAATCCATAAGGAAACAGACTCTTGTCTAAGCTATCTTCATGATGTAAAAGTTATATGATATTAACGTCATCAGACAATATAAAATACTTCTGATTGTTTCTCATTTAAGTGCAGTAAATATTAGAGAGGTGGGAGAAAAAAATAGAAGTAAAAACTAACATTCATTGAAAGCAAGGTACATGTAGATCTTTATTAGCTGTTATCTCACTAAATTCTAGTAATAAAGCAAGAAGTGGTATTTTTAGTCAATTTTGAGATTATGTGGGGCTTTCCCTCTGTCGAGTTCTAGTGGCCTCCATTTTCCAGTTTGGCTCCCGTTGGGAGCATGGGGAATCCTTCAGTACCACTGTCCACCACTCAGCCCTTTGACAAGGAGTCCCTGGGCAAAATGGCAAGAGTGATGATCAGAATCTTGAGTGTAAGGCTTGTTAAGCGAGTCTTAATGTGACTCTCTGGTGTGTCTTTGTCTTAAAGAGGAAAAGGGGGATGGTTCGTTTTCTTTTAAGTACAAGGTGAGGGGTTGAGGTAAATGTTCAATTCAAGTTTGGCTGAATAATGCCTTCTGGATGTGTGATTACAAAGAATTAAACTTAATTCTGGGCTTCCCTGGTGGCTCAGAGGTTAGGGCATCTGCCTGCAATGCGGGAGACCTGGGTTCGACCCCTGGGTTGGGAGGATCCCCTGGAGAGGGAAATGGTAACCCACTCCAGTATTCTTGCCTGGAGAATCCCATGGATGGAGGAGCCTGGAGGGCTACAGTCCACGGGGTCGTAAAGAGTCGGACACGACTGAGCAACTTCACTCACTCACTCACTCCTTGGTGGCTCAGATAGTAAAGAATCTGCCCGAGAGTTCAGGAGACACGAGAGACATAGGTTTGATCCCTAGATCAGGAAGATTTCCTGGAGAAGGAAATGGCAGTCCACTCTAGTATTCTTGCCTGGAGAATCAGTGGACAGAGGAGCCCTGTGGGCTACAGTCCATGGGGTGGCAGAATTGGACACAGCCAAGCGACTGGCACATGGGCTCCCCTGTCTACGGGATTCTCCAGGCAAGAATGCTGGAGTAGATTGCCACTTCCTCCAGGGATCTTCCCGACCCAGGGATCGAGCCTGCATCTCTCATGTTTTCTTCCTGTGTCTTCACATGGCCTTTTCTTTATAAACACCCCAAAGGAATGATCTCTGTTGTCTGTTCTCGTGAGGGTGTGGGTCCTGTATGATTGGAACCTTATTTAACCCTAATTATCTCCCAAAGTCCCAGCTCTTAAGTGGTCACACTGGAGGTTAGGGAGTATTCCATACACTGGATCACCACCATCCTACAGGGAACAGCAATCTTCTCATGGAAAGATACGGGTTTCCCAGATTATTTTCCTTTCTTTGTCTCTAATGCGTCTGCCAGCACTGCCATCTGTGGACATTCAGAATGCTTTATCTGCCAAGAGGATATTCCAGGAAACACTGCTCTGACCGAGAAACTTCCTTCATAGGGAAAGAATGTGCAACGGCCCCTGCTGTTGAGTTCATTGTCTTATTTTGAAACCCCATTGCTCACAAGCTATGGCCCAATGAATCTGGGAGGGGACCCTGGAAGGCTCTGCTTTGGCCCCACCTGAGAGGTGGCATGTGGCAATTTGGATCCTCCAGGAAATAACTGAGAGAGAGTTTTGTATCTGACATGGATCAGAAAGTTGTTCTTTTTAGATATTTCAGCATCTGTTATTTTCTTTAATTTTGCTGGAGACCCTCAAGCCCCATTCTTGCAGTTTTGATTCCATGTTATGGTTTAGGGCTTTTTTGCCTCCTCTATTTTCTGATGCATAATTCAAAAGGTATACTAGGAACCTGGTGGTCTTTCATTGATTAAATTGACTCCTTGCTTACCATTGGGAGCTTCCCCAACAGCTCAGAGGGTAAAGAATCTGTCTGCAATGCAGGAGGCAGAAGACACGGGTTCAATCCCAGGGTCAGGAAGATCACCTGGAGAGTAAAATGGCAACCCACTGCAGTATTCTTGTCTGGGGAATTCCATGGACAGAGGAGCCTGGTGGGCTACAGTCCATGGCGTCCCAAAGAGTCGGACATGACTGAGCAACTGAGCATGCACACTTCATTGACTTCAGCTCTGTTCACAGGTTTTGGAATCATATGTATTTAGAATTATTATTTTAACAGCCTTAGCAGTCAGGTACATATATCCTCAATAAGAATTCTTCCTGGAAAATAAAATGTGCAATAGACAGATTACAGAGATATGAGGGCAAACAAAAACTAACACTGTTGTTGTAACCAAGCTAAGCGAGTATGTAAGATTTATCATCTTTCGAGTCATTGTTCACTTTTATTAAATGCATCGGGTGCCTCCCCAGGCATTCAACTTCTCCTAAAGAAGTTATTTCTTTATGCTAGTTGACAGGAGATTGATCAAATCTACTTGTAGAAATCTAAATGATATCTGTAATATCAGTGAGTTGGTCATGTTATTTTGAACCTGTCTAAAGCATTTTTCCAGAACTAAAGTCTTATAAATGAAATTTTAAGAAGTAAACTCATGATATTTTCAACCAGTAAATATATTATGTTATCTTAAAAGAATGGAGTACAAACAATTAAGTCTAAAGTGGTTCACGTGGTTTTCCTTCACGTTTTTTTCCTTAATTGATTTAATTATGTTTATATATATATATGCACACACTTCCAAGGTGGCTATATAATATTATATATATATATGAAATGTAGCAAAATATATTCTATAGTATATCATACAAAAAAGTATTTGGGACTTTTTATCTAGTTCCATTGAGACAGATGCTTTCGAACTGTGATCCTGGAGAAGACGCTTGAGAATCTCTTGGATAGGATGGAGATCAAACCAAGCAATCCTAAAGGAAATCAACCCTGAATATTCACTGGAAAGACTGATGCTGAAGCTGACCAATGCTTTGACCGTCTGTTACAAAGAGCCAACTCATTGGAAAAGACCCTGATGCTGGGAAAGATTGAGTTCAGGAGGAGAAGTGGATGACAGAAGATGAGATGGTTGGATGGCATCATTGACTCAAGACATGAATTTGAGTAAGCTCTGGGAGATAGTGGAGGACAGAGGAGCCTGACATGCTGCAGTCCATGGGGTTGCAAAAAGACTGACGTGACTTAGCAACTAACCAACAATATCAACAACAACATTGATTAATGTTAATTTTTATTAGCAAAAGAAACTATACAGAAGGGTAGAAATTTAAGTTTAGAAATGTCAATCCCCTTCATCACTATGAATTAACAGCACAACACAAATCACTAAAGAGTACACAATTATTAGGTAATGAATTGTAATCATAAGTGATTTCCCAAAGAGTAAATTAAGTATTCATTAGAAAAAGTAATCACTATTAATTGCGTTAATCATCTTAATTAAAAGGCAGAAAATGCATTTTTATATGAATCTGGGATTACTTTAGTTTCAATCTTTGAAAAGCCTCAATTCTCTGGATTTTTAAAAAGTAAAAATAAAACGTAAAATGAGCATATGAATGTTTATTTACCTCTCGTTGCTGCAGTGTTTGAAGACAGGAAGTGATTCATCTTTCTGTGGTCTGTACTCATGTGAGCCTAGAAAATAAACTCAGTATTTTCAGAAAATAATGTAAAACATTTTTCTGCCTCACATAATGGTTTATAAGATACATCTTTCATATTTTAACATTTAAATCTGTCCAGTGAGTGACATTCTAATTTCCTCAGTACAAGGTCATGACATGGACCGTGATGGTTTCTGGGCTGCCAGACACCACATACATGATAAAACTTTGTTTCTGGACATGTCTGGGAGGCTGTCTCAGTGGGGGTTGGCATCTGCATTGATGGACGAGTGAAGCAGATTGTCCTGCCCAGTGAAGGCCTAAATAGAAGGAAAAGGTGCAGGCAGGGAGGCTGGGCTCTACCGACCGTAAACCGGGTATGGCTGTCCCCACTCTCCTGGCCCCAGGCCTTCAGATCCAGACTGGTGTCTACACCCTGGGCTCCCTTGCTCCCAGGGCTCAGAACCACACCACCAGCTCTCCTGGTCTCAGCTTGTGGACAGCAGCTCTTGGGCTTTCTCAGCCTCCACATTATTGGCTTGGGATTAGCTCTCCAATATGATTAGATTTAAAGACCGATGCTCCTTCCATTAATCAAAGGAGCTCTCAGATCTGAGCCAGTTTACAGATCCAGGGCCTCTGGAATGCAAGGGTGGGGCTGGGCTCCCTTGAGAAAATGGTCCCTCTTTCTCCATGCTTCCTCAAAGGGACCTGTGACTTTTCACCAGGGAAACTGTCCTTGAAAGGAAATGATCAGGGACTACTGGACACTGGATATTCTTCTTTCCTATTTTTCCTTCATGAATTCATCTAATTTACTGAGTTCATTTGCCTCACATTTTAAAATCAAGGTGACATTCATATAAGATTATACCAGCCACTTTAAAGGGAACAATTCAGGGACATTTAGTACATTCACAGTGTTGCAGAACCACCACGTGCATCTAGTTCCACAATGCTTGTATCTCCATCTGCCCGCACCTCCCTAGGCTCACCAACACCATTGGCAATCTGATGGATTTTGCACAAATGGGATCATGTGATGTTCTGTGTCTGCCTAGTTTCAGTTCTCAGCGTGATAATTTTGAGGTTTATCACATTGTAACATGTTTAAATACCTCATTTTTATGGCTGATTAATATTCCATTGTATTCATACCCTACAGTGTGTGATCCACTTCTCCACTGATGGATGAGTCATTTCCCTTGGGTCATCTCCACCTTTTGGCTACTGTGAATAGAAGTGCTATGAATGTGCCTACACAGGTATTTGCTTGAGTACCAGTTTCATTTCTTTTGGATCTGTACCTAGTAGTGGATGGCTGGTTCATAGGGCAATTCTACATTTAATGCTTAGCACTGCCAGCATCTGTTTCCACACAGGCTTCAGTATCTTACATTCTCACCTGGAACACCTTGAGTTTCAGTTTCTCCACATCCTCCCCAGCACTGCTTATTCTCATTGCTCTGAGCTGGAGTAATCTTTCCATACTAGGCCAACTGCTTGCAGCTGTCTATTTTGCCATCTCCTCCAGTTTCCAGGCACCCAGCGGGGTCCTCTCTTGCCTTTTCTGAGCATGTATCCAGGCCTGGGCATGCAGTCTGCACTCCTGCTTTCACTGGTGTATGTGATGATTGTTCTGAGTCCTCATTCTTGTAGAAGTCTTTTGCTGATCCTCCTCTGCACATCTGGGTCTGTCTGACTGCCATATCTGCTGTCCCCACACCAGACAAGCATAGGTGGTGGACATCTCAAGATGTTTTGATGACATTAATGCCACTCTCAGGAAAACAGCTCCAGCCCCAGGCAGTAGGGAGGAAAAATAAGGTCAACATTTGTGCTTGTCCCTCAGGGAACTTCTGAAAGGTCAGAACACAAATTTTTAAGAATACATACTTTCACAGTATTTTTAAAACCAAGTCCACAGTAGCCTCTGAACCATGGAGCCACACTAGGAACGTGGGCCTCCATACCTATCGCTGAAGCCTCTCCTTTTCCACAGGCAGGAAAACTTTCTAGGGTTCCAGGAAATTGATCTCCAATTCTCTTTTAATATTCTTTATTACCTTTAAACATTTATTCTTTGCTTTCAAATTTTAAGCTTAATCCTGGCTAAACTGAACTCTTGTCATCCTGTGCCTCAAATCAAGCCTTTCATGGTCTTGCCCATTGCCAGAAATGATATTTCTATCTTTTCTGTTTTATTTTTAGCTTGCCTTATTCTACTGGAATTGAGGCTTTATGTGATCAAGCCATCTGTTTTGTTCATTTCTATGTGCCTTATATCTAGAAACTATGATAGGCACTCAATGAATGTGTGGTGAATAGATGTCTAATGATCTTTCCACATATTTCTACCTGAATTTGTCAGTGTGAACATAGCTCTCCTGTTTACACTGTAGCTTGTCTCATTGCAATCCTTATTACAGTCAGCCTCATTCCACTATTATTTATGTTTTTAGGAAATTGCAGTTCTGGTCTGTAAATGCCTTGGGAATGAAGTTTTCTTTACCTATCAGTTTCTTGCCAGGAATAGAATCTCAACTATTGTTCATTGTTTTTCAATCTCCAGCTGAATTCTAGAGGAGCAAAGAGCAGTATTATCTGTGAAGAAGCCACTGGCTCACCTCACATAAACAGCCCAGCTTGTCCTCTGAGAGGTGGGTGTCTGCAGGTGGTCACCCCAGTGGGCACCTAGTGTTCACTCAGCATTAAGATCATTAGCGGCCCTTGGTGGTCACTCCACCTCCTTTCCTCCCTTCACACTTCAAAGGTCTGACAGAGCACTATTACCTTTATGAATTCCTGTCTAAGACTCCAACTACACTGCTTAGTTCCAACAATTACTGAAAACAGAGAGCTTAGTGAAACTGATCAAAATTTAATTTCAGGGAGCTCAAATATCATGATCCTTTCCTTTTTTTTCCTTTTGTAGAGTTCTGCTCTTCAGAAACACCATAAAGTCCTTTTTATGAGCTTAGAATAAAACTTTTATATTGATCTTTAATCCTTTTTAGTTCTTTTTTAGTTTTTGGTAGTATTTTAGTGGTAGACTGGTATAAAAGGAAAACAATAGCAACTAGGACAAAACTATAGTTAGGAGATGACTGGAAACACACATTTAGAAACACATTTTCGTCTATCATATTAGTACTAATGGGACAAAAATGTGAACAATCATTTATAGTAAGGAAACCATCAACAGAGTTTGGTGTGCTGATACCCAGAATGAGCTATTATAAGCCTTAAAATGATGTCTAAAAATATTGAGCTGTTCATCACATAATGTTAATTACAAAGGGATCAAAATCTAATACATTCTGTAATACTTACTTTGTTTGAAGAGTTTTCAACCTAATAAAATTCAAAGAAAATACATCAACAATTTTAATGTACTTCAAAGTCTGAGAATACAGATGGCACTTATTTTTATCAATCTATCTCATTAAATCTTCCCAATCAACCATAACGTACATTTTTTGTTGCTTTCATTCTTAAAGAAAAAATGTCCAATAGGGAAAATATGTGTATGTACATGCATGCATTATCAATCTAGGTAATTTTGCATTAAAACTTTAAAGATTTCTAGGAGCCCTGTTACACCCACAATTTATCTATGCATTCATTGTTCTAGGGAGTCTTTTCTGAGTGTGTAGAGGGCATCCGTTTCTATGCTGGGTCCTCACAGACCTGCAGGTCCTCTCCCCGCGTCAGACCAGGCACAGTGTCTGGTTTTCTCCCTGCAGGCTGTTAGGCTCTGAGTTCAGGGGTGCACCAGGAATACCTGTACTCCCAGCCCAGCATTATGATGGTACAGCCAGCACTTCCTTACATGCTCTCTGAATGAACACATGAAGTGGTGTTTTTAGAGCTCAAAAGTCCATGGAGTTCAGCTTAATAACTAAGTTATACTTTAGCTGGCTGTTCATGGAGTAGGAGAGGTTTTGGTCTTTAATGATTGTCAGATAGTGCTGGCTGGGGAAAAATTTCTCTGGCTTTTATCATGACCAACGAGCCAGTCTACTTACCCTGCTGTGACGCAGACTTTTCACATATTGCTGGACATGTGACTTGGTGTCCTGGGAAGTCATTTTGTTATCCTCCTGCTCAGCGCATGCATACCCAAATACATGTTCATGTATTTCAGCATATATCAGATCTCCCTCAGAGCAGGTAAATGAACTGATAAAGTACCATTAATTAAAAAGTCATTACTTACTCATGGATCTAAAGAGAAGAGCAGTCTCCTAAGAGAGTTTGTCAGTATACAGTTTAAATAAATGAGATCTCATCAAATTTTTCTTCATGAGTTGGTGACCTTACCTGTGTGAATCATTCAGGCAATCTATAAAAATGATGTTTTTTTCTCTCTTAGAAATAGCATTACTATCAGTCAGTCATCAATAGCTTAGCTTAGAGAATTCTAGGTAACCAATTTTAACTGCTTAAAGTTTTCAGACAAACAATATGTACTTCTACAGTCACCATATAATCACTGTCATAATAAAGTTATTGTTACATGTCATTGTTGTTGTCTTCTGTTTCTAATATAAAGTGATATCCCCAGGTAGAATATTGGTAAATATTTCATACCA
Organism: Aepyceros melampus; assembly: GCA_006408695.1. Classification (NCBI taxonomy): domain Eukaryota; kingdom Metazoa; phylum Chordata; class Mammalia; order Artiodactyla; family Bovidae; genus Aepyceros; species Aepyceros melampus. The sequence goes on along the minus strand of SJXQ01009588.1, from coordinate 464,477 downwards.
GAATATGAAAATAAGATGAGACATTTCAAGGGCAAAACTTAATTCATGAACTGTCAAGAATAAATTTAAACGACTTGAAAAATGTTCATGACATTTCCTGACTACTATCTGAACATTCATTTATTTATGAATTATTGAACTCACATTTTAAAACACTATTCCCAAAACTAGAACAAAAGATATCTGCCCTAATAAAACCTCAAACTTTATAAATGACAATTTGATACAGTGCAAAAAAAGAAATTTTAATGACATGAATATGTCACTGACTTGAAAAAATGAATAAATTCTCCTAAAATATTGCTTTTATTCAATTGACAATATAAAGCCAAATGATGAACTTGATAACACAGGACATGAATACTCCTGTAGGAAATTACATTGTCTTAGTAAGCAGTATCAAGACTTTACAATTAAGCAAATTTAATAAACACCCAAAGTGCCAATGTCATAAACATGTGCTGACGGGAGCTATGTTTCAGACAGAGTACTCCTAGAAAAATCTTCAAAAGACTAATATTATCTCCTGATTCATTGTTAAAAAGGGTTTAATGATGAGATAGGTAAAGAAAAATCTCCTTCCTATATCCACATGTTTGTGGTTGGAAGTAAGTAGTTATTCAATGACCTCATTGTAAGAAATGGAGGCTGTGGGCATCCGCTAATTTGATGGAAGAGAAAGAAAGGGCAGAAAGAAACAGAAGATATCTGAGTCCTATCTTTTGGGGGAGATGAAGGATCCAGGAAGAGGACTAAGAAACTTAACTGATGCGTTCTGTGGGAAAAGAGGTGATCGGGAATCTTTAAGTCCATGGAATTCAGCTTAGTACTTAAGTAACATACTTTAGCTGCTCCTAGAGAAGGGGAGGGTTTGGTCTTTAATGATTGTCAGATAGCTCTGGGCAGGGGGAAAACATCCTCTGGCTGCTTGAAAAGGCTGAAAACACGTAAGGAGATGGCTGCTCAATTTTCTGATTAAAATCATCCTCAATCCCTGAGCCCAAGAACAGACCGTGAAGGGATAATGATCTCCCTACTTGCTCTGAGAGAACAAGTAAAAGCTGACCTCCAGCTCCATTGTATTTATTGCTTCCACTGACCTTTAAAGAGTAAAAACGTCATCTGAATTTTTGGGACAAAGTGAATGTGTAGTCTGGTTTTCACTGTTTACAGGGATTGGAAGGTGGACTGCCAAACAGATATCTTTCAAGATAGAAGCCTCAAGATTTGTAAGCTCTTTCTATTACACTCTAGGCAAACGGAGATGAGCTGGAGTTCAGGAACCTGAACCCAGGATCCTGTAAGTAAAGGACTGCAGAACTGCGGAGAAGGCTGCGTGCAGCACTGAATGCCCAGGGAGGGTGTCCTTGTGCTTCAGCTCCATCGTTGGTGGTGCATGGGCGCCAGGGTGAGTGATCAGCACAGAACCGCACAGCTGCGCCAGTCCTCGAAGCCAGGAGCCAGCACAGGAGTTACGACGGGACTGACGAGAACCAGAATGAAAACAAAAGGTGGACCCGAGGAAGCTCTCTGATAAATAAAGTGAAAGCAATAACACAGCATATTACAAAGGAAAGCAGTCCTGCCTTGGCAATATTCTGGACAAAAGAGCTCACTAATGTGAAATCAGCCTGAAAAGGACTAAATCTAAGCAAATCATAATGGCTTCAGAGAGTGCTGAGTGAGAAGAGATTTTAATTGGAGACATTCGGTTTTAGAAGTTTGGATTTCATGACCGAAGTCAGCAGAAAAATATTCTTGGATATGGAAAGACTCTGAATACACACGTCCTATTTTAAAAGAGTTTTTGGAAAACATACTCCTAATGGTCTTAAGATGAAGCTGAAAGGGCAATTCAGAGTTTTCAGTGACATGAAAAAATGGGCAGTGATGATGGTGAAATGGGGCGTGGGTGCCCCAGCTGGTTTTAGGGGGATGCCTCTGCCCCCTGCTGGGCAGATGATTGGCCCCCTTACTCCATGCTGCCCGCCCCCCCTGCCCCTTGCTGGTCCCCACTTGTCCAGGAAACACTGGCCGTCTACGCAGAGGCTCCTCTCATCTGAGGTCCTCCGTCCTCACGTCTGGGTGAGCCTCAGACTTCTAACACCTGTATTTCTGAGAGGCAGGATCCCTCAGGGTCAGGAGAGGGCAGGTGAGGGGAATGGTCCCCAGGGAACTAGGGTAGCACTTACCTTTGTTCTGTCCGTGTTTCACTGGGAGTGAGTGTATGTGTCTGTGGGGGCTCTTCATACTCATGGAGTGGGAAATCCATGGAGGGAAAAGGAGAGAAGAAGGATCTCTTCCTAGAAATCCAGAGGGGAATTCTCACCCCCTTTGGCGCTCTTTTCACCTTATTATCCTCTCCTTCCACCTCAGGTGGGAGGAGGGTTAGAACCTAAGACCCAACCTTACCTTGACGGTCCCTCCCCTAACTACCTTTCCCTTCACATCCTCCCAGATAGAAGCTTCGACACCCCTCGTCTTCCTGTCTACCGGGGGCCTCTCTCCCTGTTTTCTCCCCTCATCCCAGTCGGCTCCTCCCCAGGAGATGAGAGACACACTGGCTCCTCCTTGAGAGGATTCCAACCCCAGGAGCACTGGTGCAGCATCACTATAGTCCCCAGATGGCTGTAGCTGATTCTGTTGGTTTTGTCCAGGTAGCCTTCATGTTCTTTCAGAAGATGATGCCTGTGATGACTTCCTGGTGAGGCTCTGAATACACACGTCCTATTTTAAAAGAGTTTTTGGAAAACATACTCCTGATGGTCTTAAGATGAAGCTGAAGGGGCAATTCAGAGTTTTCAGTGACATGAAAAAACGGGCAGTGATGTTGATGACAATGTTGATGACTCAATAAGAACGGTTAACTACATTTTTTTCTTTTTTGGTTCACTATGAGGTTTTATTAAGAAAAAATGTTGCATTATTTTACATGGGATTTCAAGTCGTGCTGCGCTATGTTCAGTTGCTCAGTCATGTCCAACTCTTTGCGACCCCGTGGACTGTAGCCTGCTAGACTCCTCTGTCCATGGGATTTTCCAGGCAAGAATACTGGAGTGGGTTACCATTTTCTCCTCCAGGGAAACAGGGATCAAATTTGCAACTCCTGGGGATTTCAAGCACAATCAAGTAAATAATGTGTTTTCTCCTTGGACATTTTTGTGTGTATTCCATTAATTAATCTTGTCTGTGCAATTGATCTTTGTTTTCTGAGAACAAAGCCACTCTGTCGGGGTATATTTTATCTTCATGAAATGTCCTTCTACTTGTTTATATTTTATTTACCATTTTTGTCTGTATATAAATGTGTAATAGTTTACAGTTTATTTTTGTTTTGTCAACATAGCATTAAACTTGGAAGCTATTGATCTTGACATCATAAAAGGCATGTTTTCTTCAGGGTAGAAGAGAGTTATATAGGTTGATTGAATGTGCATGCATGCTAAGTTGCTTCAGTTGTGTCCAACTCTTTGTGACCCTATGGGCTATAGCCTGCCAGGCTCCTCTGTCCATGAGATTCTCCAAGCAAGAACACTGGAGTGTGTTACCATGCCCTCCTCTAGGGGATCTTCCAACCCAGGGATTGAACCTGTGTCTCCTACGACTCCTGCATTGCAGGTGGATTCTTTACTGCTAAGCCAACAGGGAAGCCCTTATAGGATGCAGAGTAGTTCAAATTTCAAATAAATAACACATATGAAATTTCAAAAACAATTAAGGATTTATTTACAATTGCAAAATAATGAAAGTGGAATATTTTCTAGTTCAGTTTTTAGAGAGCCTCAAAGCATGAGGAGACAGTTTATGGCTGGCTTATTCTGTAAGAGACGGAACTTGGAATAGATATAAAAAGTGGCATCATTGGGTTTATTAAGTCCAAACATTTGTATGACTTCCAGCCATCAGAATTAAAAAGCATCTACTTGTTTCTTTCTACTCATGTGTTCATTCATTTTGTTTTTATTAAAATTCAAACTGTATCCTTGCAATTTTATTCTAATCTTGAAAGTATAAGAGGGTAGGAAAAACACAACTAAAAAGCCACAGGCTTAAGATTAGAAAATATATAAATAATCATTAAAACTGGAGAATATGCATGTGTATCTATATCTATCCATCTATTTCTATCATTTATCTAGACATTCATTTTGTCTTCCTTCAAGTTTTATTAGTCTGTTCCCATATGTCTCACCACCATCGCAGGCACTAACTGTATAATTTAAACAGCATATTATAGTGCATACATGCTCAGTCATGTCCAGCTCTTTGTGATCCCATGGACTGTAGCTCGCCAGGCTCCTCAGTCCATGGGATTCTCCAGGCAAGAATACTGGAGTGGGTTGCCATTCCCTTCTCCAAGAGATCTTCCCAACCCAGGTCTCTGATGTCCCCTGCATTAGCAGGTGAATTCTTTACCACTGAGCCACCATGTGTGATTTCACCAGTGGATAGTTCCCTGCCTTCTTGGAATTAAATTATATTGGAGGAAAAAAAAAAACACAGATTATATGCTTTAAAATAATGCCAACTTCACAGAAGGAAAGAAAAAATAAATCGCAGGTTAAGGGGGAAAAATCAGATGGAAGAAGGTTGCCTGGAGATGCAGACATATACAGGTGTACTGATGCTCTGACACATGAGAAGGTGTCGAGGGACTGGACCCAGTCAGCATGTGCATGTCTTGAGAAGATGCTCCATCATGTTCAAGGGCCTATTTTGGCCCCCATGTTCTCCCTCAGGGCCTTCCACTTCCACCTGAGGTGTCGATGCTCAGACCACATGAGTTGATGGACTAACTCACTGTCTTCTATTTGAAGACCTTCCTCTGCAGTCAGAGCTGGGGATGAATATCTGATTCTGCATGTGCACACCATGGCTGGGTCCCAGCTCCCAGGCTTGCTGCCAGTCCCTATCTTGCTCCCAGGATAGGGGTGCAGTCACTCACCTTCAGGCCGGGCTCCTGCGAAGACCTGGCCATTCAGCCAAAGCTGCTGAAAGAGCAGATGTGGGTGTCAGGCCCTGAGGGAGGTGTGCACCCTCCCTCTTACCTGCTCTGTGGACAAAACTGAGCAGGCAGTACAGGTGACCCACTTGGGCCCCCATCACAACAGAACAAGGTGCTGGCACCCTTGCAGTCCCACCTCCGCAGCCTGTGAGTCAATGGGGACAGATCCCAAGTTCTCACGTGAGTTTCAGAGCAGCCCTGGAATTCCCTCACCCAGGGAAGAAATAAACCCTTACTGTGTTGGACTCTTTATCCAGGTGTTCGGCCAAAAGCCAACTCGCACAGACAGAGCTACAGAGATATGCTCACATTTCACGGGTGTGATCGACTGGTCACCTTCTCCTGTGTGTTTTCAGCATCCAGTGAGGAGCTGATGGGTGTTTATCTTTGCGCACCCATAACTATGTGCACTGAGTGGATGAAGCCAATGTTTTCCCTTTGGCGCATTTTCTTATTCTAACTCTTCCTATCAAATCAAGTTGCTCTCTTTCAGCAAAACTTATCTCAAGACTTCCATCCTGCCTGGAGCTCTGCCTGTCTAGCCTGCCCAGCATAATCACAGTGTGTATTCGTGTATCCCAATAAAGCCTCACTCGTAGCACTTACAGATGGTTTTAAATACCTGTATCTTTTGCAGGAAGCTTGGAGTTGCCAAAGTGTCCTGTTGTGTTCCCAACCCAGCTCCCCAGGTTGGGGAAGGAGACCAAGAGCATGGAGGAAGCAGCAGGGGCCGTTTGGAGAGGATGTAAGCTTTGTATTCATTCAACAAACATTAAACAAGGCAAATACTGAACAAAACAAGCATTTTCTGCTCTCAAAGGATATGCAGATATCAAGTATCTGGTCATAATTACAATGAGTTCTACAAACAGGAAAGTTTCTGTTTCCAGAGGTCTGAGGGGATTCCCACAGTTACTGTGCAGAGATGTTCCTGCACAAGAAAAGAGACATGGAATCAAGGGATGTAAGCACAGGCAGCAGCTTCCCTGGTGGCTCTGTGATAATCTGTCTGCAATGCAGGAGACACAGGTTCAATTCCTGGGTCAGGAAGATCCCCTGGAGGAGGGCACAGCAACCCACTCCAGTATTCTTGCCTGGAGAATCGCATAGACAGAGGAGCCTGGAGGGCTACAGCCCATGGGGTTACAAAGATTTGAACATGACTGAGTGACTAACACACAGAAACACAGGCAGAGGACACCTGTGTTCACCTGGATTCAGAGCTATTTCACCCTCCATGCCTCTGTGCTGGAGCCCACATTTGCAATTTACCCCTCACACCCATGGAAGCCAACCGTTTAAATTTTATATATATTTACATATACATATCTAACTTTGTAAGAGTCTACCAAACCATTCTACTAGAGCTGCACAAGTTCCCATTTGCTCCATAATCTTGCTAATATTTACTATCACCCTCTTACTTAATCTTAGCCATTCCAAGGTATTGCACTGTGGTTTCTATTTGCATTTCCCCTACACTGAACATGTGCTCTCTGGACAGTCTATATCTTTGTTTGTAAAGTGTCTACTCTGGTTATTTGCTTTATCGTTGTGCTTCTTTTGTATTTTATGACCATTTCTTAAGATTTTATTTTACATTCCAAATGCAAGCTTTTGTCATATATATGTATGCAAATATTTCCTTCCTAGACTGGTGCTTACCTTTTTACTTTTTTAACAATGTCTTTTGATGCTCAGTTCAGTTCAGTTCAGTCGCTCAGTCGTGTCTGACTCTTTGCAACCCCAAGAATCGCAGCATGCCAGGCTGCTCTGTCCATCACCAACTCCTGGAGTTCACTCAGACTCACATCCGTTGAGTCCATGACGCCATCCAGCCATCTCATCCTCGTACATCCCCTTCTCCTCCTGCCCCCAATCCCTCCCAGCATCAGGGTCTTTTCCAATGAGTCAACTCTTCCCATGAGCTGGCCAAAGTACTGGAGCTTCAGCTTTAGCATCATTCCTTCCAAAGAAATCCCAGGGCCGATCTCCTTCAGAATGGACTGGTTGGATCTCCTTGCAGTCCAAGGGACTCTCAAGAGTCTTCTCCAACACCACAGTTCAAAAGCATCAATTCTTCTGTGCTCAGCCTTCTTCACAGTCCAACTCTCACATCCATACATGACCACAGGAAAAACCATAGCCTTCACTAGACGGACCTTAGTCGGCAAAGTAATGTCTCTGCTTTTGAATATGCTACCTAGGTTGGTCATAACTTTTCTTCCAAGGAGTAAGTGTCTTTTAATTTCATGGCTGCAGTCACCATCTGCAGTGGTTTTGGAGCCCCCAAAACTAAAGTCTGACATTGTTTCTACTGTTTCCCCATCTATTTCCCATGAAGTGATGGGACCAGATGCCATGATCTTAGTTTTCTGAATGTTGAGCTTTAAGCCAACTTTTTCTCTCTCCTCTTTCACTTTCATCAAGAGACTCTTTAGTTCCTCTTCACTTTCTGCCATAAGGGTGGTGTCATCTGCATNACACTGTTTCTACTGTTTCCCCATCTATTTCCCATGAAGTGATGGGGCCAGATGCCATGATCTTCGTTTTCTGAATGTTGAGCTTTAAGCCAACTTTTTCTCTCTCCTCTTTCACTTTCATCAAGAGGCTCTTTAGTTCCTCTTCACTTTCTGCCATAAGGGTGGTGTCATCTGCATATCTGAGGTTATTGATATTTCTCCCAGCAATCTTGATTCCAGCTTGTGTTTCTTCCAGTCCAGCATTTCTCATGATGTACTCTGCATAGAAGTTAAATAAGCAGGGTGACAATATACAGCCTTGACGTACTCCTTTTCCTATTTGGAACCAGTCTGTTGTTCCATGTCCAGATCTAACTGTTGCTTCCTGACCTGCATACAGATTTCTCAAGAGGCAGGTCAGGTGGCCTGGTATTCCCATCTCTTTCAGAATTTTCCACAGTTTATTGTGATCCACACAGTCAAAGGCTTTGGCATAGTCAATAAAGCAGAAATAGTTGTTTTTCTGGAACTCTCTTGCTTTTTCAATAATCCAACGGATGTTGGCAATTTGATCTCTGATTCCTCTGCCTTTTCTAAAACCGGTTTGAATATCTGGAAGTTCACGGTTCACGTATTGCTGAAGCCTGGCTTGAAGAATTTTGAGCATTACTTTACTAGCATGTGAGAAGAGTGCAACTGTGCGGTAGTTTGAGCATTCTTTGGCATTGCCTTTCTTTGGGATTGGAATGAAAACTGACCTTTTCCAGTCCTGTGGCCACTGCTGAGTTTCCAAATTTGCTGGCATATTGAGTGCAGCACTTTTACAGCATTTAATCTCATAAGACCTGGTAAGTTACCTCAGGCTATGGATTTTAGTCTAAGTACAACAAAAAGCTATTAGAAGGTTCAATTACGAGTTTGTCATGTTCTTGATGCTATGCATAGAAAGTACTGAAGATGCCAACTACTAGAGCTCATCAATGAATTTGGTAAAGTTTCAGGATACAAAACTAATATACAGAAATCTGTTGTGTTTCTATAAACTAACAACAAACTTTCTCAGAAAGGAAAGAAAAAACTCTATGTACCATCACATCAAAAAGAATAAAATAACTTGGAATAAACTGACCTAAGGAGGCAAAAGACCTGTACTTGGAAAACTATCACACACTGATGAAAGAAATTGAAGATGACACTAATAGTTGAAAAGATATACCATGTCCTTGGAATGGAAGAATCAATATTGTTAAATTGTTCATATTACCAAAAGTGATCTACAGATTCAATGCAATCCCAATGGCATTTTTCACACAACTAAAACAAATAATTTTAAAATTTGTATGGAAACACAAAGGACCCCAAATAGCCAAAACATCTTGAGAAGAACAGAGTTGGAGGAATCATGCTCCCTGACTTCAGACTGTCTTACATATCTACAGTCATCAAAACAGTATTGGTACTGGCACAAAAACAGAAATATAGATCAATGGAACAGAATAGAGGGTCCATAAATAAACCCATGAATTTAAGGTCAATCTACAACAAAGTGGGCAAGAATATGCAATGGAGGAAAAACAGTCTCTTTAATAACTGGTATTGGGGAAACTAGACAACTACATGTAAAAGAATGAAATTAGAACATTCTCTAACAATATTCACAAATATAAACTCAAAATGAATTAAAGACCTAAATGTAGGATCAGATACCATAAAACTCCTAGAGGAAAAATAGAGGCAGCCACTCTGTAACATAAATCATAACAATGTTTTTGGAACTATCTCCTAAAGCAAAGAAAATAAAAGCAAAAATAGCAAATGGGATGTAATTAAGTTTAAAAAACTTTTGCACATCAAAGGAAACCATAAAGAAACAAAAAGATAATGTACTGAACGGGAGAAAATATTTGCAAATGCTCTGACAAAAAAGGGATTAAAATACAACACATATAAACAGCTCATACAACTCAGCATCCCAGGAACTGAGGAAGCCACTCAGTAAGATGGCAGGTGGGGCTTCGATGGAGACTCCATATATACTGGATGCATGTTACTCATGAGCTTTTCCAATTTCACATGACAGTGCTTTGATTAATCACAGTCATTATCATTTCTGGCTACCTCTGTGTTCTAGGCTTGATGTTTATGCTTTATATACATCACTATGTAATGTTCATAAAATGTCACATAGTAAGTAAAATTATTCCTCTCATATAGATTAAGCATCTGATTATGAGATGGCAGTAAATGTCCAAGACCTTAGAGCTATGAAATAAAGTGGTCAGAGTTTTAACCCAGTCAAAATTGTTCTTAACTCCTATTCTGTACTGTTTCACTCTGACTTGTAAAGATTGCAGTGCTGCTGCTGCTAAGTCACTTCAGTCGTGTCCGACTCTGTGCGACCCCAGAGATGGCAGCCCACCAGGCTCCCCCATCCCTGGGATTCTCCAGGCAAGAACACCGGAGTGGGTTGCCATTTCCTTCTCCAATGCGTGAAAGTGAAAAGTGAAAGGGAAGTCGCTCAGTCGTGTCTGAGCCTTAGCATGAACTGCAGCCTATCAGGCTTCTCCGTCCGTGGGATTTTCCAGGCAAGAGCACTGGAACTGGGTGCCATTGCCTTCTCCAAGATTGCAGTGAGTAATAAATAAATAAGGGCTGTGAGAAGAATTAAAACTAGGGTGGATCAGATAAATACTTTTGTCTCTTTAGTGTGGAGATATATATATATATACACACACACACACACACACACATATATATATATATATATATATCTGTAACTACAGATAAAACACACAGAGACATACACACATATCAACTCTCAATAGGAAAAAGAAAAAAAAACATTTAGTAGTAAAACAGGTAAAATTCTCTAGTCATAGGTAACTTTAGTTTCAGATCAATACTTGGGCTTACTAAAGAAGCGTCTTTGAGCCAAAATGAGAATCTTCTTTGAAAAAGAAAAAAAAAATGTCATTTTTATTGCTTGCTCTGTGTTCCCATTCATTGATTGCTTAGATAATAAATCAAAGTGACAGTGAGCTAAAATGAAAATCAAGTTTTGCTAGCTTTTTCATTTAAAGAATTCTTCAAAAACCTGAAAGTGAAAGAAAAAATGAAAGTCATTCTTATTGCTAATGAAATGTTTCCTTGATATCCAGCAGTACGTGGCTGGAAGAAAAATGACTTGGACTTAACCAGAAACGGTGCATTTACAACCTGGTAATTAAGCAGATATGAGCTGTCACAGTGATTGCTAAAATGGACTGGCTCTGAAATGCACACTCTAGATTAAATGGTACCTGAACAGTGAAGGCACCACCCTGTAGTCTTGGCTAATCTACATGAAATGATGGCATTAGGAAGTCACTCCTGCTGGTTCCCACTAAAGCCTGTTCCTGTACACCTGTTGGAAAAGCTTCCAGCAGGTGTTTTTTTCCCATAGAGCTGATTTAAAAAATAAGGTTAAAAGATGACAGCTGTGAGAAAATGAAGCCATTCTCTGGCAAGTAGCTGCCCTGCAGGGAAAGGAAAACAGTTCTTGGAAGCCATCCCTGCAGGACTTTATTAGTCAGGTGTGAGATAGGCCACCTCCACTAGAACTTGAGCTGAAAGTTTCCTTTTAAGCCTCTCTTAGGCAATATTGCAGAGACATTACTTTGCCGACTAAAGTCCATCTAGTCAAGGCTATGGTTTTTCATGTGATCATGTATGGATGTGAGAGTTGGACTGTGAAGAAGGCTGAGCGCTGAAGAATTGATGCCTTTAAACTGTGGTGTTGGAGAAGACCCTCTTGAGAGTACCTTGGACTGCAAGGAGATCCAACCAGTCCATTCTGAAGATCAGCCCTGGGATTTTTTGGAAGGAATGATGCTAAAGCTGATACTTCATACTTTGGCCACCTCATGTGAAGAGTTGACTCATTGGAAAAGACTGATGCTGGGAGGGATTGGGGGCAGGAGGAGAAGGGGACGACCAAGGATGAGATGGCTGGATGGCATCACTGACTCAATGGATGTGAGTCTGAGTGAACTCCGGGAGCTGGTGATGGACAGGGAGGCCTGGTGTGCTGCGATTCACGGGGTTGCAAAGAGTCGGACACGACTGATCAACTGAACTGAACTAGGCAATATAATTTTCACTTTCTAATAAAATAGAAATAAACTCCTCTCACAATATATTCACTGGACATTTGCCCCACAAATATTTGTTGAGCAATTATTAAAATATTAACAGCAATGCTAAAATGCTCCCCCAAAACTAAAGAATTTTATAAATTAAGGAAATTTTGAAGTACCATAATCAAAAATTTTAATTCAGTATTTAGCATTTCTAAACACATGCTAACAGATTGTTGTTGCTGTTAATTAAGGTCATTTGGCTGTACTGCTCAGGGATATAAAAATCTTTTCATGAGAAAGATTTCAAATTAAAATATTTTTTATTAAGTTCCTAGTGTACAAAGTACTGTTGTGTGGAGGAATTTAATGATGAATAACATATTCTTCTTGCTTTAAGGGAGCTGAGAGCCTGGGGAAGCAAGTGGACATATAGACAGTAAAATTCAAGTTATAACTATGCTTACATGGTGAAAATGTCCTACAAACATTTAAAGGAGGACAATAAAACTTAAGTGGGACAACTAGGGAACCATTTAAGGAGATTAGAGTTGAACCTGCTTTTGTATATAAACTGTAAATTAGGGTGGGATATGCTGGCAAAAAGACCAAAAGGAGCAATGAAAACCAACAGAAGCAATTACAAAATTTGGGGAATGACAACTAGTATTATGGTTTGAGACTGGAAGTGGAAGTGGTGGAAGAAAGATTTTAACAGGAGATAAAAATGGAGTGACCACAGATAGGCTAAGGAATGTCAGTTTATTTTTATAGAAAGTCAGGAAACATCAGCAGTGCTTGAGCAAATCAAGGTCAAGATCACAATAGTGCTTTAGGAGGATAAAGCCTGGGGCTATACTGGGGACAGAGAAATAGGGTTGGTTTCAAGTCTTTCACAATAGTCCCAGTAAAACATGATGGGGCCTCAAAAGAATATATTGGCTGTAGGGATGAGGGAAGAGATGTCAGTAACACTTAAGAAATAGTATTAGTTGTTAGTAGATTGAATTTTAGGTTAGAAGTGAAGATGTCCTGATAATTGTTGGAAATTCTGAACTCAGGTCAAGAGAAGTCAAATTTGATAATATATATCTGGGGGTCCTCTGCACCAGATTAAGTGTTAGGTTTATAGGAGTGGATGTAGGTGTCCAGAGAAAGAAAATACAGCAATTACTAAGGAGGATACTTTGTGAAATACCAGTGTTTAGTAGCTTAAGAAGTGGAAACATTGAAGAAGGAAGTACAGTGAACCAAAAAGGCAGGAAGAAGCAGGAGTGGTCCAGGCTATAAGGAAGCCAAGTTGAATGGATTGCAAAAGGCAGGAGTTGATCCTTCTGATTTGTAGTCATTAGTGCCATTGGTGGGCAGACTCAAGGCAATATGATGGCCAAAGTAAAACTTCCTAAGGTAGGGGAGTATAAAACAAAGAATGGAAAGATACTGAACAAAGACAGCTTTTTGTGACATTCAGTTCAGGTCAGCTGCTCAGTTATGTCCAACTCTTTGTGACCCCATGGACTGCAGCATGCCAGGCTTCCCTGTCCATCACCAACTTCTGGTGCTAGCTCGAAATCATGTCCATCGACAGGGTGATGCCATCCAACCATCTCATCATCTATCCTCCCCTTCTCCTCCTCCTTCAATCTTTCCCAGTGATAGCTTGTGGTGAACAATGTCGAATTCATGATCTCTGAAGAAGACTTAGCTTCAGGACCAGGGACCAGGCTTGATCACTCAAGAGATTTTGTGTAGCAGAGATTTGTTAAAGTAAGAAAAGGGACAGAAAAGCTTCTGATATAGACATCAGAAGGGGGGCAGAGAACGCCCGCACTCACTAGTCTTACCAAGGCCTTATATGCTTTTACCAGACCCACTCCCACAACATACATCTTAAATTAACAAGATTATAATTAATAAAAGAAAGGTCTTACCAGGCCCACTCTCACAACATACTTCTTAAGATAACAAGATTAGTCAGAAAACCTTCTGGTTAAAGAGAAACATGTCCTCCAGCAAGATACTTTGCTATGTTGACTAAAACAAGGCAATGTAGAAAATAATTATTTAAAAAAAAAAAAATATAATCCAGAGAGAGGGTGTGAGGCGGGAGGGGGGAGGTGGGGGTCGGGATTGGGAGATCATGTACACTCGTGGCTGATCCATGTCGATGTGAAGCAAAACAAATACAGTATTGTAAAGCAAAACAAACTAAAAAAATAAAAAAAAAAAAAAAGAAAGGCAATAGCAGCAAAGTGTAGAAAACTCAAAGGAAATCAAGTGTGCTGGAGTTAAATAGTACTTGAGCACTCAATAGTATTTAATTAAATTTAATTAAATTCAAAAAAAAAAATGTAGAAAGTGTCCTTGTCTCCTTGAGAGCCCCAGACTACTTTCTCCTTCTCAAGGGCTCTGGATCCCTTTCTCCTCCTTGGGAATCCTGGACTGCTTATCAACCTACCTAGGAATTTACTCTCTCACCAGCATCAAGGGTCTTTTCTAACAAGTCAGTTCTTCACATCAGGTGGCCAAACTATTGGAGCTTCAGCTTCAGCATCAGTTCTTCCAGTGAATATTCAGGACTCATTTCCTTTAGGATGGACTGCTTGAATCTCCTTGCAGTCCAAGGGACTCTCAAGAGTCTTCTCCAACACCACAGTTCAAAGGCATCAGTTCTTCAGAGCTCAGCTTTCTTTATGGTCCAACTCTCAATCTATACATGACTACTGAAAAAAACCATAGCTTTGACTAGATGAACCTTTGTCAGCAAAGTAATGTCTATGCTCTTTAAAATGCTATCTAGGTTTGCATAGTTTTTCCTCCAAGGAGCAAGCTTCTTTTAATTTCATGGCTGCAGTCACAATCTGCAGTGATTTTGGAGCCCAAGAAAATAAAGTCTGTCACAGTTTTCATTGTTTCCCCATCTATTTAGCATGAAGTGATGGAACTGGATGCCATGAACTTAGTTTTTTGAATGTTAAGTTTTCAGCCAGCTTTCTCACTCTCCTCTTTCACTTTCATCAAGAGACTCTTTAGTTCCTCTTTGCTTTCTTCCATGAGAGTGTTGTCATCTGCATATCTGAGATTATTGATATTTTTCCTGGTAATCTTGATTTCAACTGTGCTTCATCCAGTCCAGCATTTCATATGATGTACTCTGCATATAAGTTAAATAAGCCACATGACAATATACAGCTTTGACGTGATCCTTTCCCAATATGGGGTGAGTCCATTGTTCCATGTCAAGTTCTAACTGTTGCTTCTTGACTTTCATACAGATTTCTCAGGAGGCAGGTAAGGTGGTCTGATAGTCCCATCTCTTTAAGAATGTTACTCAGTTTGTTGTGATCCACACAGTCAAAGGCTTTTGCATAGTCAATGAAGCAGAAGTAGATGTTTTCTTGGAATTCTCTTGCTTTTCCTATGATCCAACAGATGTTGGCAATTTGATCTCTGGTTCCTCTGACTTTTTAAAATCCAACTTGAGCATCTGGATGTTCTTGGGGTTCAGATACTGTTGAAGCCTAGCTTGGAGAATTTTGAGCATTACTTTTAAGCATGTGAAATGAGAGCAATTGTGCGGTAGTTTGAACATTCTTTGGCATTGCCTTTCTTTGAGATTGGAATAAAAACTGACCATTTCCAGTCCTGTGGCCACTGCTGAGTTTTCCAAATATGCTGGTATATTGATTGCAGCACTTTCACAGTATCATCTTTTAGGATTTGAAGTAGCTCAACTGGAATTTTATCACCTACCTAGCTTTGTTCGTAGTGATGCTTCCTAAGGCCCACTTGACTTCACATTCCAGGAAGTCTGGCTCTAGGTGAATATCACACCATCTTGGTTTTCTGAGTCATTAAGATCTCTTTTGTATCATTCTTCTGTGTATTCTTGTCATCTTTTCTTAATATATTCTGCTTCTGTTAGGTCCATACTGTTTCTGTCCTTTACTGTGCCCATCTTTGCAATAAATGCAAATATAAAATGTTCCCTTGGTATCTTTAATTTTCTTGAAGAGATCTATAGTCTTTTCCATTGTATTGTTTCCTCTATTTCTTTGCATTGATCACTGAGGAAGGCTTTCTTATCTCTCCTTGCTCTTTTTTTTTTTTTTTTTTGGTACTCTGCATTCAGATGGATATATCTTGTCTTTTTTCCTTTGCCTTTCACTTCTCTTTCCTCAGGTATTTGTAAGGCCTCCTCAGACAACCATTTGCCTTTTTGCATTTCTTTTTCTGGGGATGGTTTTGATCACCACCTCCTGTATAATGTTGTGATGTGCTATGTTTTGAACCTCCATAACATAACGTGTGTGTTATGTTATGAACCTCCATCCATAGTTCTTCAGGCACTCAGATCTAATCCCTTGAATCTATTTGTCACTTCCACTGTATAATCATAAGGAATTTGATTTAGATCGTACCTGAATTATCTAGTGGTTTTCCCTACTTTCTTCAATTAAGGTTGAATTTTGCAATAAAGAGTTTAAGATGAGTGAGTATAGTGAATGGGAAGCAGAGTCAAAGGATGCTTTTAAGAGTGAGGACACAAAAGAATGTCCATGAACATCAAGGAAATCTGGAAAAGAAAATGTGAAGAATGAAATTGTGAGAGAGAGGATCTAAAAAGAGCAAGCTGCTGCTGCTGCTGCTAAAGAGCAAGGGGAAAACATAAAAGGGCTGACTATACAGCTGGCCATAGCAAGACAGACTGTTTAAAAATGCAGAAGATATTGAGGTGGGTGGGAAGAAAGCCTACAGATTCAGTAAGAAGTTCAGCAGTTTGAAGTGATAGCCAAGAAGAAGCCTAACCTAGTTCAAAGAGGGAAGAAAGGACTAGAAATGAGGCTGGTGAAATTTAGGTAAGGAAATCTGGTGGTTTAAGGCAACCAAGATAAAAAGAGAAGCAGATTCAGAGAAGACAAAACCTGGATAGCTAATGGTATTTCCATCTGTGATGATTAATTTTATGTATCAGTTTGACCGGGCTATGGTGTGTGCAGATTAAACATTATTTCTTGGTATGTCTGTGAGGACATTTGCCCTTCCCCGTGTGAGTGGGCATCATTCAATCTGTTGAAGGCCTGAATAGAACAGAACACCAGAGCAAGAAAGGATTTGTTCCTTTTCTTCCTGTCCACTTGATCTGGGACATCAGTCTTCACCTGCATTTGTACTAGGATTTATATCATTGGCTTTTCTGGTTTTCTGGCCTTGGACTCAGACTGGAATTACACATCCAGCTTTTCCGGGTCTCTAGCTTGCAGACAGAAGATCAGGAGATTTCTCAGTCTCATCTATCTATCCATCCATCCATCCATCTCTTCAAGCTTCTATCTAGCTCCCATTGTTTTCTTTCTCTGGAGAATGCTAATACACCATCTCTACCCAAATACCTGTAGTGTGTTGTGTGTGTACACATACATATACACACATATCTGTTTTCCCTCCCTTAAATATTTAATATTAATTTCTGATCTTGTTAATTGTGAAATTAGATTACATCTGAAGAGACGTCTTTGCCACTAAAATCAAACTATTATAATGAGAATTATTTTAACTGATGAGGACAAAAGTTAAGGCATAGAAATGGAAAAGAGAAGTCTCTCTAAAAGGTCACATGTATGTAGTGTTTTTGCAATGGTCAAAGTACTTTTACATGCTATGTGATCTTTTTTTAGGTGATAGAGTATAATTCTGGAATCACCTAGGGAAGAATATTTTCCCAAGTCTTTCAATGAAGAAATCAACTTTGACCACACAGATCCTCATCTTCTAAGTCTTGATACAGAGCAATATCTGTTGCAGTTTTCACATCATGTTGGTTTTCTGTTCAGATAAAGATGTTAAATGGTTTTATTTTTAACAAGAGTAAAATATGGAAGGGATATAATCTTTTCAAGGTTCAAGTTTGTAAGGATTAAATTTTATGTCTAATATTTATGTATTAATTTCCTATTTATAAGTTTTCAGAAAATCTCAATGTCCATTATGTATTCCTTTGAATTCCAAGATAATCTTCTATTGCAAGAGTATGAGCATTATCAATAATCAGCTTCCTCAAAGCTAGACCCTGAAAAGAGCGTTACTCTGGCCAAAAAAAGAAGAAAAAAAAAATCAAACTTTAGAGGAATTACTGGAGAGAAAAGAAACCACATTTTGATAGTATTAATTATATAATTGAAACTTGCAGTCTGGATATTCAAGAAACTTTTGACATATCCCACATTACAGTCAGACGCTAGAGAAATAGCAACACATAAATGTTTTTGTTGCCTGAGGCATGTTTTTATTTGGGACTCAATGAATCAGTCCTACATGGGCAACAAAAATGCAAGCTTTTCTTTTTCAGGTTGGTTTGTGAGGATTTAGGGGTTAACATCTCTGAAGAGCTTAAGTAATAATAATGCCAAAGTAGGTTTGTTGTTTTATCTGGTTTAGAATTGTTTATAGATAGAGACAAGCTTTTATTAAATTCTGTCAGCTCTTCTTTCCCACTTAATAGGAAAGAAAATATGTCATAGCATAGGCAGAAAAAAAAAAAAAAAGGTAGCATTCTTCCAGGGAGTATGTTAAAGTCATTAACCCAGGGTTTCATCCTGGCTTCTTTTAGCAGGACCGGTATCAGTGGACAGTTTCTGTTGAGTCTCATCTGAAATTTATATTTTACCAAATTATTTAAGATCTGAAAAATGGTGGGGCTGAGTGTCTCAGTGCTTTCTGCAGCTTCAAGGGGCCCATTTTCTGAGGTTGGTTCTTTCCCCATGGTTCTGTCTCAGGCATGTAATTTAAGACGGCTGCCATATTATTTTGGAGGTTAAGCTGAGAGCATCCTTGGGTAATTGAGGTCACCTTCATGTGGGCAGGAGTTGGTCTGAGGTAATTTCATTTTTTTAACATTTTTTTTCCTTTTCTCTGAAGATGGCTTCAGAGATGGCTATTAAAGAGAATGAAATGCTCTATTTTTAGCTAGAGATAGGTTCATGAATGTTTAGGTTTTAAATTTGTTGTACTATACATGTTACATAAAATCCTTTGTATATATAAAACTGTTATTTCAAAACTTCGTAAATACTTAAAAATTTTTTTTCCCTAAAATTGTGTATTCACAGAAATTAAGATTCTTCTTTTACTATGTTTCCTGTGCTTTTCTCTGATTTACACTTGTGAGGAGAGAAGCAAAATTACACAATTTTCTAAAAGTCAACTCTTTCAAAGGCTAAGGATTTTGGACTGCAGCTTTGGGTTGAAGCCAATTAATTACCTTTAATAATTTAGAACTTAAAAGAGTATTTTATATAATTTTTTGCATTCTCTTTCTCTTTGCATTGCATCCATGTTTTAAAATTTTTAACTTACTTTTAAAATGCTGCAGAGGTGTAGCATTTCAGGCATTGGATATTTAGCATAAAATGAACTAATGTTTAGAGTGAAACGACTGAAATCAGATGGGAAAATATCTTCCTGCTGCACCCAACCCCTGGCCCCCAACTTGTCTGCTAGGACATTATCTCTTTAAAGTAACCTTCCAAAAATCACTATCTACACAAATGGGTTTCCTTTTGGTTTTTTTGCAGGAATGAGGGAATAAGAGAATGACCATGAAAAGCAACTAAAATTGGAAAAGGAGAGAAGATGTGGGAGAGGGAATAAAAAGGGAAAAACCAAAACTGTAGGAGTGTCTTTGCCATAAACATTTTATAATGCCTTTGCTAATGTCTGAAGGAATCTTAGGGTCTCACAGATAAACCTTTCTTCAACTTCCTTAGATCACAAATCCTCCTCCTATTGCCTCACACTAATCTTCTCCCCTTCACAGACTCTTTAAAAGAGATGCACATGTTTTCTGTCCCCTTTTCTTATTTTATGCTTATTCCTCAGTCCATCCCCCATCAATCCACTAAAGCAGTTCTTTCAAAGTCACTGGTGATCTTTATCTTCCTCAAAAGGCCAGTTTAAAGAATTCCTTATTGTATCTGATTTGTTAAGAGTATTTGACACAGTTGATTGGTCTCTCCTTGAAATTTCATTTGATTTTAATCATCCCACATTCTAAATTTTTTTCCTTCTTTCACATACTCTCTTTGTACTTCCTTTTGCAGATTTGTCTTCCTTTACCCAGGCATCAAATATTGTAGTTCCTCATGGATGGTACTAGACTGTTTTCTAATCTCAGTCTGTGGAGTCTTGTCAGGGAATTTATCCCAATCCATGAATACTCCCTTACACTAATATACCCAAAGTATATCTTTGGCTCATGACCATATATCTAACATCTACTTGCTGCAGCTGCTACTAAGTCACTTCAGTCGTGTCCGACTCTGTGCCACTCCATAGATGGCAGCCCACCAGGCTCTGCTGTCCCTGGGATTCTCCAGGCAAGAACACTGGAGTGGGTTGCCATTTCTTTCTATATTGTATAAGTACTTCAAGTTCAAACTACTCAGGATGAAAGTCAATTGCTTCTCCTCCACCCCAAATCTAATAAGACCTTTTCTCTATTTCTTATATTAGTGAAAGACTCCACCAATCATCCAAGTGAAAATCAGAACTGGAGGGCATTTGTAATATTGCTCTCTCATTGGTTGTAATCCATTTATTTCAAAAGCTTGTCAAGCTTAATCTCCCAACTAACTCCCAGTCCATTCCACTTGGCTCTGTGTCAACATATTTTTCTGTAGAGATTTGTATTATGTATAACTCTGTATATGTATTGCTCTGTTAATGCATATGTTGCTCTTTCATGCACTTTACAATACAGCAGGTTTCTACAGCATACATCCTACCTTACAGCAAACATACATAAATATTGATAGAGATCTTTGAAAAACTTTACCACTTTGTACAACGGCCCTAGGTTTCCCAGAATACAAAGGCAACCCTGTAGAAAAATTTTTTTTGTTTGTTTTAAAACTTTGTAGTCAATAGTAATGTAGTAGTTATGTCATTACATTGTATAACCTATCTTTAGACTTGGAAGGATGAATTCATAAAGTGAGTCAGTAGAGAATACAGAAATTCTGCCTTCTACAAATTAGTTCATCCTTCTCCTCTTCTCACTTTTAAGTGGAAGAGGTGACTATAAACTTCTGAAAGCTTGTTAATGTATTATTCATGAAAGGATCCTAAAAACAGAGTTGTTTGGTGCATGCTTTTGAGTCTGAAAGTACATGTCCTTACATCTAAGAAAGAAAGCAGTGAATAGAAATCCTGTCAACAAGCACAAGGATATATGTCATTATCAATTTGAGGATTCACTTTTTCTGGAAGATTGAAAATATATTTTTCTAAAACCACTGATCCAATACATTGATTATAAACTACTTCTGCTTGATCTTAATTCAAGTATTTGGGAAGATTGTAAAATAATATAAAAAATAAAAGGTGTCATTTTATTCAGTTATTTCTCATTATATGACATATAAGCATTGAATTAAAAGAATTATAAATAAAATGCCTTTACATAAATGTTTTAGTCACACACATGAATTTGTGACATTCTAGTAAAACTCATCCAAAATTCTGAATTTTTAAAACTGGGTGAACAAATTGATTTTGGGGTCAAATTTACAAAAAGATATTGCTCTGAAATAGCAGTATTTTTGCTTATGGAAATATAAATTCTTGCCTAATGGTACAAAAATATGCAAGTGAGTATGAATGGTTTATGGTACCTTCCTACCTCCCCTACTCTTGCTCCCCTAAATCAGCAGCCATGTTGCACAAGTCTCATCTTGAGGAGTACAGTGTAGGAATATTGCCTGCCACTTTAATACTTCCCCATATTAGAGAAAGGTCTCCCTGACAGGTGTTCTAAGAATTCCCTTAGAACTCAGCTCTTCTTCTGTAACGTAGTTTCACTGTCTTATAAAGCTTAATGAATCACATTTCCTGCAATAATATTAAATATTCATACGTAAAAAATAGTTTAAAGAATATTACAGTGAAAACCATATGCATAACCTTTTGTTGTTTAGACACTAAATTGTGTCTGACTCTGACCACATGTACTGCAGTATGCCAGGCTTCCCTGACCTTGGGAAACAGTCTCCTGGAGTTTGCTCAATTTCATGTCCATTGAGCTGGTGATGTTACCTAATTATCTCATCCTCAACCTTCTCCTTTTGCCTTCCATCTTGCCCAGCATCAGGGTCATTTCCAATAAGTTGGCTCTTTGAATCAGGTAGCCAAAGTAATGGAGCTTCAGCTTCAGAATCAATCCTTTCAATGAATATTCAGGGTTGATTTCCTTTAGGATTGAAATCTTAGATTCTATAATTAACATTATATACTATAATTTATTTATTACATATACGTTCATCTATTTATCTGTCTGCCCACGTGTCAGTCCATTTAATTTTTTATGTTTTTCCAAGTAAGTGAAACATCAGTGCAGTTAACCCATAATGCTTCAATGTAACACTTTAACTAAAGTTCCATCTTTGTTCACATTTCTTTTTCCTTTGAGATAAAATTTACATACAAGGAAATGAATACTTTTAAGTGTGCTTTTCTATGAATTTTACAAACAGTGACTGTCTAACTGCTATCCCTCTTGATATAGAATATTCTAGAAAAATTCATCCTGCCCTTTCTCAATTGAAATTCCTAGAGGCAGTTCTGTTGTAGTTTTTTAAACCATGATTAATTTTGTTTGTTCTAGAATTTCATATAAATGAAATCATAAAATATATACTCTTATGTAATGTCTCTTTACTCAACATAATGTTTTTAATGTTCACCCTGTTTTGTACAAGACAATAGTTTGTTGCTTTTATTGTTGACTAGTACCCCACCGAATGTCTATATGACACTTTATCCATCTCCTATTGATGAACATTTGGGACTCTTTTCAGATTTTGACTATATGTTAAAATACAAATAATATTTTCAGACAGGTTTTCTATTTTCAGCCATTCTAGTTGATATTAGTAGTGTCTCATTGTGATTTTGATGTTCCTGATGTAAATTAATGACATCAATATTTTTTCACATGCAAACTTTTTTGAAGAATTTGTTCAAAACTTTGCCAATTTTTTGTCTTATTATTGAACTGCAGCAGTTCTTCATATTTCTTCAATATCAGGATGTTTTCAGATATGTGTTTCACAAATATATTCTCTCAGGCTGTGATTGCCTGTATATTTACCTAATGATGAAATTTGGTGATCAGAAGTTTACAATTTTGACAAAGTTCAAAATTTTATTATTTTTATATCATGGTTTAATATCATGTCTACAAACTCTTTGATATAGCCTTGGTCACAAAGATATTCTCCTATGATTTCTTCCAAAATATTCGTAATTCTACATTTTGATCTATGACTCATTTTTAGTTAATTTTTACACAAAACATGATATTTGAATTGAGATTCATTCTCTTGCATATGAATGCTCAATTACTCCAAGACCATCATTTCCATATTTAATTTCCTTTGTAACTTTACCAAAATCAATTAGTCACATGTGAAAGTATTAGTTGCTCAGTTGTGTCTTTTTTGCAACCTCATGGACTATAGCATGCCAGGCTCCTCTGTCCATGGGATTCTCCAGGCAAGAATATGGGAATGGGTAGCCATTCCCTTCTCCAGGGCATATTCCCAACCCAGAGATCTAGCCCAGGTCTCCTGCACTACAGGTAGACTCTTTACCACCTGAGTCACCAGGAAAGCCCAGCCATAATTATAAGGGTCTGTTTATGGACCATGATCTCAGTGATGATCCCTTCATCAGTATCACCATGTTTGGGGTATTCTGGGTTTATGGTAAGTTTCCAAAATTAAACAATATGATTCCTCCAATTTTATTCTCTTTCAAATTGTTTTAGCTATTCTCTTTGCCCTTCATTTAAATGTCATCATCAATTTATTTATAGTTAGCACAAATTCTTCTGGGACTTCGTATTAAATCTATAGTAATTTAGGGATTATTTTTTAAATAATTTAATTTATATTTGAATTATTTAGGTTATAATTTAACTAACTATAGTTAATTCTTGGCTTGTTCTGATCTTTCAGGGAAAGTGTTTAGTCTTCCACCTTCAAATATGCAGATAGATGTAATATTTTTATTCATACTTTTTTATCAGTTTGAAGAAGTTCCTCTGTATTCTTGACTTGCTTAGAGTTTTTATCATAAATGTGAGTTCAAATGTTTCTCTATATCTGATAATGTAATGAATTTTTCCTTCCTTGAACTAAAAGATGTAGGTTACATTAATTGAATATTTTTGAGTTTACTGAGATATAATCAACAGGTAACATCATATGCATTTAACTGTACAATAAAATGATTTGATACATCTATATTACAAAATGTTTACCACAATACACTTAGTTAACACAGGCTTGTCCTCAAATCTTTGGGCTGTTGTTATGGTGAAACATTTAGGATCAAAACTTTTAGCAACTCGGAAGTGTAGAATATATTATTGTTAACAGTAGTCACCATGCTGTATGTTAGATCCCAGGAACTTATTTCTCTTGCAGCTAAATGTCTATACACTTTGATCAATGTCTCATTTCCCCCAATCCAGACACTGCTGCTACTGCTAAGTTGCTTCAGTTGTGTCCAACTCTGTGTGACCCCATAGACGGCAGCCCACCAGGCTCCCCCGTCCCTGGGATTCTCCAGGCAAGAACACTGGAGTGGCTTGCCATTTCCTTCTCTGATGCATGAAAGTGAAAAGTGAAAGTGAAGTCACTCAGTCGTGTCTGACTCTTAGCGACCCCATGAACTGCAGCCTACCAGGCTCCTCCATCCATGGGATTTTCCAGCCAAGAGTACTGAAGTGGGGTGCCATCACCTTCTCCGCCAGACACTAGTAACCATCAATCTACTCTGTTTTATGGATTTGATATTTTCAGATCTTATACAGAAGTGAGATTATATGTTACTTGTCTTCCTCTAACATTCTACTTAGCATAATGCATAATGGCATAGTGGTGAAAGTGGACATCCTTGTCTTGTTCCTGATCTTAGGGGGAATATTTTCAGTTTTTCACCATTGAGAATAATGTTTGCTGTAGCTCATGATATATGGCCTTTACTTTGTTGAGATAGGTTCCTTCTATTCCCATATTTTGAAGAGTTTTAATCATAAATGGGTGCTGAATTTTGTCAATGGCTTTTTCTGCATCTATTGAGATTATCATATGGTTTTTATCTTTCAATTTGTTAATATGATGTATCACATTGGTTGACTTGCACGTATTGAAGAATCCTTGCATCCCCAGAATAAATCCAACCTGACTATGGTGTATGAGCTTTTTGATGTGTTGTTGAATTCTGTTTGCTAAAATTCTGTTGAGGATTTTTGCATCTATGTTCATCAGTGATATTGGCCTATAGTTTTCTTTGTTTGTGTTGTCTTTTTGGTTTTGGTATCAGCATGATGGTGGCCTTGTAGAATGAGTTTGGAAGTGTTCCCCTGCAAATTTTTGAAAGAGTTTTAGAAGGATAGGCATTAGCTCTTCTCTAAATGCTTGATAGAATTCTCCTGTGAAGCCATTGGGTCCTGGGCTTTTGTCTTTTGGGAGAGTTTTGATCACAGCTTCAATTTCAGTGCTTGTAATTCTGTTGTTCATAGTTTCTTTTTCTTCCTGGTTGTCTTGGAAGATTGAACTTTTCTATGAATCTGTCCATTTCTTCCATGTTGTCCATTTTATTGCCATATAGTTGTTCATAATAGTCTCTTAAGATCCTTTGTATTTCCTCATTGTCTGTTGTAACCTCTCATTTTTCATTTCTAATTTTATTGATTTGATTCTTCTCTTTGTTTTTCTTGACGAGTCTGGCTAAAGGTTTGTCAATTTTGTTTATCTTCTCAAAGGACCAGCTTTTAGTTTTATTAATCTTTACTATTGTTTCTTTAATTTCTTTTTCATTTATTTCTGCTCAGATCTTTATGATTTCTTTCCTTATCCTAATTTTGGGGTTTTTTGGTTCTACTTTTTCCAGTTGTTTTAGGTATAAACTTTGGTTGTCTATTCAACATTTTTCTTGTTTCTTGAGGTAGGATTGTATTGCTATAAATGTCCCTCTTAGAACTCTTTTGTTACATCTCATAGATTTTGAGTTGTTATGTTTTAATTGTCATCTGTTTCTAGAAATGTTTTTATCTCCCTTTTGATTTCTTCAGTAACCTGTTGGTTATTTAGAAATGTGTTGTTTAATCTCCATGTGTTTGTGTTTCTTTCAGTTTTTTTTTTCTTGTAATTGATATCTAGTCTCACAGCGTTATGGTCAGAAAAGATGCCTGATATGATTTCAGTTTTCTTACAATTACTGAGGTATGATTTGTGACCCAAGATGTGATCTATTCTGGAGAATGTTCCATGTGCACTTGAGAAGAAGGTGTACTCTTCTGCATTCGGATGGAATGTCCTGAAGATATAAATGAGATCCAGCTCATCTAATGTAGCATTTAAGACTTGTGTTTCCTTATTAATTTTCTGTTTGATGATCTGTCCATTGGTGTGAGTGGGGTGTTACAGTTTCCTACTATTATTGTGTTACTGTCAATTTCTCCTTTTATGTCTATTACTGTTTGTCTTATGTATTGAGGTGCTCCTATGTTGGGTGCATAGATATTTACAACTGTTATCTGTTCCTCATGGATTGATACCTTGATTATATGTAGTGTTCTTCCTTATCTATTGTAATATTATTTTAAGGTCTATTTGCTTGATATGAGGATCACTACTCCAGTTTTCTTTTGCTTCCCATTTGCATAGAATATATTTTTCCAACCTCTCACTTTCAGTCTTTATGTGTCTTTAGATCTGAAGTGTGTTTCTGGTAGACAGCATATATATAGGTTTTGTTTTTGTAAATATTCAGCCAGTCTGTGTCTTTTGGTTGGAGCATTTAATCCATTTACATTTAAAGTAATTATTGATATATATTATATATATATATAATATATATATTTATATATGCTTCTATTGCCATTTTCTTAATTGTTTGCGGTTGATTTTGTAGATATTTTTGCTTCTCTTGTATTTCTTGACTATATAAGCCCTGTTAACATTTGTTGTAAAGCTGGTTTGGTGGTACTGAATTCTCTTAACTTTGCTTATCTAAAAAGCTTTTGATTTCTCCATCAATTTTGAATGAGATCCTTGCCAGATATAGTAATCATGGTTGTAGATTTTTCCCTTTCAGTATTTAAATATATCCTGCCATTTCCTTTTGGCCTGCAGAGTTTCTGCTGAAAGATCAGCTGTTGAGCATATGGGGTTTCCCTTGTATGTTGCTTTTCCCTTGATGCTTTTAATATTCTTTTTTTGTGTGTTTAGTCTTTGTTAGCTTGTTTAGTATGTGCCTTGGCATGTTTCTCCTCGAGTTTATCCTGTATGGGCCTCTTTGTGCCTCTTGGACTTGATTGACTATTTCCTTTTCCAGTTTGGGGAAATTTTCAACTATAATCTCTTCAAATTTTTTCTCATACACTTTCTTTTACTCTTCTTCTTCTGGGACTCCTATAATTTGAATGTTGGTGCATTTGTTATTGTCCTAGAGGTTTCTGAGACTATCCTCAGTTCTTTTCATTCTTTTTACTTTATTCTGCTCTTCAGAAGTTATTTCCACCATTTTATCTTCCAGCTCACTGATTCATTCTTCTGCTTCAGATATTCTGCCATTGATTCCTTCTAGAGTATTTTTAATTTCAGTAATCATGCTGTTTGTCTGTGTATGTTTATTCTTTAATTCTTCTAGGCCTTTGTCAATTGATTCTTGCACTTTATCCATTTTGTTTTCAAGGTTTTTGATCATCTTTACTATAATTATTCTGAATTCTTTTTCAGGTAGTTTGCCTATTTCCTGTTGATTTATTTGGACTTCTGTGTTTCTAGTTTGTTCCTTTATTTGTGTAGTATTTCTCTGCCTTTTCATTATTATTATTTTTTTTACTTATTGTGTTTGAGGTCTCCTTTTCCCAAGGCTTCAAGGTTGAATTCTTTCTTCCTTTGGTTTCTGCCCTCCTAAGGTTGGTCCAGTGGTTTGCATAAGCTTCCAGTAGGGTGAGATTTGTGTTGAGTTTTTTTTTTTGTTTGTTTGTTTGTTCATTTTTCCTCTGATGGGCAAGGCTGGTAAGGTGGTAATCTTGTTTGCCGATGACTGGGTTTGTATTTTTGTTTTTTAGATGGAGCGTCCTGCACAGGGGTGCTAGCAGTGGTTGGGTGATGCTGGGTCTTGTATGCAAGTTGTTTCCTTTGTGTGAGTTCTCACTATTTGATACTCCATACGGTTTGTTCTCTGGTAGTCTAGGGTTTTAGAGTTAGTGCTCCCACTCCAAAAGCTCAGAGCTTCATATCAGGTCAGGTATGAAGATTCTACAAGTGATCTGTTGTTATGGCATTAAATAAGATTAAAACACATACCCCAAAATGAGAAACCAAAGATGAACCCCAGACAAATGGCAGTCACAAAATTAGGCAAACAATAATGAAAATAATTGAATATACACATATACATATACATCCACGTGTGTATGTGTTGGTCACTCAGTTGTGTCCGACTGTTTGCAACCCCAACTCTTTGCAACTGTAACCCACCAGGCTCCTCTGTCCATGAGATTCTCCAGGCAAGAATATTGGAGTGGGTTGCTTTTGCCAGTTCCTGTTCCAATATACACTTATAAGAAAAGTCAAAACAGGCCAACAAAAATAAAGTATAGTAGATTGACCCAGTGAACAAAGGAAATTAAAAGTTATATTTACCAGTTAAGAACAAAACTAACTAAAGCACAAATGGGAAAACAAAACTAAAGCAAGGTGTCAACTGGGGAATAAAGCAATTAAAAAAAAAACTAACAAATATGTTGAAAGGAAAAAAGAAAACAAATAAAGAATAGAAAATTTAATAGAGATAGATGAAGAAGATTTATATACATTAAAGATTAACTGCAAGGGGAAAAGAACAGTAGGAAAGACAAAGGAATAAATGTAGAAAAAATATAGTAGGTTTAAAGGAATTAAAATTTTAAATTTTATAAAAGAGAAAAAAAGAAATAAAAGGAGAAGAAATTTTAAAAGGAGGAAAAAAGGAAAACTCCATAGAACTGCAAAAGTCCAACATAGAAGCAGGGGCTTATAGCATCAATAAAAAATATACTGAATATACACATATACATATACACTCATAAGCAAAATCAAAACAGTCCAACAAAAATAAAGTACAACAGATTGACCCAGCAAACAAAGGAAACCAAAAGTTATATCTACCAGTTAATAACAAAGCTAAGTAAAGCACAAATTGAAAACAAATAAACTAAAACACGATGTCAATTGGGGAATAAAGCAATGAAAATAATATTAGCAAATATATTGAGAGGAAAGGATAGAAAGAAAAGAAAGAATACACATGCAAAGTTAAACAGAGATAGATAAAGAAGATTTAATATGCCTTAAAGATTAACTGCAAGGGGAAAAGAATAGTAAGGTAAAGCAAGTACTTTGTAGCTCAGTCATGTCCGACTCTTTGTGACCCCATGGACTCCTCCTCCATGGGATTCTCCAGGCAAGAGTACTGGAGTGGGTTGCCATTCCCTTCTCCAGGGGATCTTCCTGACCCAGGGATCGAACCTGGGTCTTCTGCATTGCGGGCAGACGCTTTAACCTCTGAGCCACCAGGGAAGCCCCAAGGTAAAGCAAACAAAGGAATAAATGTAGGAAAAATAATATTAGGTTTAAAAAATGAAAATTTAAAAAAGAGAGAAAAAAGGAATACTCCACAGAACTACAAAATCCCAAGGTAGAGACAGAGGTTTATAACAACAATAAAAAATGTGATTGAGGAAAAAAAAATCTCAAAAGCTTAATTGGATTTCATACTGCCAATAAAATTGACAACTACAACAGAAGGGGAAAAAAGAGAGAAAAGAATCTACAGAACAAGTCAAAACATAATAAGAAATGTTTGTCATGAGTCACTGATGTCAGAGTCCTTTCCCTCGCTAGGAGTCATGGTCCACTTCACCTCCCTAGGATGCCCTCCAACACTGTGCTGATCTCTGGACCTGCTGTGGGTGCAGCTCAGATTATAATCTGGTTCTACTCCTGTGTGTTCTTGCCACCAATACCCACAGCTATCAGAGCTAGTGCTATTACAGCTATCAGAGCTTTCGTGGGAGTTTCAATGTGCCTTTATATATTCCATAGATGCAGAGTCTGCCTAGTTGATTATGTGGATTTAATCTGCAGCTTATACAGCTGGTGGGAAGGTTTTGAGTCTTCTTCCTTAGCTACACTGCCCCTAGGTTTCAATTGTGGTTTTATTTCCACCTCTGCATGTGGACCGGCCACTGGGATCTCCTGAGGCTGCCCTGGAGGACTTGGGTTTGCTCCTGTGAGGGCCAGGTGTGGAGGTGTCGAAGCTGCTTGGGTTGCAGGGGTTCTGGTAGCACCAGATACTCGGGGGAGTTGGCAGCAAGGGCAGCAGGAAATACAGTGCTCTAGAAGAGTATGGCAATCCTTATTGGCCAATACGCTCCAGTATTCTTGCCTGGGGAACCTCCCCTGATAGAGAAGCCTGGCAGGCCACAGTCTAAAGGGTTGCACAGAGTTGGACATGACCAAAGCGGCCCTGTGCACATAGACGCAAGACTTTTTTTGTCTGTGACAGCTATGCCCTAGTGAAAATTGAGAGTGAAGCTGGAACATCTGGTTGGCTTGTGGGCACCCTGGCAGCACTAAGTGTGCAGGGACATGGACCGCCACCACTGCATGAGTTTTGGCCCTACCAGAGTCTTTTTTCTAGCTTGTCAGTTTTTCTCTGTAGCTCTGCCTTTCAGTCACTTAGAGGACTTCCTTGCCTGGGGTCCTTCGCTGTTATTTGGCGCATCAGGCACATAGAGGGACCCCTACTCTGAAAATCAGTGCCTTAGGCTCTAAAAGGGGCAACCCAGGTGGGGTCCTACTATGTAGTTCAGTATATCAGGCATTTTCTGGGCCTGCATCTCTATTGTCCAGCTGCTGATGCTGGCAGTGTGGGGAGAGAGAGGCTACGGTGATGGCTCCTCCTGCTATGCATGACTCAGCAGCGTCACCTTGCTTCCATGGCTGCCTGGCTTCCCTCCACAGGCACCTCCCACCACAAGCTCCTCCCTCACATCCCCTCTATCCATCTCCCTTCAGTAAACAGCAGCCCGAGCCATGGATTGCTCCACAATCCCTAAAATCCAACTCCCAGCTGCTATGCCTTCTAGGGGACCTGTGTCCCTGTCCAGGGTATGTATGGCTGCAACAAGGACTGTCTGATTCTCATTCCATTTAGGTTGCCACAGATCAGCTGTTTCACTCTCAGCCTTAAACATTTCTCCTCTGACTCAGACAATTGCCCCAATGTGGGAATCAGACCCCTGCTTCAGTTCCCCCACCCGCAGAGGGCAGGTCCATTCCTACTAACATTCCTGTTTTTCCCCTTAGTTCCTTCATCCTAAAAGTTTTGCATAGTTCTATATTTTCTTTTCCACTGGTCAGATACTCAAGTCCACTCTTAGCTGGTGTTCAGCATGCACCTATGTGTCTGAAGGTGTACTCCTGATGTATCTGGGGAGAGAGATGTACTCCATGTCCACCTACTCCTCCACCCTCTTGTTCTCTCCAAGGACAGATCTTGATGGGTGTCTTCTCTTGGAGGAAGGGGTGGCAGGACTCAGGCATGAGACAGCCAGGCAGGCTCTGGGATTCACATAACTGAGCTCATTACCCCACAGCCTGCTCCTGCATGGGGAAAACAGAAATCCCTCCTGCCCGGGGTTGTCACCCAGGCAGCCACATCATTTTGTTCCCCTGCAATTGATTATATCAATTTCATATCCTGCAACGTCATTGGATTCATTGATTAGTTCTAACAATTTTTTGTAGAATTCACGATTTTCTATGTACTAGATCACGTCACTAGTGGAGACTATTTTACCTTTTTCTTTTCAGTTGGATGCCTTTTCCTTCCTTAATTGCTTTGGCTAGAATCCCCAATACTGTGTTGTACATAGTTTGGTATCATTTTATTGAGAATTGTTATATCTATATTCACCAATAATACTGGCCTGTAGCTTTAATGTCATTATCTAGCATTGATATCAAGGTAATGCTGTCCTCATAAAATAGGTTTGGATATATTCCCTCCTCTTCAACAGTCTGGAATAGTTTGAGTAAGATTGCTTATAATTTTTCTTAGTGTTTGGTAGAATTCACCATCTGGTCCAGGGATTTTATTTGCTGGGAAGCTTTTAATCAGTGACTCAATATCCTTGCCCATTACTGATATGTTTATATTTTTTATTTCATTATTTTGTATTGATAAATTACATATTTTCTAGGAATTTATCCATTTCTTCTAGGTTGCCCAGTTTGTTGGCAAGTAATTATTCATAGTAGTTGCCTATGACTCTTTGCAATTTTGTATTATCAGTTGCAGTATCTTTAATTCCTAATTTTGAGTCCTCACTTTATTTTTTTATGAAGTCTAGCTAAAGTTTTGTCAATTTTGTTTCTCTTTTCAAAGTTCAACTTTTAATTTTAATGATTTTTATGTATTTTTTTCTGTTCTCGACTTATTTCTGCTCTGATTAACATTATCTCATTTCTTCAAACTTTAGACTTAGTTTGTTCTTTTTAGTTGTTTAAGGTGTAAAAGCAAACCATTCAATATCAGAGTAACCCAAATCTATGCCCCAACCACTAATGCCAAAGAAGCTGAACTTGAATATTTCTATAAAGACCTACAAGACCTTCTAGAATTAACATCAAATGATGTCTTTTTCATTATAGGGGACTGGAATGCAAAAGTAGGAAGTCAAGAGATCCTTGGAGTAACAGGCAGTTTGGCTTTGGAGTACAAAATGAAGTAAGGAAAAGGTTAAGAGTATTGCCAAGAGAGTGCACTGGTCATAGTAATCACCCTCTTCCAACAACACAAGAGACAACTCTAAACATGTACATTGCCAGCTGGTCAATACCAAAATCAGATTGATTATATTCTTGCAGCTGGAAGTGGACTGTGACTCAGATAAACAACTCCTTATTGCAAAATTCAGATTTAAACTGAAGAAAGTAGGGAAACCCACTAGGCCATTCACATAAGACTTAATCAAATCACTTATGATTATACAGTGCAAGTGGTAACTAGATCCAAGGGATTAGGTCTGATACACAGAGTACCTGAAGATCTATGGACAGGGTATCATAACACTGTATGGAGGCAGTGAGAAAAACTATCCCCAAGAAAAATAAATGCAAAAAGGCATAATATTGCCTGAGGAGGTCTTACAAATAGCTGAGAAAAGAAGAGAAGTGAAAGGCAAAGCAGAAAATGAAAGATATACCATCTGAATACAAATTTACAAAAAATAGCAAGGAGAGATTTTTTTTTTTAAGGCATGCCAAGTAATCAATGCAAAGAAATAGAGGAAAACAATAGAATGGGAAAGACTAGAATCACTTTATGAAAATTGAAGATACCAAGGAAACATTTCATGCAAAGATGGGCTCGATAAAGGACAGAAACAATATGGACTTAACAGAAGCAGAAGACATAAAGAAGAGGTAGCAAGTATGCACAGAATTATACATAAAAGATCTCAATGATCCAAATAAATACCATGGTGTGATCACTCACCAAGAGCCAGACATCTTGGAGTGTAAAGCCAAGTGGGCCTTAGGAAGCATCACGATGAACAAAGCTAGTGGAGGCGATGGAATTCCAGCTGAGCTACTTCAAATCCTAAAAGATGATGCTGTTAAAGTGCTGACCTCAACATGCCAGCAAATTTGGAAAACTCAGCAGTGGCGACAGGACTGGAAAAGGTCAGTTTTCATTCCAATCCCAAAGAAAGGCAGTGCCAAGGAATGTTCAAATTACCATATAATTGCATTAATTTCACTTTCTAGCAAAGTAATGGTCAAAATTCTATGAGCTAGGGTTCAACAGTACATGAACCAAAAAATTCCAGATGTTCAAGCTGTACTTAGAATAGGAACCAGAGATCAAATTACTAACATCCATTGGATCATAGAAAAAGCAAAAGAATTCCAGAAAAAAACATCTACTTCTGCTTCATTAACTATGTTAAAATGAAACCTCTGACTGTGTGGATCACAACAACCTGTGGAAAATTCTCTAAGAGATGGGAATACCAGACCATCTGACCTGCCTTCTGAGAAAACTGTATGCAGGTCAAGAAACAACAGTTAGAACCGGACATGGAACAATGGACTGATCCAAATTGGGAAAAGAGTACATCAAGGCTGTATATTGTTACCCTGCTTATTTAATTTATATGCAGAGTACATCACATGGAATGCAGGGCTGGATGAAGCACAAGCTGGAATCAAGATTTCTGGGGGAAATATCAATAACCTCAGATATGCAGATGACACCATCCTTATAGCAGAAAGCGAAGGACAACTAAAGAGCCTCTTGATGAAAGTGAAAGAAGAGAGTGAAAAAGTTGGCTTAAAATTTAAAAACGAAGATCATGGCATCTGGTCCCATCACTTCATGACAAATTAATGGGGAAACAATGGAAACAGTGACAGACTTTATTTTTTTTTGGCTCCAAGATCACTGCAGTTGCTGACTGCAGCCATGAAATTAAAAGATGCTTGGTCCTTGGAAGAAAAGATATGACAAAACTTGACAGCATATTAAAGAGCAGAAACATTATTTTGCCAACAAAGGTCCGTCTAGTCAAAGCTATGATTTTTCCAGTAATCATGTATAGATGTGAGAACTGGACCATAAAGAAGGCTGAGCTCCAAAGAACTGATGCTTTGAGACTCTGATGCTGGAGAAGACTCTTGAGAATCCCTTGGACAGCAAGGAGATCAAACCAGTCAATCCTAAAGGGAATAAATCTTTAACATTCACTGGAAGGACTGAGGCTGAAGCTAAAGACCCAATACTTGACCACCTGATGTGAAGAGCTGGTTCATTAGAAAGCCCCTGGTCCCTGGGAAAGATGGAAGGCAGGAGGAGAAGGGCACGCCAGAGAACGAGATGAGTAGATGGCATCACCAACTCTATGGGAAAGAAAGTGAAGTTGCTCAGTCGTATCTGACTCTTTGTGACCCCCATGGACTGTAGCCTACAAGGCTCCTCTGCCTGGAATTTTCCAGGCAAGAGTACTGGAGTGAGTTGTCACTTTCTTCTCCAGGGGGTCTTCCTGACTGGAGATCATTTTAACCTGGGTCTCCCACATTGCCGGTAGACTCTTTACCATCAGAGCCAACATGGAAGCCCATGACTCAATGGACATGAGTTAAAGCTAGCTCTGGGAGATGGTGAAGGGCAGGGAAGCCTGGTGTACTGTAATGCATGGGTTTCAAAGAGTTGGACACAGCTGAGCGAATGAACAACAACAACAAAGGTATAAAATTAGATTATTTATTTGAAATTTTTTTAATGCACTCATCTGTCGCTGTCAACTTCCCTCGTACCAGGGCTTTTGTTGTATCCTAGAAGTTTTGTTATTTTATGGTTCCATTTTCATTTTTTTCAATATATCTTTTGACTTCTTATATTAGTATAACTTTGACAACTGATTGTTCAGAATTGTATTGTTTAATTTTTATATACTTGTGAAGTTTCCAGTTTTCCTCTTGCTATTGATTTCTAGTTTTATTCCTTTGTGTTTGGAAAAGATACATGAAATGATCTCAATCTTCTTAAATTTTAAGGATATTTATAAATTTCTCCTCTTAGTTATTTCAAGTTTTCTATATATTACAAAAATACATGAGCCTTATGTATTTTTAAGATTTTTATTTTATGCATGGTCATCTGGTATTGTTTTGTCTCCTTGGTGACCTGTCATGTTTAGTCCCAATAATTTTCTTTGCCCCAAAGTTCACTACTTTAATATTAATAAAACTACTGAAGATTTATTTTGATTAGTACTTCTATGTTATATTTTATAATGCTTTTTAAAAAACCTATATGTTTTTTGTATGAATATTAAAGATTATGATGGATACATTGTAGAGACGTTGACTTTAGTTACCTTTTTCTCAAGTGTGTGGTAATTGCTCAGTCATGTCCAGCTCTTTGCCACCCCATGGACTGTAACCCACCAAGTTCCTCTGTCCATGGACTTCTCCAAGTAAGAATACTGGTGTGGGTAGCCATTCCCTTCTCCAGGGGATCTTCTCGACCCAGGGATTGAACCTGGGTCTCCTGCATTGCAGGCAGATTCTGCACCATGTAAGCCAGCAGGGAAGCATTTAACACAGCTAGGTCAAACTTCACATTCAGGTTTTTATTTATAGAGCAGTTGAAAGCTCTAATCAGTTTTTCTATCTTCAAGTTACTGTAGACACTGGTGTCTCCACTACAATTGCACAGATCCTTGGTTAGCCAAAGATTTCAGTGATTACACATTTTGCACGAAGATTTTGTGGCTTTCATCTGTGTGACCTCTCCCCTCTAGATCTTCTGCCCTTTAATTATTTTTACCAGTCTCAACTATTTTACCAGTCTCAAATATCTTCTAATAACTGAAGCTAGTAAAGCTGACGTTTTCTGATACTCCAAACAATTTTCTGATGTCTTGAGCCAAGGGAAGACTGGGGGATGAGTCAGACAAAAAAAATTTTTAATTACTCATATTGCCAGGATCTAACTTTTGCTGTCTCTCAAAGGAAGATTCTCCTCCAGTTGATGGTTTTGATCACTATCCTATGCCTTCACACAGTTGGGTGATGCTATATGTTTGTCTTAGATTTTATATAGGTATCTCTTTCTGCTGTATCTCCTGGAGGCTTAATCTCAGTGCGCCACGTTGTTATTACTGGAATCTGTAAGCCCCATTCAACAATTTTTGTGGGTATCATGTTATAATAGTGAAAGCCAGAGAAACTGTCATTCACAACATGAATCTACTTCT
The DNA here is from genome assembly GCA_006408695.1 of Aepyceros melampus. Lineage (NCBI taxonomy): Eukaryota > Metazoa > Chordata > Mammalia > Artiodactyla > Bovidae > Aepyceros > Aepyceros melampus. Next base: position 428,009 of record SJXQ01009588.1, on the reverse strand, counting down.
TGTTATTTTATGCTTAGTTTTGTTAACAAGGGATACCATCCCATTTCCCCTTTTAAAATTACTGTTTACTTTTAGCACTTGAACCAGTAAGGTTATGGCCCAGAATCTCATCCTCAAGGAAGTTATTTGCACATAGAAGTAGCCCACAGTCTTCAAGGGTCTGAGATTCCCTCTTCAAGTCAAGAGAGGTCTGCACTTAAGTCAGAGATTTATAGTGAAGAAGCACTGTTGTATCTGGATAGAGCATATTCTTGCTGCCTGAAAAAAAAGAGTATGACTGTTTCATTTGGTTATCTGCTTAGAATTATGAGCTTTTTAGGAAAATTCCAGATATCTCTTCATAATATTCCTTCATCAAGTCAAATTAAGATAGTCACCTGAAACTTTAAAACTTCCATTATATTATGGCTTCCCATTCCACTCTTTTTTTTTTTTTGAGGGGGGGATGCAGAGTCATACTCATATTCATCAGTGTTAGTGAAATGGGATAATATTGAATATATGAGAAAATTATAATGATGTGATATTCAAACTGTGATATAGAAACTGGCAGCTTTAGCATCATCTGGAAACTTTTTAATCAATAGAATGAAAAATATCATCTATCATAAATATATTGAATTCAGAATACTCATTTTAACAATATCCACAAGAGATTTTCACACATATTAAAATCAGCCTGAGAAATACTAAGCCAAAATACAGGATGCCTAGAGAAGAGGCTTGTAAACTATCTGTGATTATTTCAAGTGCTTTTATTTGTCATTCATATCCATTGAAATCAATATAGTATACAAGAAATTTATTAATATTAAAATAAAACATATACTATAAAATCTTGATTTTTATTAGATTCAATCCTGATATTTATTAGACATAGAATTACATTTCAAAAATATAATCAGAACATAAAATATAAAAAAAGAAAATTATAAAAGCTATATTTTTTTACTGAAAGAGTGCATTTAAACTATTAATATTCACATATAACATCTTACATTGACTTTATAATTTGACATTCTTCCTTTCAAATTATTATTTTTGTGTGAATATATTTGTAATGGTTTGTTTGAAAATTCTACTTAGGTTTCAGTGGTTTCATTGTTTCATTAGCCAGTTCAGTTCAGTTCAGTTCAGTCGCTCAGTTGTGTCCAACTCTGTGACCCCATGAACTGCAGCACTCCAGGCCTCCATGTCCATCAGCTCCTGGAGTTCACACAAACTCATGTCCATTGATTCAGTGATGTCATCCAGCTATCTCTTCCTCTGTCGTCCCCTTCTCCTCCTGCCCCCAATCCCTCCCAGCATCAGAGTCTTTTCCAATGAGTCAATTCTCACGAGGTGGCCAAAGTATTGGAGTTTCAGCTTCAACATCAGTCCTTCCAATGAACAACCAGGACTGATCTCCTTTAGAATGGACTGGTTGGATCTCCTTGCAGTCCAAGGGACTCTCAAGAGTCTTCTCCAACACCACAGTTCAAAAGCATCAATTCTTCAGTGCTCAGCTTTCGCCACAGTCCAGCTCTCACATCCATACATGACTACTGGAAAAATCATAGCCTTGACTAGACGGACCTTTGTTGGCAAAGTAATGTCTCTGCTTTTGATTATGCTGTCTAGGTTTGTCATAATTTTCCTTCCCAGGAGTAAATGTTTTAATTTCATGGCTGTAATTACCAACTGCAATGACTTTGGAGCCCCCCAAAATAAAGTCTGACACTGTTTCCACTGTTTCACCATCTATTTGCCATGAAGTGATGGGACCAGATGCCATGATCTTCATTTTCTGAATGTTGAGCTTTAAGCCAACTTTTTCACTTTCCTCTTTCACTTTCATCAAGAGGCTCTTTAGTTCCTCTTCACTTTCTTCCATAAGGGTGGCATCATTTGCATATCTGAGGTTATTGATATTTCTCCCAGCAATCTTGTTTCCAGCTTGTGCTTCTTCTAGTCCAGCGTTTCTCATGATGTACTCTGCATAGAAGTTAAATAAGCAGGGTGAGAATATACAGCCTTGATGTACTCCTTTTCCTATTTGGAACCAGTCTGTTGTTCCATGTCTAGTTCTAACTGTTGCTTCCTGACCTGCAAACAAGTTTCTCAAGAGACAGGTCAGGTGGTCTGGTTTTCCCATCTCTTTCAGAATTTCCCAGTTTATATCTCTGCAAAAAATACTCTGTGGTTTTCTCACACCATCATTAAATATGTTTACAAAACCAAATTAAATATAACTCAAATAAATTTTTGTCTTTATATTTTAAGAACACGTCCATTTTTATAATTTGTTATATTTATTATATAATATGTTATATTTGTTATATAATTCATTACTATTAACATGTTAGGAAAAAGAGTACAATGAAGTTTTATTAGTTACATGTAAGGTATATTTATTTGAAAAGGCAAAAGGATATGACACTAAAAGAAAAGTAGCCCAGGTCCTTAGCTGTCCAATATACTACTGGAGATGAACAGAGAAATGGCTACAGAAAGAAGGAAGACCCTGAGCCAAAGTGGAAAGGATGCTCAGTAGTGGTTTTATTTGATGGTAAAAGTAAAGTCCAATGCTTTAAAGAAAAATATTGCATAGGAACTTAGACTGTATGAATCAAGGTAAATTGGATGTGGTCAAATAGGAGATGGCAAATGTGAAAATCAACATTTTAAGAATCAGTGAACTACAACAGACTGGAATGGGTGATTTGAATTCAGATGACCATAATATCTACTACCATGGGCAAGAATCCTTTACAAGGAATAGAGCAGCCATCATAGTCAACAAAAGAGTGAAATGAAGTACTTGGTTGCAATCTCAAACATAAAGAATGAGCTCCCATCATTTCCAAGGCAAAGCATTCAACATCACAGTAATTCAAGTCTATGCCCCAGTCACTAGTGCTGAAAAAGCTGAAGTTGAACCATTCTATGATGACCTACAAGATCTCCTAGAACTAACACCAAAACATGATGTCCTATACACCATAGGGAACTGGAATGCAAAAGCAGGAAGTCAGGAGATACCTGGAGTAACAGCAAGTTTGGCCTTAGAGTACAAAATGAAGTGGGGCAAAGGTTAACAGAGTTTTGCCAAGAGAACCCACTGGTCATAACACACACCCTCTTTCAACAACACAAGACACGACTCTACACATGGACATCACCAGATGGTCAATACTGAAATCAGACTGATTATATTCTTTGCATCCAAAGATGGACTGCTCTATACATTCAGAAAAAACAAGTCCTGGGTCTGACTGTGGCTCAGATCATCAGATCCTTACTATAAAATTCAGGCTCAAATTGAAGAAAGCAGGGAAAACCACTAGGTATCAAATCCCTTATACCATGGAGGTGATGAACACATTCAAAGAACTAGATCTGATAGAATGCCTGAAGAACTATAGATAGAGGTTCATAACATGTACTGGTGACCAAAACAATCCCCAAGAAAAAGAAAAGCAAGGAGGCAAACTGGTTGTCTGAGGAGGTCTTACAAATAGCTGAGAAAAGAAGAGTAGTGAAAGGCAAGGCGGAAAAGGAAAGATAGATCCATGTGAATGCAGAGTTCCAAAGAATAGCAAGGAGAGATTAAAAAAAAAAAAAAAGTCATGCTATGTAATCAATGCAAAGAAATGGAGGGAAACAATAGAATGGGAAAGACTAGAGATCGCTTCAAGAAGATTAGAGATACCAAAGGAATATTTCTTGCAAAATGAGCACAATAAATGACAAAAACAGCAAGGACATAACAGAAGCAGAAGAGATTAAGAAGAGGTGGCAATACACAGAAGAACTGTGCAAAAAAGATCTTAATGACCCAGATAACCACAATGGTGTGAGCACTCACCTAGAACCAGACATCCTGGAATGTGAAGTCAAGTGGGTCTAAGGAAGAATTACTACAGAAAAAGCTAGTGGAGGTGATGGAATTCCAGTTAAACTATTTCAAATCCTAAAAGATGATGCCGTTAAAGTGCTACATTCAATATGCCAGCAAATTTGGAAAACTCAGCAGTGGACACAGGACTGGAAAAAGTCAGTTTTCATTCCAATCCAAAGAAAGGCAATGCCAAAGAATGCTCAAATTACCAAACAATTACATTCATTTCACATGTTAGCAAGATTATGCTCAAAATCCTTCAAGCTAGACTTCAGTAGCATATGAACTGAGAACGTCCAGATTTAGCAAACTGGATTTAGAAAAGGCAGAGGAACCAGAAATCAAACTGTCAACATACATTGGGTCACAAAAAAAGCAAGGGAATTCCAGAAAAACTTCTACTTTTGACTATGCTAAATTCTTTGATTGTGTGGATCACAACAAATTATGGAAAATTCTTAAAGACATGGGAATACCAGACCACATTCCTTGCCTCCTGAGGAAATGGTATGCAGGTCAAGAAGCACAATTACAACTGGACATTAAACGACAGACTGGTTCAAAATTGGGAAAGGTGTGCAACAAGGCTGTATACTGTCACCCTACTCATTTAAATTACATCATGTGAATCATTGCTTGAATCACAAGCTGGAATCAATACTGCTGGGAGAAATATCAACAACCTCAGATATGCAGATGGTACCACTCTAATGCTGAAAGTAGAGAAGAACTGAAGAGCCTGTTGATGAAGGTGAAAGAGAAGAATGAAATAGCTGGGCTAGAATGCAACATTCAAAAAATGAAGATCATGGCATCCAATCCTATTACTTCATGGCAGATAGATGGATAGAAAGTGGAAACTTTGTCAGATTTCATTTTCTTGGGCTCAAAAATCACTGTAGACGGTGACTGCAAGGAAATTAAAAGACAGTTGCTTCTTGGAAGAAAAGCTTTTGCAAACCTAGACAATGCATTAAAATGCAGAGACATCACTTTGCTGCTGTCAAAGGTCTGTATAGTCAAAGCTATGGTTTTCCCAGTAGTCATGTATAGATGTGAGATTTGGACCTCAAAGAAAGCTGAGCACCAAAGAATCGATGCTTTTGAACTGTGGTGTTGAAGACTCTTGAGAAGTCCTTGGACAGCGTGGATTTTGAACCAGTCAATCCTAAAGGGAATCAATCCTGAATATTCATTGAAGGACTCATGCTAAAGCTCCAATATGTTGGCCACCTGATGTAAAGAGCCAACTCATTGGAAAAGACCCCAATGCTGTGAAAGATTGAGGGTAGGAGGAGAAGGTGAAGACAGAGGATAAGAAGGTTGGATAGCATCACTGACTCAATGGACATGAGTTTGAACAAACTTTAGGAGATAATGAAGGACAGGGAAGCCTATTGTGCCTTAGTTCATGGTGTCACAAATAGCTGCAGAAGACAGTAACTGAAGAAGATACATGTTAAAATAAATAAAAATTGACTTCTTTAATTTAATTATAAAGTATAGACATTAAATTTATAAAAAATGATCAAATATTAAGTATAAAATACAGTTATAAATATAAAAGCTTATATTTTCTCACATTCTTAAGTCTTTTGAAATAGAGGTAACAGACACCTTAAAACATCACACCTCACAATTTTATCTCATATGACATAATCAGGTTCAGTTTGAAACATAAAAATCATATCATGAATTCAACAACTGAACTGGTCTAATCTTATTTAAAATGACAAATCCACTTATTATGCTCTTGGATGTTACAGTAATGCCACATTACTATAAAAATGTCTAAATGCTTACACTCACTAACAGTTTTGTTTTGTTTTGTTTTGCAGATCCGTAACAGAGTCGATGCTGCTGCTGCTGCTGCTGCTGCTAAGTCGCTTCAGTCGTGTCCGACTCTGTGGGACCCCAAAGACGGCAGCCCACCAGACTCCCCCGCCCCTGGGATTCTCCAAGCAAGAACACTGGAGTGGGTTGCCATTTCCTTCTCCAATGTGTGAAAGTGAAAAGTGAAAGTGAAGTCGCTCAGTCGTGTCTAACTAATAGTGACCCCACGGACTGCAGCCTACCAGGCTCCTCCATCCATGGGATTTTCCCAGGCAAGAGTATTGGAGTGGGGTGCCATTGCCTTCTCCGAACAGAGTCGATAGTCTTTATCAATTCACATACGATATGTTGAGCAGCAAGGAGAAGGCAATGGCATCCCACTCCAGACTCTTGCCTGGGAAATCCCATGGATGGAAAAGCCTGGTAGGCTACAGTCTATAGGGTCACGAAGAGTCAGACATGACTGAGCGATGTCACTTTCACTTTTCATTTTCATGCATTGGAGAAGGAAATGGCAACCCAATCCAGTGTTCTTGCCTAGAGAATCTCAGGGATGGCGGAGCCTGGTGGGCTGTCATCTATGGGGTCGCACAGAGTTGGACATGACTGAAGCGACTTAGCAGCAGCAGCAGCAGCAGCAGCAGCAGCAGCAACATTGGTCTAGACTACTGAGATTGAAGGAAGACTAATCCAGTGCACCAGAAAGTGAGCGTTTTCCATTTTCAACTGTCTGGTGGAGTAGAAAGATGTGTGCTTATCTTCTCCTGATAGAACTCCAAAATTACAACTCACTGCTGAACAACCGTCAACAGGAGAATGTTGAATCCAACCAAAAAATATACCCCATGTCCAAGGGCAAAGGAGAAGCCACAGCAAGATGGTAGGAGGGGCGAAATTGCATTTAGAATCAAACCCCATACTGGCCAGAGATGTTCAGAGGGCTCAGACAAAACCTTGTGCACCCCAGAGGACTCCACAGAGCCTGAGCCAGACCTGCCTTTGAGTGTTTGACTGTCTCCTTTGGAGGTATGGATTAGCAGTGGCCTGCTGCAGAGGCAGGGGCTCTGGGTGCTGCAGACCTGGGTATGGAAAAACCTTTGAAGGAGGTTGCAATCAACCCCACCATAGAGCCACCAGAACTTAGACAGGACTGGGGAAACAGACTTTGGAGGGCACAGACAATATCTTGTGCACACCAGGACCCATAGTCCCCACAGAGACTGAGCCAGAACTGTGTTTGTGTCTCCTGCAGAGATAGAGTTTTGTCAGGAAAATGCACCGGTCATAGCAAACACCTTCTTCCAACAACACAAGAGAAGTCTCTACACATGGACATCACCAGATGGTCAATACCAAAATCAGATTGATTATATTCTTTGCAGCCAAAGATGGAGAAGCTCTATACAGTAACAAAAACAAGACCGGAAGCTGACTGTGGCTCAGATCATGAACTCATTGCCAAATTCAGACTTAAATTGAAGAAAGTGGGGAAAACCACTAGACCATTCAGGTATGACCTAAATAAAATCCCTTATGATTATACAGTGGAAGTGAGAAATAGATTTAAGGGTCTAGATCTGATAGATAGAGTGCCTGATGAACTATGGACGGAGGTTCGTGACATTGTACATGAGACAGGGACCAAGACCATCCCCATGGAAAAGAAATGCAAAAAGGCAAAATGGCTTTCTTGGGAGGCCTTACAAATAGCTGTGAAAAGAAGAGAAGCAAAAATCAAAGGAGAAAAGGAAAGATATGAGCATCTGAATGCAGAGTTCCAAAGAATAGCAAGAAGAGATAAGAAAGACTTCTTCAGCAATCAGTGCAAAGAAATAGAGGAAAACAACAGAATGGGAAAGACTAGAGATTTTCTCTTCAAGAAAATTAGAGATAACAAGGGAGCATTTCATACAAAGATGGGCTCAATAAAGGACAGAAATGGTATAGATCTAAAAACAGAAACAGAAGATATTAAGAAGAGGTGGCAAGAAAACACAGAGGAACTATACAAAAAAGATCTTCATGAAGATCACAACGGTGTGATCACTCACCTAGAGTTAGACATACTGGAATGCAAGGTCAAGTGGGCCTTAGGAAGTATCACTATGAAAAAACCTAGTGGAGGTGATGGAATTTCAGTTGAGCTATTTCAAATCCTAAAAAAAATGATGCCGTGAAAGGGCTGCACTCAATTTGCCAGCAAATTTGGAAAACTCAACAGTGGCCACAGGACTGGAAAAGGTCAGTTTTCATTCCAATCTCAAAGAAAGGTAATGTCAAAGAAGGCTCAAACTACTGCACAATTGCACTCATCTCATAGGCTAGCAAAGTAATACTCAAAATTCTCCAGGCCAGGCTTCAACAGTACGTGAACCATGAACTTCCAAATGTTCAAGCACGATTTAGAAAAGGCAGAGGAACCAGAGATCAATTGCCATCTGTTGGATCATCAAAAAAGCAAGAGAATTCCAGAAAAACCTCTATTTCTGCTTTATTGACTATGCCAAAGCCTTTGACTGTTTGGATCACAACAAACTGTGGAAAATTCTTAAGAGATGGGAATACCAGACCACCTGACCTCTCTCCTGAGAAACCTGTGTGCAGGTCCAGAAGCAACAGTTAGAACTGAATATGGAACAACAGACTGATTCCAAATAGGGAAAGGAGTACATCAAGGCTGTATATTGTCACCCTGCTTATTTAACTTATATGCAGAGTACATCATGTGAAATTCCAGGCTGGATAAAACATACACTGAAATCAAGATTGCCAGGAAGAATATCAATAACCTCAGATATGCAGATGACACCATCCTTATAGCAAAATGCAAAGAAGAACTAAAGAGCCTCTTGATGAAAGTGAAAGAGGAGAGTGAAAACGCTGGCTTAAAACTACTCAACATTCAGAAAGCTAATTCATGGCTTCTTATCCCATCACTTCATGGCAAATACATGGAGAAATGATGGAAATAGTGACAGACTTTATTTTTGGGTGGGCTCCAAAATCATCGCAGATGGTGAATGCAGCCATGAAATTAAAAGATGCTTGCTCCTTGGGAGTAAAGCTATGACCAACCAAGACAGCATATTAAAAAGCAGAGACATCACTTTGCCAATAAAGGTCCTTTGTCAAGGATATGGTTTTTCTAGCAGTCATGATTGGATGTGAGAGTTGGACTATAAAGAAAGCTGAGTGCCAAAGAATTGATGCTTTTGAAGTGTAGTGTTGGAGAAAACTCTTGAGAATCCCTTGGACTGCCTGGAGATCAAACCAGTCAATCCTAAAGGAAATCAGTCCTGAATATTCACTGGAAGGACTGATGCTGAAGCTGAAGCTCCAGTACTTTGGCCACCTGATGTGAAGAACTGATTCACTGGAAAAGACCCTGATGCTGGGAAAGATTGAAGATGGGAGAAGGGAACGACAGAGCATGAGATGGTTGGATGGCATTATGACTTGACGGACATGAGTTTGAATAAACTCCAGGAGTTGGTGATGGGCAAGGAAGCCTGGCATGCTGTAGTCCATGGTGTTGCAAAGAGTTGGACATGACTCAGTGACTGAACTGACTTTTTCCTGTAACAATGCTGAATAATAAAATTAATCAGGCAATGTGGACCTAGCAATGTTGTGACTCATGTTCTACATCTACCAAACTAAAGTCTATCTGGGTATTGATAGGTAGCTAATACTTCCAAAAGTTGTGATACCCATTGATTGGATTTGCACATTAAATTTGGATTAAAATTCCCCTTTTCCTAAGTTGCTCATCTATTGCACCCAGGTTCTTTACCAAATCCTCAGTTACTCTGATTATATAGCACCCTCTGTCCTACAGCAATATTTGGCCTGTTCTAGCAGCTTTTTCAGGAATTTTGTTTTGTTTCACTACAGAGACTAGATATTCCCTTTCCATTGTACCTTGTTACCAATATTTTGTGTCTAAAAAATTCATATGGTATTTGCATTTTTATTCTGACTCTTAGAAAGAACTCATTTCCTAAATATTTTTTATTTATGAGTTTAATTCTTAACACTCTAGCACCTTTCTCAATGCTTTATTTTAACTACTGTCAACATTGTAATCAGATTGATAATTTTAAAACATTTTAGCATAATCTGGTCAGGCATAATTTGGAGATATTGAGGGTTGGATCCTGGGCATTACAATACAGTGAATGTCACAATCAACTGAGTCACACAATCTTTTTTAGTTTTCCAGTGTGTATAAATGTTGCACTGTAGTGTATTCTGTTAAGTGTTCAATAGCATTCTGCCTTAAAAAACACAAGATGAATAAAAAATAATTTACTGCTAAAAAATACTAACTATACTCTGAGACTTCAGTGAGTCATAACCTTTTATGTTGGGGGAGGGTGTTGCCTCAATGTTGATGGCTGCTGGCTGATCAGGGTTTTGGGTGTTGGTTGGTGAAAGTAGGAATGATTTTGGCAAATTCTTAAAACAATACAGCATGAAGTTTGCCATATCAACTGACTCATCCTTTCAGGAAAATTTTCTCTGTAGTATACGATACTGTTTTGATAGCATATTGCCCACAGTAGAACGTCTTCCAAAATTGAAGTCAAATCCTCACAGACTGTTTATATTCTAAATCCTTTGTTGTCATTAGAGCAGTCTTCACAGCATCTTCACCAGGAGCAGGTTCCATTTCAAGAAACTGCTTTCTTTTCTCATCCATAAGAGCAACTTCACATCTGCTCAAGTTTTATCATGAGATTGGAACAATTCAATCACATCTTCAGGCTCCACTTCTAGTTCTCTTGCTATTTCCATCACATCTGCAGTGACATCCTCTATTGAAATCTTGAACTCCTCAAAGTCATCCTTGACAGTTACAATCAACTTCTTCCAAATTCCTGTTGATATTGATATTTAGATTTCTTTGTATGAATCATGAATGTTCTTAAAGGCATCTAAAATAGTGGATCCTTTCAGAAAGTTTTCAATTTACTTTGCCTTAACAGTCAGATGGACAACCATCTTTAGCAGATACAGACCCTCAAAATGTATTTCTTAAATAATAAGACTTAATAGTCAAAAACTACTCCTTGACCCAAGGGTTGTAGAATGGATGTTGAGTTAGTTGGCATGATAAAAACATTAATCTCTTCACACATTTCCATCCAAATTCTTGAAATACCAGGTGGATTTGCTAATGACTAGTAATATTTTGAGGCTTTCCTGGTGGCTCAGATGGTAAAGAATCCTCTTGAAATGCAGGAGACCTGAATTCAATCCTTGGGTTCAGAAGATTCCCTGGAGAAGGGAATGGCAACCCACTCCAGTATTCTTGCCTGGAGAACTCCATGGACAGAGGAGCCTGGTGGGCCAGTCCAGGGGGTCACAAAGAGTCTATTTTAAAAGAAGCATTCTTTTTCTGAGCAGTATATCTCCACAGTGAGCATAAAATATTCAGTAAACCATGTTGCAAGCGGACATGCTATCATTCAGGCTTTGCTGTTCTTATAAAACCAGGAAGAGTAGATTTAGCATACTTCTAAAGACTCTAAGATTTTTTAATGGTAAGTGGCTTCAACTTCAAGCCACTACCTGCATTTGCCTCCAACAAGAGAGGCAGCCTGTCCTTTAAAGCCAGATACTGACTTTTCTTCTGTAGTTTTGAAAGTCCTAGATGGCATTTTCTTCTAAGAGAAGGCTGTTTCATCTGCACTAAATATCTATTGCTTAGTGTGGCAACTATCATTGATTATCTTAGCTAGATTTCCTGGATAATTTATTGCAGCTTCTATCTCATAAACCAACTTTTGATAGCTTCAGGCTTCTTTTCTGCAGTTTTCTCTCCTCTCTCAGCCTTCATAGAATTGAAGAGAGTTAGGGCTTGCTCTGGATTAGGCTTTGGTTTAAGGAAATATTGTGGCTGGTTTGATCTTATATCCAGAACACTAAATCTTTCTCCACGTCAGTAATGAGACTGTTTTCTTTGCTTCTTATCATTCATGTGTACACTGGAATAGCACTTTTCATTTCCTTCAAGAACTTTTCCTTCACAAATTGTCTAACAGTTTGGCACAAGAGGCCTCGCTTTAGGCCTATGCATTTTTGACATCCCTTCCTCACTAAGCTTAGTCACTTGTAGATTTGATTGAAAGTGAGAGACATGTGATTCTTCCTTTCACTTGAACACTTTGAAGCCATTGTAGAATTATTAATTGGCCTAATTTAAGTATCATTGTGTCTCAGAGAATAGGAAGGACCAAGGAGAGAGAGACAGGTTGAGGAACTATCATTGGAAAGAGTAGTCAAAGCGAACATGAATTTATCAGTTAATCCCACCATCTTATACAGCTGCAACTCATGAAACCCAAAACAATTACAGGAGTAACCTCAAAGATCATTGATCATAGACCACAATAACAAATATCATAATTTTGAAAGAGTTTGAAATATTGTGAGAATTACCAAAATGCAACACAGAGATAAAAGTGAGCTAATGCTGTTGAAAAAATGGCACCAATAAATTGCTTGACACAGGGTGCCACAAATCTTCAATTTGGAAAAAAAAAAAAAGGCCACATGTATGAAGCACAATAAAACCAGGTATACTTATGAACTGCTCCATTAAATGAAGACTGATGATAGAGAAGAGGACAATCCCAAATATTCATCACCTAAAAATTCATTTTAAGACAGATTTCACTGTTGCCTAACTATCAGCACACTTATTGGGGAATGCAATTTCCTTTCTTATTACTGGCCATTTCTGAGCCTTCAAAATCTTTCAGTTGACCAAAGGACAAAACATCCCTGAAGCATTCAGAATGCTTGAACCATGCCATGTACCTTGGAGAAATGGGAATGGCCTGTCTTTTCCTGCTACATATCATACATTGTGACATGGATTCCAAGTGACAATATCTATAACACTCAGTCTCTAAAGATATCTAGTAAAAGAAAGTGTTGCCTTCTGTAATGATTAAGGTGGGCGTTAGGAGGATGAATCCTGAAAGAAAGAAAACAGTATGAAAATTAACAGATTGGAAGTAATGCCATTATGATAGTTAGGGCCCAGATAAAAAGTAATGGGGCCTGAATTACTGTAATGGGACAAGAAAGGATAGACCAATTTTAAGAGATGTTAGAGGGATTGATTAGATATGGGATGCTAGGAAATGTGGGGATTTCAGAGAAATAATGATTTGGAAAAGAGAATATATTCATACAATTTTGAGTAAATAAAATTTGAGTGGCAATAGGATTCAAGTGGCAGCCATAATTGTAGAGCTCTGTATGAGAAAAGCCACTGCAAAAATTTCAAATAATGGCAAGTACAAACATTCAGATAAAATTATAGGAAAACTTCTGTAAAAATAAGCAATTCCAAGTAATAACTAAATGATGAGTTGAGACATAATTGGGTGTTTGTTACCATTCCTATGCCTGGGAAATTCCATAGACAGGGAGCCCTGTCCATGGGATTGCAGTGTCAGACACAGCTGAGGCACTAAACAATAACAGCAAAATATCACATCTAAAGGATGTTGAATTACAAAATATAAATTTAAATAATTGCTGCAAGGGGATTCCAATCCAGGTGGCAGAATGAGAGCACATAGAGCTCACCTCTGCCCATGAGCACATCAAAAATAAATCTACATGTGGAAAAATTCACACTTAAAACTAATTGAAAACTGGCAGAAGGACTCCTGTAAAACCAAAAGACTCACAGGTAATTGGGTTGGAAGGGGGCAAAAACAATCCATGGGGGACCTGTGCCCCTGAGAGGGAACTCAGAAAAAAAAGGGAGACTACATGGGAGGACATCTAACCTGGGGAGTGAACGATTCAAGTCCCAGAGTGAGTGCTGCAGTTTTGATGTCCTATGGAGGGGAGACAAGCCCCCTTGGCTAGTTGGAGGACCTCTGAGACTAACAGAAGTGCTGAAGAAGCCTGAACTGGCACTCACTGGTTGCCCTCACACAAGGCAGAGAGAAATCTATTCTAACAACTGCAGGGTTTCCCACAGCTAACTCACTGAGCACCCCAGCCTGTGCCAAGCAAACTCTCTGGCTCCACTCACTCCACACCACAATGCAGCACTGGATCCAGGGGAGCCGTGACAAGGGAAAAGACTTGACAATGGGCCCCAGAGGCAGCCCAGTCCTGAGGCAGAGCCTGGGGGGTGGCTGCAGCCATTATTAACACTTTCTCAAGCAGCACACCTCTGAAGCAGCTGGGATCTCTCATAGCAGCCACTCCAACACAGCTTACCCATCCCCAGTACATGTTAAGAGCCCACGCGGGCCTTCAGCCCTGCAGAGCAATTCTACCATGGGCAGAGGTGGTGGAAGCTGAGGGTACGATGGGCTGTGAGGGATAAAGAAGACTGGCACCCGAGGTTGCAGAGGCAATACACTGTCTCTCAGCCTGTGACTGACTGGAGTCAGAAGCCTTCACAGGCTCCACTGCTTTAGCACTTTCTGCCACACCCTACCCCAGGAGGCAAACGGTTCCCTTCAGGGAGAAGAAAAACACACTTTTAAATGGAACAAAACCAGTTTGGGCCTGACCCTCAGGGCTCTGCTCCACTTAAGAAAAAAAAATTAAACATTGAAAGTGTTAGTGACTCAACCATGTCCAACTCTTTGTGACCATGTGAGCTGTAGTGTTAGCCTTCCAGATTCTTCTGATGGGATTCTCCAGGCAAGAATACTGGAGTGGGTAGCGATTCCCTTATCCAGGGGATCTTCCCGACCCAGGGGTCAAACCTGGGTTTCCTGTGTTGCAAGCAGTTTCCTTACCATCTAAGCCACCAGGGAAGCCCTCTGCTTCAGCTACTTTGGATCAAGTCCCACCACCAATAGAATGGTGGTGGCCACAGCACAGGAAAAATCCTGCCTCACACCTGGATCCAACTCTAGTCCCTCCATTGCCAGCCCCAACTCTTAAAACTGTGACAGCTGCCGCACACCCTAAGGAAAGACTTACATTTTCCCCTTAATCCTTTAAACAACTTTGTCTTTAATTCTCTGAACCTACTTGTTTATCAAAGCTGCTTCAAAGTCTTTGCCTGATTAATCCAACATCCGATCCTTGATGGGTCAGTTTCTATCGACTACTTTTTGTTGACTGTAAGTCATAATTTTCCATTTCTTTTTTTTTTTTTCTATTTCTTAAATGTTTTCTACTATATTGTTTTATGCTGAACATTGTAATTGATACATTTTAGAAGCTCTGAAGTCTTTTATCTTCCCCTGGTGCCCTGGATGCTTAGTCATTCAGGCATGTCTAACTCTTTGCCGCCCTATGAACTGTAGCCAGTCAGGTTCCTCTGTCCATGGGATTCTCCAGGCAAGAACACTGGAGTGGGTTGCCATGCCCTCCTCCAGAGGATCTTCCCAACCCAGGGATCAAACCCAGGTCTCCCACATTGCAAGCAGATTCTTTACTGTCTGAGCCACCAGGGAAGCCCTATCTTCCCCTGGAAAGTGATTATTGTTCTAGTTCCATGTACAGCTTCCTGGCTGAACATCACGAACTTGTATATGCTTGGTGTCACATTTTGTTATTGGGGATCTCTAGGAAGCTTACTACATTTCCAAGCCCTCTAGCTGGATAGAAGTCAACATTTATACACTATCTTCCCTGTAAATGTAGCTAGAACATTATGCTTTATTAGGGCAGATACCGTAGATGGATGTGAGTTTGAATGAACTTCGGGAGTTAGTGATGGACAGGGAAGCTTGGTGTGCTAGAGTTCATGGGGTCACAAAGAGTCGGACATGACTGAGCAACTGAACTGAACTGAGAGTAGGTCTTTGTTGCTGTTGTTTGTTTTTAAGATGAGGGTTTTTGATGTCTCAGCTGAATGCCCACCAGGTCAAAAGGATGTTTACACTGATTCACTTTGCTATACACCAGAAACTAACACAACACTGTAAATCAACTATACTCCATTAAACAGTTTTTTAAAAAGAATATTTACAAATTTTTTGCACTCTGACTGGGATCATTTCTGTAGCAGGTACAATCCAGTAAGCCCAGTGCTGTCTGCTAAAGCTCAGTTTGCTCCACTGCCAAGAACCATTGGGAAACCCTCTGTACAATTGCCTTATTGCCAATATTTTCCCCCATATATTCCGATGACTTAAGTTGCTAGGGGTTCTTGACATCTGACTCTTCAATTCAGCACGATTTCCGTGCTCTGCTCTGGCTCAGTGTGCTGTGGCCAGACTATCATGTTCGGTAGGTAGCTGTTCTGATTATAGATCTTACCTGCAGTGTCTCAGCTCTCATGGATTGCAGTCTTCTATCACCAGTTGTGCAGTGCCTGAGTGCTGCTGTTTCATATATTCAGTTCTATGGTTTACAAAAAGAGGCTGTCAAGTAGAATTTCCTCTTTACAGCCATTTTGTTTTCACCATGGGATTGATTCATATTTCTCAGTTCAGTTCAGTTGCTCAGTCATGTCCAACTCTTTGTGACCCCATGAACTCTAGCACACCAAGCTTCCCTGTCCATCATCAACTCCCGATGCTTGCTCTAACTCATGTCCATCAAGTCAGTGATGCCATCCCACCATCTCATCCTCCATCATCTCTTTCTCCTACTGCCTTCAATCTTTCCAGCATCAGGGTCTTTTCCAATGAGTCAGTTCTTCTCATCAGGTGGCCAAAGTATTGGAGTTTCAGCTTCAGCATCAGTCCTTCCAGTGAATATTCAGGACTGATTTCCTTTAGGATTGGCTGAGGTCAGTGTTATCTAAGAGAACTTTCTGCAATAATGTAAATATTCTACACCTCTGCTGCCCAATAAAGAAGCTACTAGCCACACACCGTTACTGAGCACTTAACATGTGGCTAGTGAAACTGAAGAATTGGAACTTTAAATATTATTTAAATTAATCACATGAGGTTAGTAGTTATCATATTCAACACTGCAGTTCTAAGAAATAGGGATAAAAGCACTTGACCCAAGCCAGAACAATTGCTTTATTTATCTTAGTTTTCTTGCTTGAGTCAGTTTCCTAACTAGCTTTGTATTTTTCTTACTTTGGTTCCCAGAAAATCACTCATCCCAGTCACCATGACTCTTTTTTTTCTCTGATAAGTTTTCTGATACTTCTGTTTCTGCATTGAATCTGACATGATGTCAGTCTTGATTTCCACTCTTCTTACTTTTCTTGATTTAGCCTGTTTCCTTGATGCTGGTCCAGAGTTTTGCTCTAAAAACACATTTTACTGTAAATTCTAGGTGTCTGACAAATGGAAACTGTGTTCCAACCATACTGAAAACCACACCGGCACTGTGCACTGCTCCTTATCGTGTGTTTGTCTATTTTGATATTCTGACCCTAAGAAAAACCAGAGGCTTGCTTTTTAGGAGAGAGTCAGAGTTTAGAAAAACATTTAGGAATTATTTGGGTTTACCAAGAAATATAGATATATATTCAGAATAAAGTCAGTTTTACTTCTGTTGGTCTAAATTTACATCATTAGAATATTCTGTGAAAGCTAGATCATTTTTACTCCAAGCTATTTTTTGAAATCAGCATTTAATGTAGAAATAAAATCATGACTAAGCATAAATCTACTTGGCCAACCTAGAAACATTAGATTTCCATGTCCATTAGATTTCAACATCTACCTACTAGAAAGTAACAGAAATTAAAATAGGTAAAAGCTATATATTAAAATGAGCAGATTATGAGAGAATTAGATATGTGTATCTAAAATAATAAAATGATAGCAACTGTATTATGCTATAGAGTCACTCGCTCTTGATGTTTTGCTTTCAAAACTGTATGGGGGAAATGGGACTGCTTAACTAACAATTTGGTCACATAAAAGAGATACCAATTTGCTATTTACATGGACTATCAGCCAGCTATATTTTTGCATTCATAACATGTTAACTGTACATCATTAAAAGTGTGTTCTATTTGTCTAATAATTTTATTATAATGCTAACTATGATTCATATTCTTACCTTTTATAGTCTATTGCTTTGTAACATAGTACTTAATGGCTTTACAAATTAAAATCATTACAGAAAGATGACATGGTTAACTGCTGCATTTTAATTGCTGTATATTTGTTACCATGGAGATACACTGATAAAATACAACTAAAAATAAAAATAATGAGAATAAAAACAATTAATAGTTATTATCTAAAACAGGAATGAAAGAAACCATGAAATAGTATTTTCCCACTTCCATAATGAAACCAGAGCCACTGTCATTTTGTCCAAGAAAAAAAAGTCATCTTTTGTTCATGGCATGCTCCTTATAATCAAATCCATTGGCTTAAATTTATTTTCATTTTTTCTTACTCTGTAGTCATATCATATGCTGATAGAATCATATCATATCCAGATAGAATTCTGTTCTTACTAAACCACAAAAACTAGTAGTATTTTGTTTGACATTTTCTTATATTGTATCACACCATTTAACTAAACACCTCAGTGATTCAGCTACATAGGATGCACATCACAGATAAAGAGTCCATGCATCTTTTACCTTCTTGTCCTCCATGGCACCTAGTTTCATGTTTTACATAGAAGCACTCTAATTACTAACATCATAGATAAGACCTCTCACATACATAAAAATTAGAAATCTGGACCTACCTATCTAACAGTCTGAAATCACTGTGGGCTCTCCCATCCTATGCTCTACTTCACTAGTTTTGAATTTAAGCTTCTTATGCTTCTGCTACTGGAGATCAGTGGAGAAATAACTCCAGAAAGAATGAAGGGATGGAGCCAAATAAACAGTTCTATGAAGACCTGCAAGACCTTTTAGAACTAACACCCCCAAAAGATGTCCTTTTCATTATAAGGGACTGGAATGCAAAAGTAGGAAGCCAAGAAACACCTGGAGTAACAGGCAAATTTGACCTTGGAATGTGGAATGAAGCAAGGCAAAGACTATTAGAGTTTTGCGAAGGAAACGCACTGGTCATAGCAAACACCCTCTTTCAACAACACAAGAGAAGACTCTACACATGAACATCACCAGATGGTCAACACCGAAATCAGATTGATTATACTCTTTGCAGCAAAAGATGGAGAAGCTCTATACAGTCAACAAAAATAAGACCAGGAGGTGACTCTGGCTCAGATCGTGAACTCCTTATTGCCAAATTCAGACTTAAACTGAAGAAAGTAGGGAAAACCACTAGACCATTCAGGTATGACCTAAATCAAATCCCTTATGATTATACAGTGGAAGTGAGAAGTAGATTTAAGGGACTAGATCTGATAGATAGAGTGCCTGATGCACTATGGACGGAGGTTCGTGACATTGTACAGGAGACAGGGATCAAGACCATCACCATGGAAAAGAAATGCAAAAAAGAAAAATGGCTGTTTGAAGAGGCCTTACAAATAGCTGTGAAAAGAAGGGAAGTTAAAAGCAAAGGAGAAAAGGAAAGATATAAGCATCTGAATGCAGAGTTCCAAAGAACAGCATGGAGAGATAAGAAAGCCTTCCTCAGTGATCAATGCAAAGAAATAGAGGAAAAGAACAGAATGGGAAAGACTAGAGATACCTAGAACTGAACTGAACTGAATTTTCTTCAAGAAAATTAGAGATACCAAGGGAACATAAATGGAGGTTCATGACATTGAACAGGAGACAGGGATCAAGACCATCCCCATGGAAAAGAAATGCAAAAAAGCAAAATGGCATTCTGAGGATGTCTTACAAATAGCTGTGAAAAGAAGAGAGGCGAAAAGGAAAGATATAAGTATCTGAATGCAGAGTTCCAAAGAATAGCAAGAGATAAGAAAGCCTTCTTCAGCGATCAGTGAAAAGAAATAGAGGAAAATAACAGAATGGGAAAGACTAGAGATCTCTTCAAGAAAATTAGAGATACAAAGGGAACATTTCATGTAAAGATGGGCTTGATAAAGGACAGAAATGGTAGGGACTTAAGAGAAGCAGAAGATTTTAAGAAGAGGTGGCAAGAATACACAGAAGAACTGTATAAAAAAGATCTTCACAATGAAAATAATCACGATGGTGTGATCACTCACATAGAGCCAGACATCCTGGAATGTGAAGTCAAGTGGACCTTAGAAAGCATCACTACAAACAAAGATGGTGGAGGTGATGGCATTCTAGTTGATCTGTTTCAAATCCTGAAAGATGATGCTGTGAAAGTGCTGCACTCAATATGCCAGCAAATTTGGAAAACTCAGCAGTGTCCACAGGACTGGAAAAGGTCAGTTTTCATTCCAATCCCAAAGAAAGACAATGCCTAAGATTGCTCAAACTACTGCACAATTGCACTAATCTCACACGCTAGTAAAGTAATGCTCAAAATTCTCCAAGCCAGGCTTCAGCAATACATGAACCGTGAATTTCCAGATGTTCAAGCTGGTTTTAGAAAAGGCAGAGGAACCAGAGATCAAATTGCCAACATCCGCTGGATCATAGGAAAGGCAAGAGAGTTCCAGAAAAACATCTATTTCTGCTTTATTGACTATGCCAAAGCCTTTGACTGTGTGGATCACAGTAAACTGTGGAAAATTCTGAAAGAGATGGGAATACCAGACCACCTGACCTGCCTCTTGAGAAATCTGTACGCAGGTCAGGAAGCAACAGTTAGAACTGGACATGGAACAAGAGACTGGTTACAAATAGGAAAAGGAGTACGTCAAGGCTGTATATTGTCAACCTGCTTATTTGAAAAAAGCAAGAGAGTTCCAGAAAAACATCTATTTCTGCTTTATTGACTATGCCAAAGCCTTTGACTGTGTGGATCACAGTAAACTGTGGAAAATTCTGAAAGAGATGGGAATACCAGACCACCTGACCTGCCTCTTGAGAAATCTGTACGCAGGTCAGGAAGCAACAGTTAGAACTGGACATGGAACAAGAGACTGGTTCCAAATAGGAAAAGGAGTACGTCAAGGCTGTATATTGTCACCCTGCTTATTTGACTTCTAGGCAGAATACATCATGAGAAACACTGGGCTGGGAAAAGCACAAGCTGGAATCAAGATTGCTGGGAAAAATATCAATAACCTCAGATGCAGATGACACCACCCTTATGGCAGAAAGTGAAAAGGACCTAAAAAGCCTCTTGATGAAAGTGAAAGAGGAGAGTGAAAAAGTTGGCTTAAAGCTCAACATTCAGAAAATGAAGATCATGACATTGGTCCCATCACTTCATGGGAAATAGATGTGGAGACAGTGGAAACAGTGGCTGGCTTTATTTTGGGGGCTCCAAAATCACTGCAGATGGTGACTGCAGCCATGAAATTAAAAGACGCTTACTCCTTGGAAGGAAAGTTATGACCAACCTAGACAGCATATTCAAAAGCAGAGATATTACTTTGCCGACTAAGGTCCATCTAGTCAAGGCTATGGTTTTTCCTGTGGTCATGTATGGATGTGATAGTTGGACTGTGAAGAAGGCTGAGCTTCAAAGAATTGATGTTTTTGAACTGTGGTGTTGTAGAAGACTCTTGAGAGTCCCTTGGACTGCAAGGAGATCCAACCAGTCCATTCTAAAGGAGATCAGCCCTGGGATTTCTTTGGAAGGAATGATGCTAAAGCTGAAACTCCAGGACTTTGGCCACCTCATGCAAAGAGTTGACTCATTGGAAAAGACTGATGCTGGGAGGGATTGCGGGCAGGAGAAGAAGGGGACGACAAAGGATGAGATGGCTGGATGGCATCACCGACTCGATGGATGTGAGTCTGAGTGCACTCCGGGAGTTGGTGGTGGACAGGGAGGCCTGGCGTGCTGCGATTCATGGGGTTGCAGAGTCGGAGACGACTGAGCGACTCTACTGAACTGATGCTTCTTAACTTGCCTATCAACTATTTCAAAGAGGAGTATTGGATTTTTTCTAACCCTGCCATTGTGATTAGTCAGCACAACATGTTCTATCTATGAAGTCTTTGTGATAGTAAAAGATGCCTGTTAGTTTCTATAGGTTGATAGTCCAATTTTCAGTCTTTCCAGACGTGACCTGGGCACTCTGCCATGTAACTAGGAACAGACAACATAAGCAAAACTAGATTGGAGAGAAGTGGAAGGAATGAAAAGAAGAGGGGACCCAAAGATAATCATCTCAATGTGATATTTAAAAGATTTTGAGAACAAAGCAAAGTGTAGAATGAAAAGACTTGAGGAGATGATTTATGCTTTCAGGTTTTCGCTTCAGGAGAAAACAAAAACTTATTTAATTTAAAGCTAAATTTGCTGACAGTACAATAGTCTGATTTCATTTAACATAACTTGTCAAGGAAAGAAGATGGGAAGGAATTGAGGACAAGTAAAATATGAGGAAATTCAAGGTAGAGAGATGAAGTTTTGTAGAAAAGATGGAATGGAGGTACACTGGCCAGTAGCCAGGCTTCTTACAGGGGAAATGGCATCCTAGACTGTGGCATGAAGAGATTACTCCCAGCAGTTACCTGGTTTACTGCTACTCTCTATGCAAATTATGTCTTTCAACTTCACTTCCCTATGGAATTAACTTTTTTTTAAACATCAACTTTGTTTTACTTCACAACATTCCAAATAACTATATCCATGTTTCAAGTATAATGTAAGGATTGTATTGTTGCTTCCTTATAAACCTATAGTCAACCTGACATATATTTGGCATTGATGCCAAATATCTCATTGTTGGGTTAGAAGCCAAGATTTAGAGGTTTAGATTTAGAACATCTTTTAAAGTAAAAGTAATTCTTCCATTGGGGTCAATAGAAATAAGGGAGTATATGATTGCCACTCTTCCTAGAAGAGCTCAGCACTAGTCTTGAATATCTCAAAGAGAAACAAAGTAACATTCTTAGTATTCATCCACATTATTTTCACAGTGGTGGTGAGAAAACTCTTGAAAAAAGTCACCATTTTAAACATTATTTATACTTTTCAAACCCTTGACTTATAGACAAACTTGTGAAAAATATCCTTGTAACTAGAATTGAACAAAAACATAAGAATACCCAAAGAAGTAATTTGAAGGAAAAATATGTTGACTGAAAGTTATTTTAGAGATATAAAATGCTGGATGATAATGTTGATTATATGAGACATTTTGATGACTTAACCTCATTACTAGGATTCATAAAAAGTAACTATCAATCATACTTAACATAATAGACATTCTTATACCCATTACCCTAAAGAAACAAAGCCAGTTCTAGTTTATTAGCTTGTGTCTACAGTAGCTCAACTTATTTGATTTAGTATAAACATTGGCCTGGTGTTAACCATTCATCAATGTTTTGTTTATGTAATTTAATTTTATGCAAAACAAACTTTCCACACTCAATAATTTGGTCCAGCCAATCAAATTCACTTAGTGTATCTATTGTCAACCTTCAAACAATTATTTATGGATGTGCTGACTCTAACTTTATAATTGTATCATATACAATCAAAATTTTCAGTTCTCCTATTCAAGTTTACTTATAAAAATCTACTCCTCTAAACACAGAAAAATAGAAGTTAATCTGCATTACTGACTCATGGCATAGCAACTCTGATCAAGATATTTGATCAGCATATTTGCAAGAGAAGGTTAAATTCTAGTTTCTTTCTCTTTTTCTTAAAAGGATTCTACACTTTCCTGGTGTTAATTAGATACTGAAAGATTCATCTTTTCTAAGTAGGACAATGGAATTAGAAACAGCTCAAAGAGAGTATAGCTAGAAAATATAGCATAAGGGTGGATTTAAGCAGAAAACTTGATTGTTCATAATATTTTGCAATATATTGTCCTTTCTTTATGAAACTGATGCTTTGGACAACCGAGGAAATTTTGTGGTTATTTTCCAAGAAACAAAGGTGATAAAACTTTAACTTTGAGCTGAGGTGACCATTAAATCTCTCTCCTGTTGTGATCATTTTGCCATATTTGCAAGGTGGTTGGCATTAAAGACTGGCTTCCCTGGTGGCTCAGAGGTTAAAGCATCTTCCTGCAATGCAGGGGACCTGGGTTCAATCCCTGGGTCGGGAAGATCCCCTGGAGAAGGAAATGGCAATCCACTCCAGTATTCTTGCCTGGAGAATCCCATGGATGGAGGAGCCTGGTGGGCTACAGTCCATGGATGGGGTTGCAAAGAGTCAGACACGACTGAGTGACTTGACTTTACTTCACTTTGGCATTAATAGGATACTGAGATAAACCCTAGAATAGTTCGTCTGTACTATTTAATCCCATCTATTGAATTTACTATTTTCCCATATTTTAATTTCAAAACTTTTTGTTGTTGCTTTGTTTTCTGATAACTTCTTTTTCAGATAAGTCGATTCTTGTTTTCAAATGCAGTGTCTTGCGTTGCAAATCACTTTGAGGATACCAATTAGAATTATTTTTCATCTTTTAGTTTATATTATAAAGTATATAGTTATAATTTTTGAAGGCATTTGTTTTGTTACTTCATATTGTATATCTTTTGCTTTGTTTATTTTCCTCAAATATTTGGTCATCTTTGGTTTTATATTAATGAATGGTAACTGCCATGTATACATAATACAAAATATTTTTAACAAATACATATAACTATATTCATGAATAGAATACAACTTCTGTTTCCAAACTGTACAATATCTCCTGTTATGAATTAATAATTAAACACATTGTGGGAAAAACAAAATTTAACTATATAGAAATAAAAGAATAACAGAGGGACTTGTGCTTCTAGATGTTTTGGAAGAACTGGTATAGGATATGTACCACAGTAACTAAAAGGTGGAAAAGATCAGTGATCAGTGGGACAATAAAAAATGGTCTAATATAAGGTTAATTGGAGTTCTCAAAGTAGAATGTGTCAGGCAGAAAAATACATATATTTGAAAAAATGGCTGACATTTTTCAAATTTGATTAATCCTAAGTATTCAAGAAGCTCAATGAACTCCAAGCAAGAGAGACATATCTTTAAAAGCATACCAAGGGATGTTATTATCAAATTAGTGAACTAATGATTTTAAAAAATAATTAAAACATCATAGAAATTATTTCAAATGAAAATTCATATCTATGTAAGTAATGTATAGCAAAACGAATACAGTATTGTAAAGCAAAACAAACTAAAAAATAAAAATTAATTTAAAAAAATAAAATAAAGTATACCATAAAAGATAAATGTGTTAGTAAACATAAAATACATTTTTTTCTCCTTTCTAAATTTCTTTAAAAGATAACTGTTGGAAGAAAAAAAAAATATCATTGGGTTTTGGCCATAAAACTGTAGTAGAAATAAAAGGTATAAAAATAATGCTGCAAATAAAAGAGGGGTAAAGGGAAACATACTACTCTAAATTCATGTATTGTTTGAGAAATGGTATATTATTCTTTGAAAGTATATCATGATAAGCTGAATACGTATATTTAAACTATAGAGCAACCACTAATTTAATGCAAATAAGTATACTTAATAAGCCAAAAGGAGAGAAAATGAAATACCAAAATATACTAACTTAATTCAAATTAACACAGGAAAAGAGAAAAAAATTAAATGAAGGATATGCGACAAATAAGAAAACTAATCAAGGTAGGTAATAGACTTAGGACATAGCCATGTAAATAATTACATTAAATGTAATTATTCCAAAAACTCAAAAGGTAGAGATTGCCATACAGGATATTAAAAAAGACCTAATATGTTATCTACAAAAAGCATATTTTAAATATAAATATAGAGCTTAACGGTAAAGGATAAAAAAGATCATAACAACACGTAAGAAAATTGGAGTCACTATATCAATACCAAAGAGAACTAATAGTAAAAAGATGATCACACAAAAACAAAATGATAATGATACTTTGTCATTACTTCATAATGATAAAGTGTCAATCATTAAAGAAATAAAATTATAACAAAAATGTGTGTGTGTGCTTAGTCGCTCAGTTGTGTATGACTCTTTGTGACCCCTGGACTGTAGCCCACCAGGCTCCTGGGTCCATGGGGATTCTCCAGGCAAGAACACTGGAGTGGATTGCCCTGTGCTCCTTCAGGGGATCTTCCTAACCCAGGGGCTGAACCCACGTCTTTGGCATTGAACGCAGATTCTTTACCATCTGAGTCACCAAGGAAAATAGAATTAGTCAGAATTGAAACCCATACTTTCAGAAAACTATAAATAGAAGGGAACACTCACAGCAAACTTTGGACATCCATGCACGCTTTGTAGTTAATATTGAAAGAGAAACTCTCCTTAAGACTGGGAAGGGGCAAACTGGGAAAGTATGCTCTCACCATGTCAACATTGTACATTAAGTTCTAGGTACTGCAATAAGTCAAGAAAAATAAAATATCTACAGGTAGCAAAAAAATAAGCAAAACAGTCTGAACATACAACATGATTATACATAAACAATTCTAAAGGATCTACAAAAATGATATTAGGATTAATATCACACCTTCACCCATTTCCCTCAGCACTAACACTTCCCACTTGCCCTCTCATAACATCAATCTATTCTTTTTATCTATGAGCTTATTTTTTTGTTTGTTTTTGTTTTTTTCTTTCAGAGTCCACCTATGAGTGAAATCACACAGTATGTCTTTCTCTCTCTGACTTATTTCACTGAGCATAATACCTGCAAGGTCTGTCCATGTTGGCCCAAGTGGAAGAATTTTACTCTTTTTTGGGACTGAGTAATATTCTTCCATGTGTGTATTCACATCCTCTTTATTTTCTCATCTATCTATAATCACTTATGTTGTTTTCATATCTTGTGAGCAAGTGCTAAGAACTAAATCCCTTCAGTCATGTCTAACACTGTGCAACCATATGGACTGCAGCCTGCCAGGCTCCTCTGTTCATAGGATTCTCTCGGCAAGAACACTGGAGTGGGTTGCTGTGCCCTCCTCCAGAAGATCTTCCCATCCCAGAGATCAACCCTGTGTCTCTTACATGTCTTAGTTATTGTAAATAATGCTGTATATATCTTTTCAAATGAATGTCTTTTTGTTCTTTGGATAAATGCCCCAAAGTAGAATGGCTGGGTCATATAATAGTTCTACTCATATATTTTTTGAGGAAACTCCATACTATTTTCCATATTAGCTGTGCCAATTTAAAAGCCTATCGACAGTGTATAAGGATTCCCTTTTCTCCATATTCTTTCAGATATTTATTATTTCTTGTGTTTTGATAATAGCCATTCTAATAGGTGTGAGGTGGTTTTGATCTAATAATTAGTGTTGTTGAATATCTTTTCATGTATTTGTTGGCCATCTATATATCTACTTTGAAAAAACTGTCTATTCATGTGCCCTGCCCAATTTTTAATCAGGTCATTTTGGCTTTTGTTGTTGAGTTTCATGAGTTCTTCATATATTATGATGTTAACCCCTTATTGGACATAGGATTTTGCAAGTAGTTTCTCTCATTCATTAGACTGTCTTTTCATTTTGATAATTAATTTTTCCAATGTGCCAAAACATTTGAGTTTGATGTAGTCCCATTTATTTTTTCTTTTACCTCCTTTGACGTTGGAGTTAGAGCTATAAGAGCATCACCAAGACCAATGTCAATAAGGTTACTCTACTTTTCTTTTTCTAGGAATTTTATGGTTTCTGATCTTGTATTCAAGTCCTTCAATCCATTTTGAGTTAATTTTATATGCTATAAAAGAAATCATTCTAGTTTTATTCTTTTAAATGTGGCTGCCTAAGTTTTTGAACACCATTTATTGAAAGACAGCCCTTTGTCCATTGTATGATCTCTTCCTTTTTTGTAATTTTCCACACAGGTGAGATTTTTCATTTTTCTTTTGCTGATTTTGGTATAAAATAAAAATGAACAATTGAAAAAAATAAAACTAAAAGAGAAACTAGTTGAAATCCATGTATCTGACAAAAAAATACTTTATCCACAAAATATAAAAAAACCCTTTTACTTAAAAAGGAAGTGGATTATCTTAAAAAAAAAAAAAAGGCAAACAAGAGCACTTCTAGCTTCCAAGATGATATGTAAAGACCATAGAAATTATCATTCTTATCCTCACAAGAAAACTGAACAAATTGTAAATCAACAACTCAAGTCCATCAGACAATTGAGGTCACAAGACAAACTACTGCTCTAAACTTCAGAAAGGCAGACCCCATACAGATACAGAGAATCACAGCATGTACAGAGCAGAAGCCCCTTTCAGTGGGAACACTTCAAACAGTAACTGATGAACTCCTGGATGCTCAGTTCAGTTTCATTTGGTAGCTGAGCTGTGTCTGACTCTTCATGACCCCATGGACTGCAGCATACCAGGCTTCCCTGTCCATTACCAACACCCGGAGCTTGCTCAAACTCATGTCCCTTGAGTTGATGATGCAATCCAACACCTTACTGTCTGCTGTCCCCTTCTTCTCCTGCCTTAAATCTTTCCCAGCATCAGGGTCTTTTCTAACAAGTCAGTTCTCATCAGGTTGTCAAAATATTGGAGCTTCAGCTTCAGCATCAGTCCTTCCAATGAATATTCAGGACTGATTTCCTTTAGGATTGACTGGTTGGATCTCCTTGCAGTCCAAAGGACTCTCAAGAGTCTTTGTCAACACCACACTTCAAAAGCATCAATTCTTCGGTGCACAGCTTTCTTTATAGTCCAACTCTCACATCCATATATGACTAATGGAAAAACCATAGCTTTGACTAGATGGACCTTTGTCAGCAAAGTAATGTCTCTGCTTTTAAATATGCTGTCTATGTTTGTCATAGCTTTTCTTCAAAGAGCAAGGGTCTCTTAATTTCATGGCTGCAATCACCATCTGCAGTGATTTTGGAGCCCCAAAAAAACAAAGTCTCTCGCTGTTTCCGTTGTTTCCCCATCTATCTGCCATGAAGTTATGGGACCAGATGCCACAATCTTAGTTTTCTGAATGTTGAATTTTCAGTCATCATTTTTACTCTCCTCTTTCACTTTCATCAAGAGGCTCTCTAGTTCCTCTTTGTTTTCATGACATAAAGGTGGTGTCATTTGTGTATCTGGGGTTATTGATATTTCTCCCAGCAATCCTGATTCCAGCTTGTGCTTCATCCAACCTGGCATTTTGCATGATATACTCTACATATAAGTTAAATTAGCAGGGTGACAATATACAGCCTTGATGTACTCCTTTCCTAATTTGTTCCACATCTGGTTCTAACTGTTGCTTCTTGACAGTGTAGAGTAGTTTGAGGGTTAGTATTTCCAAGGAGGCCTATTCCTAAGCGGGACCCCACATTTTGAGATTTACTTCTAGGAACCCCATTTGGTTATTTTTTCCCTGTGGAAAAAAAAATCAGAAAAAAATTTTCTTGTCCCTCCAGAATGGATTAAAAACAGGAAAGATGCTCCTATGTAGTGGAATGGTATTCAGGAATAAAAAGAAACTTCTCTATACATAAGAACATGAATGACTACCTCAACAATTAGGCTGAATAAAATAAGCTAGAAACAAGAGTTTATATATTAGAATTCCATTTACATGAGTTTCTAATGTATAATGATAGGAAGCAGATCAGTGTCTGCTTGGGGCCAGGGTAGGAAGATTGGTGATAAGAAGTATCAGAGAATTTTGTGGAGTAAAGGAAATATATAGTTATACACATTTACCAAAATTTACTAATCTGTTCACACAAAATCAGCACAGTTTATGTAAATTATCCTTCAATAAAATTGACTCTAAAAAACACTAGCATAAATTTTGGAGTTGAGGAAAGAAAATTAATGAGATATTCTATAATTCACATTAAAAAAAAAACCAATATATCCAGAAAAATTCCGAAATATAAACTGACAAAGCAATATTATCCAAATTAAAGAAGCCCATATTTTATAATGACATTTATTACATCATCTGTTTTAACATGTACATTTTTTAAATTTAATTTTTTGTAGTATAGATCAGATCAGATCAGTCACTCAGTCATGTCTGACTCTTTGCAACCCCATGAATCGTAACACGCCAGGCCTCCCTGTCCATCACCGTCTCCGGGAGTTCACTCAAACTGACGTCCATCAAGTCAGTGATGCCATCCAGCCATCTCATCCTCTGTCGTCCCCTTTACCTTCTGCCCCCAATCCCTGCCAGCATCAGAGTCTTTTCCAATGAGTCAACTCTTCTCATGAGGTGGCCAATTGACTTACAATGTTGTGTTACTTTCAGGTATACACCTAAGTGATGTAATTATATATGTATATAAATCCATTTTTTTTCAGATTCTTTTAACATATATGTTATTTATTATAGATTGTTAAGTAGCTTTCCCTGTGCTATACAGTAGATCTTTGTTGAGTATCTATATTGTATATAGTATGTATAGTGTGTATATTTTAATCCCAAACAATTTATCCCTACTCCCATATTTCACCTTTGGTAACCATAAGTGTTTATGAAGTCTGTGACTGTTTTATATATAAGTTAATTTGTATCATTTTTTTAGGTTCCACATGTAAATGGTATCATATAATATTTATCGTTCTCTCCCTGACTTACTTCATTTAGTATGATAATCTCTAGGTCCATCCATGTTGATGTAAATGGCATTATTTCACTCTTTTTAACAGCTACGATTCCATACTACCACATTTTCTTTATCCATTTCTCTGTCAGTTGGACAGTTAGGTTGCTCTCATGTCTTGATGTTGTAAGTAGTGCTGCAGTGAACATTGGGCACTCTTCAAACTAAGGTTTTCTCTGAATGTAGCCCCAGAAGTGGGACTGCAGAATCACAAGTACTGAAATTGAACCCATGACATATAGCATCCCAACAAACAAAAGCCAAGGATAAAGGGCTTCACAGGCAAATTATCACATTTAGAGAAGAGTTAATACCTGCCCTTCTGAAATTCTTGCAAAAAATGGCCAAGGAAGGAACACTCTCAAACTCATTCTAAGAGGCCATCATCTCTGATATTGAAACCAGACAAAGATACCATAGAAAAAAATTACCAAAAAAAAGAGAATTAGGGTCAATATCACTGATGAACTTAGATACAAAAATCCTCAACAAAATACTAGCAAACCAAATCCAGCAATGCATTAAAAAGATTATAAACCAGGACCAAGAGGGATTTATCCCTGGGATGCAAGGATTCTTCCATATTTGTACATCAATCAGTGTGTACACCACATCAACAAACTGAAGAATAAAAATGATATTACCATACCAATAGCTATGTAAAAAATATTAGACAAACTTCAACATCCATTTATGATAAAAACTCTCCAGATTGTGGGCATAAAGAGAACCTACCTCAACATAATAAATGCCACATATGACAAACCCATAGCTAATATCATTCTCAATGGTGAAAAACTGAAAGCATTTCCTCCAAGATGAGAAACAAGCAAGAATGTTCACTCTCACCACTTTTTTTCAAGATAGTTTTGGAAGTCCTAGCCAAGGCATTCAGAGAAAAATAAAAGGAGTCTAAATTGGAAAAGAAGTAAAACTGTCATGGTTTGCATATATATAACATGATACTATACATAGAAAATCCTAAAGATGCGAACCCAAACTACTACCACTCATATGCATTTGGTAAGTTTTTTTAGGATACAAAATTAATATGCAGAACTCTCTTGCATTTCTATACATTAATAATAAAAGATGAGAAACAAATTAAAAAGCAATCCCATTTACAATCACATCCAAAAGAATAAAATACCTAGGAATATTATGTCATTTTCAATCAAGATCAAATTATATTTCTGAATAAATGGGACTGATAAACTTCAATATGTTAATAAAATACATTAAATGAGATATTTCATATATGAATATTTCTACCATTAAACTATTAACAGACATACCTTATGCTTGACTTGATAAGATACTGAAATAACACAATTACACAAATGTGTTTAAGCTAAATTTAAAACATTTTCCTGGATTGTAGAAGGAATGGAGAGAAGTTAATGTAAAAATGCCTTGTCAGTCATGAGTCAAATAAGCATGAATTTGGATTGATTTTAGTGCAGTTCAGAGTTATTAAACTAACTTTTTGAATTAAGTAGTAAAATTTACAAAGGCTTGTTACAAACCCTACTCTAAATATATTGTATACCTCATTCCTTATAGAAATGAATAAATATTTCAATCTCAATATAGAATCCAATTAAACTTTAAGTATTGATCTAGAATACCTCTGCTTTACTGACTATGCAAAGCTTTGTGTAGATCACAACAAACTATGGAAAATTCTTAAGAGATGGGAATACCAAACCACCTGACCTGCCTCCTGAGAAATCTGTATGCAAGTCAAGAAGCAACAGTTAGAACTGGACATGGAACAACAGACTAGTTCCAGGGAAAGGAGTATGTCAAGGTTGTATATTGTCACCCTGCCTATTTAACTTGTATGCGGAGTATATCATGTGAAATGCCAGGGTGGATGAAACACAAGCTGAAATCAAGATTGCTGGGAGAAATATCAATAACCTCATATACACAGATGACACCACCTTTATGTCAGAAAGTGAAGAGGAACTAAAGAGCCTGTTGATGAAAGTGAAAAGAGGAGAGTTTAAAAGTTGGCTGAAAACTCAACATTCAGAAAACTAAGATCATGGCACCTGGTCCCATCACTTCATGGCAAATAGATGGGGGAAAATGGAAACAATGAGAGACTTTATGTTTTGGGGCTCCAAAATCACTGCAGATTGTTAATGCAGTTATGAAATTAAAAGATGCTCGCTCCTTGGAAGAAAAGCTATTAAAGAAAAGCATATTAAAAAGCAGAGGCGTTACTTTGCCAACAAAGGTCCACCTAGTCAGAGCTATGTTTTTTCCAGTAGTCATGTATGGATGGATATGACTTGGACTATAAGAAAGCTGAGCACTGAAGAATTGATGCTTTTGAACTGAGGTGTTGTAGAAGACTCTTGAGAGTCACTTGGACTGCAAGGAGCTCCAACCAGTCCATCCTAAAGGAAATCAATCCTGAATATTCATTGGAACGATTGATGCTGAAGCTGAAACTCCAATCCTTTGGTCACTTGATGAGAAATGACTCATTAGAAAAGACCCTGATGTTGGTCTTAAGATGCTGAAAGATTTAAGGCAGGAGGAGACGGGGATGACAGAGGGTGAGATGATTGGATGGCATCACCTACTCAATGGACATGAGTTTGAGCAAGCTTTGAGAGTTGGTGATGGACAGGGAAGCCTGGTGTGCTACAGTCATGGGGTCACAGTCAGACACTACTGAGCGAGTGAACTGAACTGAGAATAGCTCTGACTAACCTGTTAGAAGAATTATAAATTTTTCAGAATAAAAGAAAAAATGAGTCAGTATTTAGCCTTTGAGTTTCTGTTCTCTCTCTCTCTCTCTCTCTCTCTCTATATATATATATATATAAACATATGTTTATCAATTTATTTACCTATATGTACATATTTATGTAAGTAAATAAAATGCATATATATTACATGTGAATAACATATATGTGTAAAGAAAGCCTTCACATCCAGCTATACAAACGTTTGTCACTTACCAAAAGATGTTCATTAAAATATGCTCCAGTGAAAGTGTTGGGCTACACCCTGCAGGCCTTCAAGTCTTGTCATTTCCCAGCTGTGAGACTGAAGAAAGAGCCTAGAGACGGCGACAGATACCCACAATGGATTGGGTAGGGAATCTTACACATTTGAAGCAAAAGTCCCAGGCCAGCACGCCACCATGGATGGCAGATGGCAGCCACGACGTGGCAGTCATCTTCTCTACTAAGGGGAAGAAGGACTCTACCAGTTATATGGGGAACTGACGTCAGGTGAGCTCATCAGTTACCAGAGAAACCTGAGGCAGGATCAAGCCTGTAGGCAGTTACTCATTAGATTCTATAATTAAGAGACTGGCGAATCCTGTTACTACAGTGTAGGTAAAGGTCAGGCAGGGGATGTATAGAGAACAGGGTAACAGCTGTCTTGATGGCCTGACCATACAGGCAGTTAGTGACTTCACTGTCACCTTAATAAACTCCCAATCCTGAAATAGTCATGTCAGATACGTTCATGAAACCAATACAACTGAGAAAAGAAACTGCAAGTTTGGCTTACTGTATTGTTTGAAAGAGAAAAACAATTAAATTAGAACTTTTATTGCACTATTTCATCAATAGTGTTGAGAATAGTTCAATTTCACCTGTGAAACATACTAATTGTTAAGAAATTTTAAATTAATGAACATCAAATGCAAAAACACAAATACTTTACTTGACAAGATTTGTTCAAGTATGGTAATCCAGAGGCTTGCAATGCATTTTGGAAGTGCATTATTTCTCAATCATTTCTTAAATAACAGAGTTGCAAATCACCAGTCTCTATTCCCATGGAATAAAGAATGATTTCTGGCCAGTGATTATGGATGACCTGGGTTTGAATTCTGATCTCTTCTCTAGTTCTGACTTTGGTCAATTCATTTATTCTGCCTGCTTCAGGATTTTTATCTATAAAATGGAGAAAATAACTCTTGCCTGGAAATGAAGTAGCAAGGTAACAAAGTAGGGAGTGTGAAGGAATTTTTAAATGGTGCTTTATTTATAAATAAAACTATTGTTTTCTAAACTTTAATTTTTGCTTTTATTTGAGTTTATTTCTTGCTGGAAGATTTGTAGGTTTCTTTCCCTTTTATTTCCAAGGCTTCACTATTACATTTTAATGCATATCCAGATTATGTTGCTTTTTATTGTAGGTAAAGTATACATTAAAATGTTTATATCTACCATGTATATGTATGGCTGAGTCGTTCTGCTGTGCACCTGAAACTGTCATGACATTGTTAATCAGCTATATGCCAATATAAAACAAAAAGTTTAAAAAATTGTTTGTAGATAGCTAATGGGAAGCTGCTGTATAGCACAGGGAGCTCAGCTAGTGCTCTGTGATGTCCTGGGTGGGTGGGACTGTGGGAGGGAGGATCAAGAGGGAAGGAATATATTTACACACATAATTGATTTACTTTGCTCTTCAGCAGAAACTAACACAACACTGTAAAGCAATTATAGCTATTAATAAAATTTTTAAAATTTACATCCAGAAACAAGGATAAATAAGCATTTTACTTCTTAATAGAATCAGGGAGGAATAATTAATTTTTTAACCAACACTAGATCTGACCTTAGTTGCTTTAGGCTCTTCAGTTGCACACAGCCAATAGGTGGGTACTCTGAATCCATTTTGGTGATTGCTATTTTCAAGGCGATAGCCAATGCCACTGAAATTGGGTGTATAGGCACCAAATGAAGCATCAAAGCTGATAAGTACAGTGGATTTTTTAAAATTTTATTTATTTTTAATTGAAGGATAGTTTCTTCACAATATTGCATTGGTTTCTGCCATACATCAACATGAATCAGCCATAGGTATACATATGTCCCCTCCTTGAACCTCCCTCCCACCTCTCAACTCCATCCCATCCCTCTAGGTTGTCACAGAGTCCCAGTTTGAGCTCCCTGAATTATACAACAAATGCCCACTGGCTATTAAAGCAGATTTTTACATCATCAAAATAACAAAAGTTAATTAGAGAAAGAGCATTATAAAAATAGACCCTCAAAAAGCAGATTTAAAGAAAGGCCATAAAAACCCCAGTGTCTGAAGTGATGTTGGAAATTTTACTCATGTGGTGCCCACCAGCACTTCAGGCATAGCTAAAACAAATCAATATATCCTTTGCAAAGAGTACACTTTTTTTCAAAGACATATAAAACTTAAATATTTCTACACTTTAACTGTATCATCTTTTAGAATTTCCTCTTCTTAGACTCCATCCACTCTATTCCCATCACCACCACAGTACATAACCCAAAATAAGCAGCAAGAATTTTAACAGAAAAGGCAGGAGAGAGTTTTAATTTCTGATTCCCAAATGAGAGAGATTTTTCTTTGGGGCTCTCTGTTATGATATTATCATTGAACAGGTACATTTTTGTGCCACTTGCACTGGATTTAAAAATGTACAATTCTGGTATGTTTATGATGTGGGAGTGCTGAATGTTGGAGACAATAAATGTGAAATTAACCAATATTTACTGAGACAAGATGGTGACTGATCCTCTACTGGTTTTTGAGTGCTACTTCTTCAGTGGATATAGACTAGATGCTCACCATTTTCTTATTTCTTTTCCTACTTATTCAGCCTCTTATTTGAGACAAGCTACTTAAAGGAACTTTACTTTTTCCTCTGAAGACTTTCCTCTCATTCCATCTTCTCTTCTGTATCATCTCATCTAGTACTTATGCCTCAGTTGCAAGTCACACAAGTCAATGACTCTTGTAACAAAGTTACATCATCAATCCAGAACTCTGTTTTGATATATAATCTATATACCCCAATATTCGACAACCTACTTGGTATCTCCATTTGAATTTCCCCATACCTTCAAGTTCATCGCATAGATAAGAGAAGCACTATTATCTATCTCAGCCAAATCTCTCCCTGTCAGGGCTTAGCACCTTGGTCAATGAAAAGTGTTATCCTTCTCCAAGGTGCTCATGTCTTAACCCTGAGCACCTTTCCTGACACAGTTTCCTTTCTCATTTTGCATATAATCACCAGGTGTGCCAGCTCTACCTCCAGTATATCTTTCGATTTAGTCAACATATCTCCATCCTCACAGCCACTATCATTATCAAGTCCTCATCAATTTTTGTCAAAATATTCCAAAGCCTCTAATCACACTCTGCCTGCAATTTTACTGCCCCTCTAAATGATCCTTCGTAAAGCTATCACATGTGCATGCATGCTAAGTCACTTGTCTTGTCCAACTCTTTGCGATTCTATGGATTGTAGCCCTCCAGGTTCCTCTGTCCATGAGATTCTCCAGGCAAGAATGCCGGAGTGGGTTACCATGCCCTCCTCCAGGGGATATTCCCTACCCAAAGATGGAACCCATGTCTCTTATTTCTTCTGCATTGCATGCGGTTACTTTACCACTGTGCCACCTGGGAAACCCAAGAATTCTGGAATGGGCTGCTATTTCCTCCTCCAAGGGATCTTCCAGACTCCAAAGGTCGAACCTGTATCTCCGGCAGCTTCTGTATTGCAGGCAGAGTCTTTATCATTGAGCCACTGGGGAAGTCCAAAGCTATGATGAAAGCGTTATCTGCTCAGTCATGTCTACCTCTTTGCAATCCCATGGACTATAGCCCACTGGGCTCCTCTGTCTATGGAATTCTATAGGGAGAATATTGGAGTGGGTAACATTTCCTTCCACCCCACTCCAGTACTCTTGCCTGGAAAATCCCATGGATGGAGGAAGCTGGTGGGCTGCAGTCCATGGGATCGCGAAGAGTTGGACATGACTGAGCGACTTCACTTTCACTTTTCACTTTCATGCATTGGAGAAGGAAATGGCAACCCACTCCAATGTTCTTGCCAGGAGAATCCCAGGGACGGTGGAGCCTGGTGGGCTGCCATCTCTGGGGTCACATAGAGTTGGACACGACTGAAGCAACTTAGCAGCAGCAGCAGCAGCAACATTTCCTTCTGCAGGGGATCTTCCTGACCCAGGGATCGAACCCATGTCTCCCACATTGAAGGTGGAGTCTTTGTCATCTGAGCCACCAGAGAACCTTTTAGTGTAAAGTGATCATTGTGGTCTTTTAATACTGTAAATCCAGGCATGTCAGTTTCCTGCTTTAAATGCTTCAATGGTTTTTCATCACCTCAAGATTAAAATTCAAGCTCACTAGCATGACATTCTCCAAGGTCTGATCCCTGTACCCTGTCCAGCCCCACATCTGATCATTCCTCACCACTCATCTTGTCCTGCAGACATTACCAAACACTGTTTTGCAGTTCTAGGAAATCATCACACTCTCAATCACTCCACTTTCTTGGACACACTTTTACCACTGCCTAGAATGTCCATGGTCTCTTTCTTTGCCTGCCTAGCCTGTGTCATTAACAAATCTGTTCAAATATCACCTCCTCTGGAAGCTGAACTCCTATATTATAAAGCTCTATAATCACATCTCAGTTCTCAACAATTTCAGTGTTTATGAAGCACTTAATATATGTGCCAGGCAGTGGACTAAAAGTTAAAAGTATATAAAGATGAAGACATTCCTCTTCCCTCTATGAAGCACTTGGTTTAGTCTTTCAAATGCTGTAGAGTTTGTTTACATTCTCTTTCATTATCCTCTGAGTTTTTAAGATCAAAGACCA
Organism: Aepyceros melampus; assembly: GCA_006408695.1. NCBI lineage: Eukaryota > Metazoa > Chordata > Mammalia > Artiodactyla > Bovidae > Aepyceros > Aepyceros melampus. Next base: position 390,183 of record SJXQ01009588.1, on the reverse strand, counting down.
AATTTTGATCTTCAATGTCTAACATAGTAGCAGGCACACTCCTTGTGCTTGATAAGCATGTGAATGCATAGCTTCAGCTTTATCCATATATGGAAAATTATCTCAAAGGCATGAAAAGTCCTCATAGCATTTAAAAAATAAGCATGCTTATCTCCAAATAGGCAGAGCTATTATCTGTATTGTTGTTCAGTCACTAAGTCACATAGAACTCTTTGCAACCCCATGAACTGCAGCATACCAGGCTTCCCTGTCCTTCACTCTCTTCTGGAGTTTTCTCAAACTCATGTCCATTGAGTCGGTAAATCCTTCCTGACATGTGGCCCTCCCTTCTCCTCACATCTATTTGCATTTTCACAGAAGCCCAAGCTGTGTTTGGGCATTATTTATGTAATGCCTTCTTTCAGTACATACCTTGGTTGAGTGGCATGGAAATTCCAGCTTTTCTACTAAATCAGATCCTTCGCTCTGACAGAATACTCAACTTGGTTTTCTTACTTTGCATTCCAGTTGCTTTAATAGACATCCTAGAGCTTTTCTTATTAGCCCCCACTGGAGTGCCATGACAGCTGTAAACCATTAGTTATTGGGCTTGCCGGAGGCCTGCAAAGCATTGTGCCATGATCGTATGATTAATCCAATTCCTGCAACAACCATAATTCTGAATTTCTGATGGGTTTTTAATAGGGATGGTTGGGGGAGAATGTATCTCAGAGCTACTAAAATTCATTTTTCTTCCCAATCAATGCCAGAGTGAATTTAAGAAAGCATTTTTTTTGTTCTTAACAACTAAAATAAAAGAAAATTCATACTTCTTGCCTGATGAGGTAAATTATAGATAGTCTCTGGAAATGTCTTGCAGAAAACAGCTCTCCAAAATTTATATTTGTCATTAGCTGCATGAATTGTCTGAATATGGAAAAAGGGAAGTGAGTTGGGAAATGTTTATGCATGCCTCAGAAATGGCTCCTAGCTGTTTCTCCGCTGGTGTCTTTCTTCACTACAGAGATGAATGTCATTCACCTATTTATGCAATGGTGTCCCTGAGATTCTGGGTTCTCATGGTACAGTGTTCCCACAGGACCTCTGAAGAAAGAAGCAAAGCTTGAATACTTCACTGCTGGATTATTCTTTAGAAATTAAAAGGGAGATTTAAAAAGAAAAAACAAAATACATTTTTATACATTATCTCAATCAATATTAGCTACTCAAATAACTGACTAAATATTAAATGCAAAAAATTCATCATTTCCATGGAATTGTGTATGCATATCAATCCTTAACTCCCTCTCCTGTGATTCCACTCTTACAGGATGCTAAAATATTCCTACACAAGATAACAGTCACTCTGGTACCACATATGATTATTAAATTCCCAAGAATACTTTATTATTCATAAACTTATTCACTAAATTCTTAAGTCACTACTTTATGACAGATACTTGGTGTGGTGCTGAGAACAAAAGTGCTGTTAATAAAAATAGAAATAGACCTCTTTCATGTTTTCAATGAACTTATAATGTATAAATAGAGATCAGCACTAAACATTTTTTTCACAAAATTAGCATGATTATAATTTGTGATAAAGGATATGAAGTAAAGAGCAGAAAGTAAGAACATAAATTTCTTTGAAGGTTATTTTGATGTGGACAGTTTTTAAAGTCTTTATTGAATTTGTTACAGTATTGTTTCTACTTTATGTTTTGTTTTTTTTTTTTTTTTGGCAAGAGGGATGTGGATCTTAGCTCCGTGACCAGGGACTGAACTTGTAGCCCCTGAATTGGAAGGCAAAGTCTTAACCACTGGGCAACCAGGGAGTCTCGAGAACATAAATTGTTAAGCAGCCATCTCCTCCTCAGCTTTCACTTGGCACGGCAGTGCTCCCAGAAATGACATGAGCTAACAATTACTCAGCCATAGTGTGGGCAGAGCAGCCTATTGTTCTGCTTTGGTCAAGGTGCATTGGTGTGTTGTCCAGGAACCAGCTGGGGAGCACCCTGTTGTCTGACAGCAAAGAAGGCCCCCTGCCCTTGAATGTTTGTGGTAGGCCTCTGCCATGGGGAGGCCTGTTTCAGGTCTGTCAAAAGAAAATTTGGTATTTTTTGAGAGGCAGCAAATTTACTCTTGAAATTTACTCTTCCAACTTCCAAGACCATTTCCAGACTGTCCGCAGCAACAAAAATAGCATCATTGATATTTCATTGGCCAGTTCCAAGCTCATTCATGCACATTATCTGGCGTGAACTTTACAGCCATCCAGAGAAGCACAAGTTAGTATTCTCACTTACAAGGAAATCAAGGCTCAGAAAGAATACATCACTTGCCTGAGGTCACATAGTTTATATTGAATTGGCCAAAATGTTCATTCAAGTTTTTCCATAAAATATTATTGAAAAGGTCTTCCTGATAGCTCAGTTGGTAAATAATCTGCCCTCATTGCAAGAGACCCTGGGTTGGGAAGATCTGCTGGAGAAGGGATAGGCAACCCATTCCAGCATTCTTGGGTTTCCCTTGTAGCTCAGCTGGTTACTGAAAAACATGCTGAACTTTTTGGCCAACCCAGTACATTATGGTGCTGGGCATGAGACCCAACACTCCTGAACTCAAAGCAGGAACACTTTCTACCACGTCCTAATGTTCATCCCTCCGAGGCATTCATCACCCCAATTCCTGGATGATTGTTTAGATTCCCACTTCAGTTGCCATCTAAGGTTTGAGCATTACAGGAACAATTCTGTTCTTTCTGGAATCACATGGTGGTGAGCAAAGTGTGATCTACATGGAATAGATATCATAAAAGTGTCATTTAGAAATGAGTGAGGAATTCAAATGGCCAGCACAGTCTCTTAATGAGATAAATGTCCAGGAAACTGAGAGAGAGAAAGTGACAAATAGGAATCCTTAATGAAAAATCTATAGGAAGCAATACAATGAATAAGTGAAAGAGACGAAGAATATTTTTGTAAAGCTTACAAGTCACTGTCCAAATGGCAGATCTCATTTCAGAAAATTGAGCATTTAGTTTAAACACTTCAGAAAGCTAGATTACTGTATCAATGTGAAAAATAAAATCCCAAAGTAAGTCTTACTCTTTGAAGGAAAAAAAGCCTTTTCTTTCTTTTTTTTTGTAGCTCACACAAGAACAATAGTTGAGTTATTAAAACACAGTCCCAGCTGGCTTTTGCTCCAGAAAACAGGGGACAGAAAGAAGGGCGGTGAGCTAGACCTAAGATAAGTTGCTTCTCAGCATGTTTGCTTTACTTTAAAATAGCCCAGTCTGCAGTTGTGATCAGCCTTTTTTTTTTTTTTTTTTTTCTTTCTGGCTTGCATGAAGTGTATAGGAGGCTTTGTTTTCTCAATGAGTACAAACTTTCTGGAAGGAGCAGAGATAGTGGTCAGATGAAACTAGTATCCAGTTACAAACTCAGTCTGGAATGCTCCAGTGTCTCAGAGGTAAGGTGACCTTGAGAAAGCAGAAATTAGTATTTTGTGCATTCTCTTCTTTGTTTCTGGCTTGTCAGAGTCTGGGGTGCAAGAACAGGAGCGTGATTAAAAGCACAAAATTTGAAAGTGGGCTGCCTGGTGTTGAATCTTGGCTCTTTTACTTATCTTCTGTAGGATTATTATATTTAACTTCTGTAACCTCACCTATAATGTAGGAATGGGGGAAGTTTTTCTATTTTTTTCCTCCACTTCTTTTTTCTCTCTATTCTTTTATCTTATGTTCTTTCTCTTTCTCTCTCCCTCCCTCCTTTCCTTTTTTTCCAGCTGGATCACACAAAGGTTCTTTTCTTCCTTCAGAGGAATCTGCCACTTGTATGGCAGATTGTATCCACTACTTCCCACCATGGAGGCCAAAGAGTCAGACACCCTCTCAACCCCAACCTCCCATTCTGTTGGTTAAGATTCCAGCCATGTGGCCAACAATTCTTCCTGCTGAGGCTTTGCCTCTGGAGGGAGGAGGGCATATATAAAAGGAGAGATGAGAAATGGGTGGTGCTAAACACACAGCAGGAGCAGCCTGGAGAATCCAGGAGCCTTAGACAACATCTGAGCAGGCTACCTTCTTCCATCCCTGGGGAACCAGGTCCCTACCTGATCCACCAGCCTTTTTGCAGACTCTACAGCTGCCCCATGTCCATCCAACATGGCTTCCCACGTGATGCTAGTGGTAAAGAATCTGCTTGCCAATGCAGGGGACAGAGGATCAAATGTGGGTTTGATCCCTGGGTCAAGAAGGTATCTGGGAGTAGGAAATGGCACCCTACTCCAGTATTCTTGCCTGCAAAATTCCATGGACAGAGGAGCCCAGCAGGCTACTGTCCATGGGGCTCAAAGAGTTGTATATGACTGAGCAACTGAGCACACACAGCATAATGGATTCAACACAATCTTCTCTAACCTAACCCAGAACTGAAGTGAAGTTGCTCAGCCATGTCTGACTCTTTGTGACCCCATGGACTGTAGCCTACCGGGCTCCTCTGTCCATGGGATTTTCCAGGCAAGAGTTCTGGAGTGGGTTGCCATTTCCATCTCCAGAGGATCTTCCCGACCCAGGGCTCGAACCTGGGTCTCTCGCAGTGTAGGCAGACGCTTTATCGTCTGAGCCACAAGGGAAGTCCCAAGTCAGGTTATATTGTATAACCTGACTCACTCATTCACTCTCTCTCTTTCTCTTTCTCCTTCTCTCTCTTTCTCTCTCTCTCTCTCTCTCTCTCTCTATATATATATATATATATGATAGATAGATAGATATCATAGTCTATCCAGCTATGGACAGATGAAATGGGAAAAATAATAACAGTTGCAAGGACTAAATAGGAAAATACAGATAAAGCACTTAATATACTGACTGGTATATAATATACAATTAATCCCAGCATAGGAACTCCGCCCATGGCAAAGGTCATGAGGAAGGAGGCTTGGCATACGCAAAGGCGTCATCAAGCCTCAGGAAACCCCCTGTTCCCGAGCATCTACCCCCAAAACCAGAGTCTGTTTTATGCTCTCACCTACACCTCTGACTTTACGGGGGACTCTCCCCCATAACCATTTCTCTCGGAGAAGGAGTTAACTTGCAGCTCTAGTTGATAAAATTTCTGGGTGTGACAAGAGTGTTTCAGCTTCAACTCCTCTGAAGGTTATCTAGCCTGCTTATATAGGTTCGTCCGGCCACATGTGATTGTTTACAGCCTCCCAACAGCGAAAGGCACGAGATGTTTTAGACTTACTAAAGGCAGATTCTTTTGGGAAGTTAGAATTTATTAGTATAGTGGGTTGATTAGGAATTGTATTGGTGAAGGGTTTTTCATTTGTTGTGCCAATAATTGCTTTTAATTCCCTGCCCTGGGTGTGATAGGTCAAACCTCTCTGCTGGCAAGCTAGCTTGTGTGATAGGATTATCCATACTCCTGCCACTATGCACATGATTGTTTGCTGCCTCTCAACCATAAACAGCACAGAGAGTTTGGGGTATTTTGAAGGTCTTGATTAGCATGGGGCTTTTCTCATTGTTGAGTCAATGATTGCCGCCAGGCCTCCACGTCCTTAGGCACCTGGGAATATATTAATCAATGTATTTGGAATATAGAAAAAGAAATATAGTTTTGATGTTAGCAATACTAGATCTGTTGAGTTAATGAATTTTCTTCTTTGTTATAGATCACTGTACTTTGTTATAAATTACTATGTCCTTGCTATGTAAAAATGTAACTTTATCATTATCTTAAAACTAAATAGATCTTAAGGGGAACATTGATGAAAGGATTTCACTTGTTGGGCTGATGTTTTGTTGCTAAATCTTCATATTTCCTGCCCTTATAATGAATATAACTAGCATATAAGAGAAATAAGTATTAACCTTTAAGATTAATCATGTTAACCTTGAGTTAGATAAATTCCTTTCTTGATTGTAACTCACTACACCCTCACCCTATAGGAATGTAACTTTATCTGGAGGGTGGTGCCTGGTTTAAGAAAAAACACCCTTGGAAAAAATGAGTTTTTTGGTTATCAGAAAGAGAGGATCATGAAGTGTCAGCAGGCGTCATGGCCAGAAGATGATGTAAAACCCCTAAGACCTTTTTTTATGTAAAGCACCTGATTTTGATAAAGGTCAGGACTGCTGACCCCCACGTGACTCTATTCATCCCTATGTGTAACAAAAGGTATATAAGCAAACCTGAAAATAAAGAAAATGGGATCAGTTTCTGGAAAGGCTGATTCCCCCCGTGTCATTCTTTCTTTCCTCTTCTGGCTGAATTTCCATCTGGGGAGTGGGTACTCACCAAGCCTATTAATTATGCCTGGGCTTCTAAGATCGGACGGGGGAGGCCTCAGTGCCTCCTCTCCTTCAGGAGAATGGAAAGATGCCTGTGGCTTATGTAGGTGGTGATTGGCCTTCCATGTAAGCCAAGTTATTCAGCTCCTTTCTTCAGCTAATTTCCTAATCTCTCTATATCTGTAATTGAATAAGTTCTTTCCTAGTACGCCGACTCCGTCTCCACCTTCGAATCACCCTGGATCCACCGGGGCTGGACCCCAGCACTATGACATACAACATTATTAAAACTACTGCTTTTCTAGCACTACAGGTTATCTTAGCACTTAGAACAGAAGTTTAAAGGTATTTGTCCCCCATCCGGGCTTAATTTAAAATGTATTTCTGATTAAAGAATGAATAAAAAGTATAAGGGATTCTGAAAATACAGATGAGGAAGGAAATGGAAATAGTCCTTTCTTTCCTTAAAAATTAATACACGTGAATGGATAAACATTCATCTGTAGTATAATGCACCTGATGTAGTATATAATATGTGGTTTATACAGATGGTCCTTGAATGAAATGAGTTTTAACTATGTGGATGCATTTATATCCAGATTTTTTTCAACAAATATGGTCAAAGTTTGGTTGAATCCATGGAGACAGAACCGGGGATGTGGAAGGCTGGCTATAGGACTTTAGCATCTGTGGATTTGGGTATTTGCAGCAGGTCCTGGAAGCAATCCCCCACAGATACCCAGGAGTAGCTGCATATATGCAATGGAATACTATTCAGCCATGAGAAAGATGGACATCCTGCCATTTTCAGTTAACACAGGCAGACCTTGAGGACAATTTGCTAAATAAGACAGAGAAAGACAAATACTGTATTGTAACACTTATATGTGGAATCTAAAATAGGCCAATTCATAGAAATAGAGGATGGTGCTTATCAGAGGCTGGGGGTTGGGGGGAAAGGAGATATGTTGGTCAAAGACTGCAAACTTCCAGTTATAAACAAAGAACCACTTGGGATCTAATGTACAGCATAATGATTACAGTAATAAAACTGTATTATATACTTGAAAAACAAATAAGAGTAATTGGTGTAGCAGTTATAAAGGTCAAGAAAGACCTTGGTGCAGCTGCAAGGAATGCAGATAGCCGCCAGCCTCCTGCCCCTAACACCTTGGAGATCCTCCTCAGTTTTGCAGCTCAGGTCATTCTCTTTGCAGCCAAGAGTGGAGCATGGTGGAGGTACTAATTCCTTAGCTAATTCTGCCTAACATGGAACCTCTCTAAAGGCCAATCTTTGCTCTGGAGCTCCCTCTTGGGTTGGCAGAGACAGTCAAATCTGCTTTGTGAAGAGGACTTTCTCCACTCTCCCACGTGACAGATATCAGATCTGCATAGAGGTCTAAAGGCTATTTCCACCCCATACTGCTTCCTCCTCCTTTTATCTTTCACTCCCTCAACAAACAGAGCACTTATACTCCTAATTCCATCATGATGTCTACTTCTTGTAAGAATCAACAAACATAAGGGAATATTTGCTCTTTTTTTTTTTTCTAAATGCATGTATTTGTGTATACACGTGTTTAATGTCTGATATATAATCGATTCCTATAATATACTTAACAATTTTATTATCTTCACACTAAATATTAGAAAGTTTTCATGTCATTAGAGCTTATTTCATCAAAACATTTCCAAAGGCTAAATAAGGATTACATATTTGTGTAAAGTATCTCATTGAATTCTCACAACACAAACTCAAAATAGGCAATATTAATACTATTTATATTACGAGGAAGCTAAGTTTACGGAAGTCAAGAAATTTACCCGCAGGCACAAAGTAAGCAGAGCTGGGGAGTAGATCCACCATGTGGACCCAGACTTGCCTACTCTGAGCTCATGCTGCTCCTGCCTCTATGAGGCTTGGACCCTACCATACCCTCAGTCACCAGACTCTGCATTTAATGGCAATCTGTACCTCTATTCCCTGTAGCACTTATCCTGGCCCTGGACAAAGAAAAAAAATGGAGATTAGAATAATGCTCATGGCCCCTCAGTACTCTTGCCTGGAAAATCCCATGGATGGAGGAGCCTGGTAGGCTGCAGTCCATGGGGTCGCGAAGAGTCGGACATGCCTGAGCGACTTCACTTTCACTTTTCACTTTCATGCATTGGAGAAGGAAATGGCAACCCACTCCAGTATTCTTGCCTGGAGAATCCCAGGGACAGGGGAGCCTGGTGGGCTGCCGTCTATGGGGTCGCATGGAGTCAGACACGACTGAAGCGACTTAGCAGCAGCAGCAGCAGCAGCATGGCCCCTCTCCTTAATTTAATTATTGTCTCCCATCTATTGTACAGAAAGTAGTAACAGACTTTCGTTCACTCTTTAAAAAGTTGTGCAGTATTTACTATATGCAGGAACACCTCAAACACACCTTTGTTACCTCTATGGACTGGGAGGATAGATAATAGCTTAGTACAATTTCAAGTGATAGACAACATGATAGAACTTTACAGAAGGTTCTATGGGAACATAACCTGAGGAACCGGGCTGCAGTGGAAGTTTTTGAAAAAGCTGAGCTTAGTAGATTTATTGAGGCTTTCCTGGTGGCGCTAAAGGTCAAGAACCCACCTGCCAATGCAAGAGACACAAAGAGACATGGGTTGGATCCCCAGCTTGGGAAGATCTCCTGGAGAAGAATGGCAACCCACCCCAGAATTCTTGCCTGTGAAATCCCATGGACAGAGGAACCTGGCAAGCTACAGTCCATAGGGTTGCAAAGATTTGGACATGACTGAAGCAATTTAGCATGCTTAGTAGTAGACTTATAAGTAGCAGACTTATTAAGGACTTCCTTGGTGGCTCAGACGGTAAAGTGTCTGCCTACAATGCGGGAGACCTGGGTTCAATCCCTGGGTCGAGAAGATCTCCTGGAGAAGGAAATGGTAACCCACTCCAGTATGCTTGCCTAGAAAATCCCATGGATGAAGGAGCCTGGTAGGCTACTGTCCTTGGCATCACAAAGAGTCGGACACTACTAAGCACTTTCCAACACAGTAACAATATGTGCACAAAGAATTCAAAATGTAGTTAAGGTTAAATGAGGTCGTTATGGTGAGTCCTAATTCAATGTGGCTACTGTGCCTATCATATATGGAAATTAGTACAGATCACAGAGAGAAAAAAGCATGTGAAGGCACAAGGAGAAAAGGGCCATCAAGCCAAGCAGAAAGGTCTCAAGAAGAACCAATCGTGACTTGGCCTTGACCTTGGCCTTCTGGTTTCCAGAATCATTAGAAAATAAATTTCTTTTATTCAATCAACCCAGACTATGGTACTTTATTATGGCAACTCTAGATAACTAGTACAGGAGATGAAGCTAAAAAGTAGGCAAGAAATTGATTAGGGAGGTCCTTATATGCCATGTTTAGGAATTCATGCTTTTATTCAGAAGACAATGGGGAGCTACCAAAAGATTTAAACCAAGAAGAGATACAATAAAATTTATGTTTAACTCTCATACTTAATAATTCTACTTCTATCACTATCTAGCTCTTCAATGATGAGAGTCAATGGGTCTGATGGGAAATGGAAGTTATTATTCAGTGACTGGTTCTTACTAATTTGATCAGGCTTCAGCTTCATTCTCCAGCAGTTCCATCTCTGCCTTGTCCCTGTTTCCAACATTTTTTCCCCATAGAGTAATCTTTGAGTCCACAATTAAGACTCTTCTTCCAGGCCATGAGTCCTGCCTGACTCACCAAATCTCATCACTACTCATGACCCTGCATGACCTTTAGAGAACACTGCAAAGACTTAAAAGAGTTGCAAAATGGAGTATTGATAATAGATGCCCAATACTGAGCCCATATTGGGAATTCCACTTAGATGAGCATAGCAGAAAAGATGAGTGATGTCTGCAGAGTGGCCAAGGGACAAATAGTCTGGAGGCACTTATCTCTGCCTTCAATTTCTAGCCAGCCTCTTGATATGTGCCAGGATAATGGAGGGGGAAACCAAAGGAACTTGTTTTCTGGAGTTCTGGTGAGAGATAGAGTGGCTGCATGTGATGGGGTGGTTGGCAGAGATTTATCCTCCTATGCTTCACATGTCACACAGCACAGGGCCTGTGAGGGGTCTTGCTATTTGGGAAGGATAGGTAGATAATGATGTTGGTGTAGAAATGAGTATTTCATAGGAAGGAGGTAGACTATGAGAGAACTATCTATAAACACATCAGCCATCCTCCTTTCCCACCCTCATTCCTGGGCTCACCCATGACACTCAGGGTGGTGATGGAACAGGGTTCAAGGAGTTGTATGGGGCAGGCTGCCAAGAGTCAATGAGCTAGGGGGGCCAGGGAAACTTGGCACCACCAAGTCAAGGAATTATTCAGGTAATTCCTGAGTATTATTCACCAGTTTGTATAGCTGCCCCATCCCTGTTCCTTGTTTAGGGTGTCAGGGTTCATATAGCATGTCATATATCAATCTGTTATATCTCTTCTTCAATTTCTGGGAGAAAATAAAGGCACAAAATAAGACTTGCTTTTACCCTCTATGTAACATGACTTCATATATTTTCTTCTTAATTTTTCTGCCTGTATAAAATGAGTTGGTAATTAATAACCACTTTATTTATAAAATTGTGAGTGGGAACAAGATGCTGCAATTTCCTCATAAAATTATTTTCATGACACTTGATACTGTCCCACTCAAAGAAGGCAGTAAAGATTCATTGTTATACTTGGAGACATTGGGCAGAATGCTCAATAGACACGACAAATTAAGTGGGCTCTTTTTTTTTATGGTGGTAGGGAGAGTGGTTGGTGAGCTTAGAAGTGATTTCTTATAGTTAAAAATATAAAAGTCTAAGCTCCTCTCCAAGTTATAAGCAATTGACTCATCTTCTCAGGTTTCTATAGCTGAATTCACCTTGGATCTCATCCATGGGCTTAAGACCACCATAGTCTGACTCTGCATATCCCAATGCACTTTAGTTCTTCTCAGTTAGCCTTAGCAATGATGTGGCACATTCTATTTTTCAAAACTGACCATGGCAATATTTCTGGCCTCACATGCTTTAGAAACTTGTTACTCTCCCACCAAGAGGTTTCCCACCCAGTTTCCTTTCCTCTTGAAACTGGGCCAGATTTTGTGAGATAAATAGAATGTAGCAGCACAGTCATCCCTTGGTATCTTCAGGGGATTGGTTCAGGATTCCCTGGATACCAAACTCTGTGGATGCACAAGCTTCTTAATATAAAAATGGCACAGTATTTGCATATAACCTACACACATACTCCTGTATACTTTAAAGCACCTCTAGATTACTTATTTAATATGATATAAATGATATGTAAATAGTTGACATATGAGGTAAATTCAAGTTTCACTTTTTGAAATTTTCTGGAATTTTTGTCACAAATATGATCCATGATTGGTTGAATATGTAAGTGCAAAACTCAAGGATACAGAGAGGTGACTGTAATTTTGTATGTCTCCTGATATTGAGTCATCAAAGGCCATACAACTTCCATCTGCCTCTCTCTTCTTTACTATGTTCATCTTTGGGAACAAGTCATCACACTGTAAGGTAACCCAGAACCCATAGTGATGTCTTGCATAGGTGTTATGACTTTGGCCCCAGTGAAGGTCCAAGGTGATAGCATTACCTACCAGATATGTGAGTGAACAAGCCTTCAAATGATTCTAATCCTCCAGCTTCAAACTTCCGTTAGTGGAGTGGTCCTAGTCCCACTAAGCCCTGCCTAAATTGCTGATGCATGAACAAATTAAAATCTGTCATTGTTTTAGGATGGCTTTTCTACAGTAATAGTAACCAAAACAAATGAGCTTATTACCAACAAGACATGGTTTCCATCATGCTAAGGATAAGGGGCAGCATTTTGCAGTTATCTTTGAGGCTAAAATTTTGCAGTGGGAAAAAGCACAGGCTTTGGAAATGGAAGAATCTAAGTTCATATTCCAGAACCTACTACCACCTGGGTGACCTCTGGCTGATGACCAAACCAACAATAGTAAGAAGGGGACTTCTTACTCACTACACTGTTGTAGGGACCAATTGAAAGTCTTTAAAGCACTTAATACAAACTAGCATATACTCTCTTAGGAACTAACATCTCTGAATAAGAAGAGTTCAAATTTTTAGGGACAGGAAGCCACACTTTGGGGAGTAGGTTATTAAAAGTCGTAACAGAAGGAACCTCTTCCACTTTCATCCTTTGTCTCCTGAATTTGTCACATTTTGGTTATGGAATTAAAAAGTACCATATTCAAGTCATTGGTCTATTACATATCACGTCCACTTAATAACAGCGTTGATGTCCTCAGACTTCGTCATGGTTTGGTGGATTAGATATCATTTGGTTCGTGTTGGGTAACTTGGATTGTGTGACCATATGGTACATCATAATCAGTATCTAAATCTTTACTTGGCCTAGTAACAAGCAGGAGCCAGCAACATCCTCGATTGCCACATACTTCAGCATCCTTAGAGCAGCTTGCACAGCAGCCTGGCCACCTGCAGATCTTGCTTTGCTCCAGGACTCACTCAAATGTCAGTTGCTAAGTTAATGAGTGAGAAGAGCACACTCACATTGGTATATACTGCTTTTAAAATTCAGAGATGATTGTGCCTCTTTCTTAATGGTAGGAAACTTATCTTTCACTTTGGAAGGAATATTCCAACAAATACCAGACATCTAAAATCTTAGAAAAGATTCTAAAGAAATAGACCCTTGAATTTTCATGATGTTATATACCACCCTCTGGACACATTTATCTTATTTAGGCTTCTAGGATTTCTGTCTTGCACTACTCCTCAGGTCAATTCAATATAATAAATGATCTATGGAATGTCAAGAGGATCAAGGTTCTCCTGTCTGTTACAGTTGAGCAGAGTAGGGTTAATAGGGCCCTCTCCCCACCAGGTAAAAGAAATTGTTTCTGCTGGTCCTTGTTGTTTAAATGGAGGAAAAAACAATATGATCAATATGCATATCAGCTGTCAAGGGCTGTTTAATTTTCTTCAATAAATATACCACATCTGGAATGGCAGCTGTAAATGAAGTTACACCTAGCTGGATTTACGATACTCCATAGCCATTCTCTAGAATCCACTTGCCAAACAGGGCAGTTGGATGAGAACATAGCAGGAGTCATCACCCCTGCAACTTTCAAGTCTTGGATGAGAGCAGTAATGTCTGTAGTACTCCCACATACAAAGCCTTGGCTCTGGTTTACACGCTGAAAAGAAGGGGAAGTTCCTGATCAATGTATTGATTTTGCCATTTGCTGAGTGTATTTATCACAATTTTGTATTTAGCAACCGAGGAAATAACCACATGATGCTTAGGTCCACTGGACCCACTCTGAGATAGACTCTAAGCAAATTCCACGTAACAGATGATTTCCATAAACCCTAAGAACTGAGAACATGGAAAGTTTCATTTCAACATAGTTTTAAAGTTTCTATTGTTATACAACGTTTTCTATTGTTTAGCTCAAAGTCAATTCTATCCTAAAGTTTTTAAGTTTCCTTCTAGAACTTCCTGCATTATGGCTCTAGTTATGGGTCTAGAAGCAATAAGGAATAGTGGGGTGGGTCTAGGGGAGAATGAACATCTTCCCGCAAGACACCTGCTTCAGAGGATCTTCAAGAGCTCAGTTGGTTTCCCATGCCCTGTCTTCAATATACATTCTTTCTCCAGCTCAAACAGATTATATTTAAAGTAATTATGAAAGTTAACCATGTCATGGGCTATCAGTATTTGATTTTCCATGGGTAATTCTTTCAATATTTTGTTGAAGACCATTCAGTTTCTTATTTTTAATAATCCTTTGCCTGAGATCAAGTAGTTGTGATTGTCTCAGGAAAAGAAAACAGAAAATTACGTACTTCAAACAGAGAGAATTGAATACAGGAAAAGAGTTACAAAGTATGGAAAGGATTAGAGGAGCAGAAGGAAGAAAAGATATCACCCCCAGATCAGAAAACCACTATCATGTCTGCAATGGAGCCAATAATATACAGGGCCTAGAACTTCCAAAGGGTGCTACCCTTGCCAGAGCTGGAAAACCAGAGAGTATTGGCCTGCTGGAGTAAATACATGGCCATCTGGTCTCCACTACTCTGAAAACCATCAGCTTCTACAGCAAGTGCTGACACTTTCAGAGCCAGAATAAGCATTGTTCTTCCTTCTTCCTACTTTAAAAATCTCCCATCGGTGACTCCTTTTTGGCAAAATGTAACAAGAAGACTCGGATACGACTGAGCGACTTCACTTTCATGCACTGGAGAAGGAAACCGCAACCCACTTCAGTTTTCTTGCCTGGAGAATCCCAGGGACAGAGGAGCCTGGTGGGCTGCCATCTATGGGGTCACAGAGTCGGACACAACTGAAGCGACTTAGCAGCAGCAGCAGCAACAAGAAGACAGCTGCCAGAATAGTCTGGGAAATATAGCTTGCAGAGTTCCATTGCCAGCAGTTCAGAGAAGAGTTGAGAAGAATAGGCATAGAGCTATAGAAAACAGATACTTAACCAAATATAACTAAGGGGAAAGATAGATTTGAGGATGTTGGTAGCAAGGAAGAGTTGCTTTAACAGCCTTGGGCTATTCTGTTACATGAAAAATCAGAAAAATTCCCATTTGTTTAAACAGCCATTATTTGTATTCTCTGCTGCACTGGGCTGATACTATCCCTGCCTGTAGTAGAATTTGGTAAGGGGAAGTATGATGCTACAATATAGAATTGATTATAAGGACCTTGAGAAGGATGACACACATATTGTCATGGGGAATTGGTTACCTTTATTATGTGGTGAGGGAATATTTGGCCTATTTTTCACCTGCTGTAACTTGAACCACAGGATTTGTTCCTATTAAGGCTGCAGTGTCAGGGAAAATGGCAGGAAATCCAGATTTCTTTCTCTTTTTTTGGTGTATGCTGATTATTTTTTGTCATTTTCAGCAATAATAGCTTGATAAAGAAATATGAACTTAAACTAGACCTCACCAGTCAAAAAACCAAGATGGAAAGAAATAGGGCACTGCTAAGAGAGCTGTTCTCTGTCCTTGCCTGCAATCTAAATTGAATACGAATCTCATAATTTGTAGCCTAATAGAGTTGAAAGGCTGATTGCTTTTGTGTCCAAAACAGAAGTTATAAACTGTAGCAAAGAATCTGCATTTGTAGTAACAAATGAGGCTGATGTCCCAGGTCTTTACCAAGCACAGCCCTTAAATAAGATTACAAAGAGCTTTGACAAGGAACCAGATTTTATACACACACACACACACACACACACACACACACACACACACATTGAAACCTAGCATATGTATATGCATTGGGTTGGCCAAAAATTCATTCAGTTTTCCATTAGATCGACTATATACATGTATATAATTAAAACAAATATTTTGTGAAACAATATTTGCACTTATTACTTGTGATGCTACCTGGTATTTTTTGTTCAATTCCATCCTTTTCATTTGTGTTTATTGTTAACCAATGCTGACTATGACCCACTAAACAGCCTTCATAACCAAGTTTTAAAACATTTATCAAAATACTTCTCTACATCTTCACAAATCTTATTACACTTTCATTCATGAACTCTATTTCTCTTTCACTTCTTTCTCTGCCCAGTTTATATTATGTGGCATATTTTCTTAATCATCCTCTTGCATTCTCTCCATTCTGTTACTTCTCCTGCTGACCATCATATAATAGCTATCATACTTAGTTAAATACAACTCTTAGTCCACACCTGCACTAGAGTAGGGTCTCATGACAGGAGAAATCACACAACCAAGATAAATTACTGACCAAGCCTGTAGTGCTACCTAAATATCTTCCTAAATTCCTTTGTCTATTCATTCATGCACTCTCCTAACATGATTTCATGTGTTCTCTCCTTTCTTGGACATATTGCTATCTATTTCAAGCTCGGTCAGTTCAATTCAGTCAGTTCAGTCGTGTCTGACTCTTTGCGACCCCATGAATCGCAGCACGCCAGGCCTCCCTGTCCATCACCAACTCCCGGAGTTCACTCAGACTCACGTCCATTGAGTCCGTGATGCCATCCAGCCATCTCATCCTCTATTGTCCCTTTCTCCTCCTGCCCCCAATCCCTCCCAGCATCAGGGTCTTTTCCAATGAGTCAACTCTTCACATGAGGTGGCCAAAGTATTAGAGTTTCAATTGCTATCTATTTCAAGCTCGGTCAGTTCAATTCAGTCAGTTCAGTCGTGTCTGACTCTTTGCGACCCCATGAATCGCAGCACGCCAGGCCTCCCTGTCCATCACCAACTCCCGGAGTTCACTCAGACTCACGTCCATTGAGTCCGTGATGCCATCCAGCCATCTCATCCTCTATTGTCCCTTTCTCCTCCTGCCCCCAATCCCTCCCAGCATCAGGGTCTTTTCCAATGAGTCAACTCTTCACATGAGGTGGCCAAAGTATTAGAGTTTCAGCCTTAGCATCAGTCCTTCCAATGAACACTCAGGTTTAAATTCCTTGTTTTTTCACTGATAAAGGCAACTGAAAGAAAATGTCAACATGCTTAAACTGTCAAATCAACAAACCTATCTGCATGCACTATACCTTTCCTTCTCTTATAGACCATAATATCAAGACCTCCTCCCAAGTACTCACTCAACTTCATATTCTTCCACAGTTGTTACTTTTTACCTGCATTACTATTTGTACCTCTATGCTGGATCATTCCGAAAGTTATACAAATATGCTGTAGTTCATGGGGTTACAAAGAGTTAGACAAGGCTTAGATACTGAAAAATAGCAATAGAAGATTGTTAATTAATTAATTAATACCACATTAATAGAAAAATTCCTTGACCTTCACTCTACCCCAGCTACTATACATTTCTGTGATTCCTAACATAGCAGAATTCTAGAGGTAACTTCTTGACTTCATCTCCTCCCAGTATTTCTTAAATCAACTCCCAGCAGGCTTTCTTCATCACTATCACCACCCCACAAAGATTCTACATCAGTTTCAATATGACTTCTCAGTCTTCATCTTCTTCAGTCTATCAGCCAACTATTAATAGATAGAGTGGATAACCTTTTTCATTTGGCCTCCAGAATACCATTCTCTTTGCCCTTTCATATCACATCCTGTTTCGTGAGTCACCTTTCTTAATATTTACCCATCTCCCAGACCTCTAAGTGTGTGCTAGGTCTTGGCTTTATACATCTCTTTTTTAAGAAATATTTTCAATTATTTAATTCAGTCCCATGAGTTTTAATAGTACCACTTTCATAATGATTCTCAAATGTATATCTCAAGCACAATTTCTACCCTGAACTTTACTCTCAAATATATAAAACTGCTTACTTGACATTTCCACCTCACTCTATTCTATCAGGGCTCTTCAAACCTAACATTTCCTCAAGTGAACTCTACTCATCTCAAACCTGCCTCTTCCCCAGTGTTTCCAGTCTCAGAAATGAAACAGCTTTCTTCTAATCATTCAGGCCTAAGTCCTTGACTTTGTTCTTTCACAGTCACATTCACTCACACTATTTATTCTGCCTTTGAGTAAACCTTATGGGTTTTTTTTTTATCTAAATATTTACAGAACAAGTATTTTCAATTATACTACTACCAATTGTTATAAGACACAATTGTTTCTTGCTATTGAAGCATTATATAAAGTTATAGTGTTTGTTTTCATATTCTACATGCTTGGCACTTATATGTTTTAAATTCTCAATGTTTTTCAGGCAAATCACAGTGGTGAAATTTACTGTTAAGTCTTTTGCAAAATTTCAAAATTTTTTGCCTGATTTCCAGTCTGATATGTTTGGATAGTGATCATTTTAGTCTCAAAATGTGTGTGATAATTACCTTGTATGTAGTTTCTTTTATTAGTAATAGTGTCTTCATATCATAGTTTTCTTGCAAAATCATTTTAAGATACTGTCTTTGCTGTGAGGTTTTGTTCAGTTATAATTAGATAATATAGCCCATACATTCTCCTCACCAAGAGTATGTAAGTTTAAATACATGACAATACATTGAAATTGAGCAAATGAATAAAGATGCTGTATCAAGCCTTCGGTATTTGTGGAACTCCTACAAGGCAGAGTGAAGGGTGAGCATTATTATAATCTCCTTCTTTCTTAATCCCTCAATTTCCTCTAGCCAATCAGATATACCAAAAATCCCTGGAGAGTATATCTCTTCAAGGTATAGCACCTTGCTAGAAGGACTTTCCGGAGAAGGCAATGGTACCCCACTCTAGTACTCTTGCCTGGAAAATCCCATGGATGGAGGAGCCTGGTAGGCTGCAGTTCACAGGGTTGCAAAGAGTCAGACACGACTGAGCGACTTCACTTTCACTTTTCACTTTTATGCATTGGAGAAGGAAATGGCAACCCACTCCAGTGTTCTTGCCTGGAGAATCCCAGGGACGAGGGAGCCTGGTGGGCTGCCGTCTATGGGATTGCACAGAGTCGGACACGACTGAAGCAACTTAGCAGCAGCAGCAGCAGAAGGACTTTCACTCTGGATATTTCCTTTCCTTGGCCAGGTGGATGCAATGCTTGAAGAAGCAGCAGTCATCTTGCCTGAGGATGAGAGGCCTCAAGTATCAACTAGTAAATGTCAACATGTGGACTAAGATCCAGAAATGTCTGATTCCAAAGCCCAAATGCTCTTAACAACTTTGATATACCACTTCACCACAGCTGAAGTGAAATGAGCTTCATGGAAGAGGATTTCAGAGGAAAGCAGAGAAACAATAGCAATGAGAAATTAAGAATGATGAACTGGGTAAGACAACAAGATTTTAGGAGAATGGAGGCTGAACAACACACTTCTGAATAATCAACAAATCACAGAAGAAATAAAAAAAGAAATCAAAATATGCATAGAACAACATAGGAGCACCGCAATATGTAAGACAAATACTAACAACTATGAAAGGGGAAATTAACAATAACACAATAATTGTGGGAGACTTTAATACCCCACTCACATATATGGACAGATCAACTAAACAGAAAATTAACAAAGAAACACAAACTTTAAATGATACAATAGACCAATTAGACCTAATTGATATCTATAGAACATTTCACCCCAAAACAATGAATTTCACCTTTTTCTCACGTGCTCACGGAACCTTCTCCAAGATAGATCACATTCTGGGCCATAAAGCTAACCTTGATAAATTCAAAAAAATTGAAATCATTCCAAGCATCTTTTCTGACCATAATGCATTAAGATTAGATCTCAATTACAGGAGAAAAATATTAAAAATTCCAACATATGGAGGCTGAACAACACACTTCTGAATAATCAACAAATCACAGAAGAAATCAAAAAAGAAATCAAAATATGCATAGAAACGAATGATAATGAAAACACAACAACCCAAAACCTCTGGGACACTATAAAAGCAGTGCTAAGAGGAAAGTTCATATCTTGAAGTTTTGACTGATAAAAATTTAGACTAGAATAAAACAAGAACTAGAGCATAGCATTTACTCCAAAAGTAAATACCACACTCCAATTGATTAGAAAATCATCCTAAGCAGACCAAGCCATGAGCATGGTAGAAACATTCATGGCATAAAATGTAGGAAATAAAGCAACACTCTAGCATGGAAGAAATTCTTATGCTTCAGGAAGGAGTTTAGACAGCACTCAAAGGTGAGGAAGATTTTAAGGCTAGAAAAAAAGAGGGAGGCAAATGAGATCAGAGAGTGTTGCAAAGTGTACTTAAACTGTATTTGTAATGTTTTTTCTAATAAACAGTATACAGCAAGAGGATTTCCTCAACGGCTCAGCAGGTAAAGAATTTGCCTGCAATGCAGGAGACACAGGAGATGCAGGTAAGATTCCTGCTCTGGAAGATCCCCTGGGGTAGGAAATGACAACCCACTCCAGTATTCTTGCCTGAAAAATTCCACGGACAGAGGAGCCTGGTGGGCTACAGTCCATGGGACCACAAAAAGTCAGACACACCTGAGCATGCATGCACTGTGCAGCAAGAAAGGAAAAATGTTAGAATTTTCTAGAACTGTGTGGTAGGTACATAGGTGTTCTTTTGTTATTCACTGTACTTCTATGCAATGGCTTAAATATTTCAAAATAAAAATATTAAGAGTTTTTTTAATGGAGGATTAATTCAAAATTAAATTTACATCCATAGTAAATTAAAAATTTATTAAATTAATACATTAAAATGGATTTTAATTAAAATTTTTTAAATTAAAAAATATCATGGATGTTTGGAATTCACAAATTTCTTAACCTATTTCTGATCCGTGTTTGTTTTTTATTTTCAAAACGAAAGGTTAGCTAAGTAGCTTTGGGCATCCACACAGAATTTGGTTTGTTTAATAAGAACCTAGGATACACCTTTACCTAAAAGAATATCCTATGGAGAATGTGAGAAAACAATACTGGATATATCTGTAATGGGTCTATTACTTTCTTATTGTGCTGGGAAAGTGCTAAACTCAATATGCCAGCAAATTTGGAATACTCAGCAGTGGCCACAGGACTGGAAAAGGTCAGTTTTCATTCCAATTCCAAAGAAAGGCAATGCCAAATTCACAAACTATCACACAATTGTACTCATCTCACATGCTAGCAAAGTAATGCTCAAAATTTTCCATGCTAAGTTTCAATAGTATGTGAAAGGTGACTTACAGATACTCAAGCTGGATTTAGAAAAGAAAGAGGAACCAGAGATCAAATTGCCAACATCCACTGGATCATCGAAAAAACAAGAGAGTTCCAGAAAAACATCTACTTCTGCTTTATTGACTATGCCAAAGCCTTTGACTGTGTGGATCGCAACAAACTGTGGAAAATTCTGAAAGAGATGGGAATACCACACCACCTTCCCTGCCCCCTGAGAAATCTGTACGCAAGTCAGGAAGCAACAGTTAGAACTGGACATGGAACAACAGACTGGTTCCAAATCAGGAAAAGAGTATGTCAAGACTGTATACTGTCACCCTGCTTATTTAACTTATATGCAGAGTATATCATGAGACATGCTGGACTGGAGGAAGCACAAGCTGGAATCAAGATTGCTGGGAGAAATATCAATAACCTCAGATATGCAGATGACACCACCCTTATGGCAGAAAGTGAAGAAGAACTAAAGAGCCTGTTGATGAAAGTGAAAGAGGAAAGTGAAAAAGTTGGCTTAAAACTCAACGTTTAGAAAACTAAGATTGAAAGGTATGACAGAGGATGAGATGGTTGGATGGCATCACTGACTCAATGAATGAGTCTGGGTAAACTCCAGGAGTTGGTGATGGACAGGGAGGACTGGTGTGCTGCAGTCCATGGGGTTGCAAAGAGTTGGACACAAGTGAGCAACTGAACTAACTTTCTTACTAAAAATTTTCAGTTATTCCACAAAGGATATTTGTAAATTTTGAAAATTGCAGAAAAAACTGATTTAAGTCACTTCCAAATACAATTGAATGCTTGAAATTTTTAGGAATTATCTATCTACTAAGGATTAGTTATCCAGACTTGTCTACCTAGAGAAATGGACAAAAGGAAAAGGAAGAGACTTTTCATGACAAAATATTAGACTGACCCTACAGAGACAAATCTCCTACTTCTAATATGTAGAAATTATGGATAAATATACAATGTATATTTAAATATACAAGCAGAAAAGGAAATTCTCAGGCATCAGAATTCAAGAACAGTGAGACCAGGTACATGCCTGGCCAGCCTGGAGCTGATGATTGATCACGAACACAGGGAGGGGATTTGAGACCCTGGGCCCATGCAAAGAGACCCATTTGGACTGAGTCTCTCATAAAAATCCAGCTCCCTGAAAGGATTACTCCAGCATTGAGAAGCGATGAGACAAACCCTATTCACTTGCCCAGGAAATTAATAAAAATGTTTATTTCTGTTAAAGGTTCTGTCAGTTCAGTTAAGTTCAGTCACTCAGTTGTGTTGACTCTAGGCAATCCCATGAACCGCAGCATGCCAGGCCTCCTTGTCCATCACCAGTTCCCAGAGTTTACCCAAACTCTTGTCCATTGGGTTGGTGATGCCATCCAACCATCTCATCCTCTTTCGTCCCCTTCTCCTCCTTCCTTCAATCATTCCTAGATCAGGGTCTTTTCAAATGGGTCAGTTCTTTGCATCAGGTGGCCAAAGTATTGGAGTTTCAGCTTCAACGTCAGTCCTACCAATGAACACCCAGGACTGATCTCTTTTAGATGGACTGGTTGGATCTCCTTGCAGTTCAAGGGACTCTCAAGAGTCTTCTCCAACACCACAGTTCAAAAGCATCAATTATTCGGCACTCAGCTTTCTTTACAATCCAACTCTCACATCCATATATGACTACTGGAAAAACCATAGCCTTGACTAACTGGACCTTTGTTGGCAAAGTAATGTCTCTGCTTTTGAATATTATGTCTCAGTTCAGTTCAGTCACGCAGTCATGTCCAACTCTTTGTGACTCCATGAATCGCTGCATGCCAGGCCTCCCTGTCCATCACCAACTCCCAGAGTCCACCCAAACCCATGTCCATAAGTCAGTGATGGCATCCAACCATCTCATCCTATTTCGTCCCCTTCTCCTCCTGTCTTCAGTCTTTCCCAGCATCAGGGTCTTTTCAAATAAGTCACCTTTTCACATTGTGTGGCCAAAGTGTTGGAGTTTCAGCTTCAAAATCATTCCTACCGATGAACACCCAAGACTGATCTCCCTTAGGATGGACTCGTTGAATCTCCTTGCAGTTCAAGGGACTCTCAAGAGTCTTCTCCAACACCACAGTTCAAAAGCATCAATTCTTCAGCACTCAGGTAACTTTATAGTCCAATTCTCACATCCATACATGACCGCTGGAAAAGCCATAGCCTTGACTAGACAGACTTTTGTTGACAAACTAATGTCTCTGCTTTTTAACATCCTATCTAGGTTGGTCATAACTTTCCTTCCCAAGGAGTAAGTGTCTTTTAATTTCATGGCTGCAGTCACCATCTGCAGTGATTTCAGAGCCCAGAAAAATAAAGTCAGCCACTGTTTCCACTGTTTCCCCATCTATTTGCCATGAAGTGATGGGACCAGATGCCATGATCTTAGTTTTCTGAATGTTGAACTTTAAGCCAACTTTTCCCCTCTCCTCTTTCACTTTCATCAAGAGGCTCTTTAGTTCTTCTTCACTTTCTGTCATAAGGGTGGTGTCATCTGCATATCTGAGGTTATTGATATTTCTCCTGGCAATCTTGATTCCAGCTTTTAATTTCATGGCTGTACTCACCAGCTGCAGTGATTTTGGAGCCCAAAAATATAAATGTGCCACTGTTTTCACTGTTTCCCCATCTATTTCCCATGAAGTGATGGGACCAGATGCCATGATCTTAGTTTTCTGAATGTTGACCTTTAAGTCAACTTTTTCACTCTCCTCTTTACTTTCATCAATAGGCTCTTTAGTTCCTCTTCACTTTCTGCCATTAAAATGGTGTCATCTGCATATCTGAGGTTATTGATATTTTTCCCAGCAATCTTGATTCTAGCTTTTGCTTCATCCAGTCCAGCATTACGCATAATTGCTCTGCATATAAGTTAAATAAGCAGGGTGACAATACACAGCCTTGATGTACTCCTTTTCCTATTTGGAACCAGTCTTTTGTTCCATGTCCAGTTCTAACTGTTGCTTCCTGACTTGCGTACAGATTTCTCAGGAGGCAGGGAAGGCGGTGTGGTATTCCCATCTCTTTAAGAGTTTTCCAGTTTTTTGTGATCCACACAAAGACTTTGGCATAGTCAATAAAGCAGAAATAGATGTTTTTCTGGAACTCTCTTGCTTTTTCCATGGTCCAACGGATGTTGGCAATTTGATCTCTGATTCCTTTTCTAAAACCAACTTGTGCATCTGGAAGTTCACGCTTCACAATTTTGAGCATTACTTTACTAGTGTGTGAGATGAGTGCAATTGTGCAGTAGTTTGAGCATCCTTTGGCATTGTCTTTCTTTGGGATTGGAATGAAAACTGACCCTTTCCAGTCCTGTGGCCACTGCTGAGTTTTCCAAATTTGCTGGCAAATTGAGCGCAGCACTTTCACAGCATCATCTTTTAGGATTTGAAACAGCTCAACTGGAATTCCATCACCTCCACTAGCTTTGTTCGTAGTGATGCTTTCTAAGGCCCACTTGACTTCACATTCCAGGATGTCTGACTCTAGGTGAGTGATCACACCATCATGATTATCTGTGTCATTATGATCTTTTTGTACAGTTCTTCTGTGTATTCTTGCCACCTCTTCTTAATATCTTCTGCTTCTGTTGCTGCTGCTGCTGCTAAGTCGCTTCAATCATATTCGACCCTGTGCGACCCCAGAGATGGTAGCCCACCAGGCTCCACCATCCCTGGGATTCTCCAGGCAAGAACACTGGAATGGGTTGCTATTTCCTTCTCCAATGCATGAAAGTGAAAAGTGAAAGAAGTCGCTCAGTCGTGTCCGACTCTTTGTTAGGTCCATACTATTTCTGCCCTTTAGTGAGCCCATCTTTGCATGAAATATTCCTTTGGTATCTCTGATTTTCTTGAAGAGATCTCCAATCTTTCCCATCTATTGTTTTTCTCTATTTCTTTGCACCGATCACTGAGGAAGGCTTTCTTATCTCTCCTTGCTGTTCTTTGGAACTTTGTATTCAAATGGGTATATCTTTCCTTTCTCTTTTACTTTTTGCTTCTTTTCTTTTCACAGCTATTTTTAAGGCCTCCTCAGACAGCTGTTTTGTTTTTTTACATGGTAGGGGGCAATGTCTGTGAGAAATTGAAGCCCAGGTCTGATTCTTTCATAGTTTAGAGTCTAAATTTTACCATGTACATGGTGCAGATATTTCCTAGCAGGGAGATAATTTGTGAAATAAGTTGGGCATTTTGCAGAAGCAAGTGCAAAGCCTCTTATCAGCAATACTCACGCAACTCAAAGTTTAAAGGATTTCATAGGTAAAAAGCCTTTTGTTTAAAGTGAGTTCATAATTTAAAAAATTGCTTAAAACATAAGGATGCATTCTATTATGAGGAAAAGAGAGACAGCCATAATTAATAGCTCCTCAGGCACTCAAGCTAAAAGGCAGTCTGAAGAAGATTATAGAATAAGCATATTTAAAGTGATTAAGGAGATGAAGAAAAGGAAGACATAATGAAAAAATACAAGTTCTAGAGGTGAAAAATGTAGTCTTTAAAATGAAAATTTAAGGTTAAACTTAAGATTAAACATATGGCAGAGAGAATTAGTGAATTGGGTGACAGATCTCAGGAAATCATACATGTACAGTGGAAAATATAAAGAGATGGGAAACATGAGAAGGAAATTACGAGACATGGAAGACAGTGTTTGTGTAACAGGAGTCCCTAGGGGAGAGAACTGAGAGAATTTGGGAGAATAAATAAGGACTGAAATGTGAGGAATCACAAATGCCAAGGAGGATAAATGGAAATAAATCCATAGTAAGGTCTTTCAGAATAAAACTAGTGAATCCCAAAGACAAAGAGAAAAATCTTAACATCAAGCATTATTTTAAAAGACTTTTTCTGTCTGAAAGAATGACAGTGAAACTGACAGTATATTTATTATCAGTGAAAATAGAGCCCAGACAATCATTTCTTCATTTACTAAAATAGTAAGCATTAACTTATAATGCTAAGTCCAACTAAACAATAAGACAAAAGAATCACTAGAAGAATATGAAAGCCCTAGTAGTATGGAACAGAATACAAGACATAATGAAGAGAAATAAACTATAAAACTCTTAGAGGAGAACATAGGCAAAACACTCTCTGATATAAATCACAGCAGGATCCTCTATGATCCACCTCCCAGAATACTGGAAATAAAAGCAAAAATAAACAAATGGGATCTAATTAAAATTAAAAGCTTCTGCACAACAAAGGAAACTATAAGCAAGGTGAAAAGACAGCCTTCTGAATGGGAGAAAATAATAGCAAATGAAGCAACTGACAAACAACTAATCTCAAAAATATACAAGCAGCTTATGCAGCTCAACTCCAGAAAAATAAATGACCCAATCAAAAAATGGGCCAAAGAACTAAATAGACATTTCTCCAAAGAAGACATACAGTGACACATTCATTCACTAAGGCAGAAGTTCTCCATTTAAACAGTTGGCCTTGGAAATAAAAAAAATCTAAACAAAAGGACTCAAGAATTTGGGAGTTTAGTTTTGTTTCTTCAATTACCGAGTACATCAGCTAGAGTTCAGGCATTGGCAATGGCGTTTTCAGTGCTATGGGGAAGGTTGGAAACTACTTATGTGATCAGTCTAGATTTCCCTGTAGCTCTGAAATAAATGACATTAAGTCCTCATCTCAAATTTTAATTCCTTTGAGATCTCTTTGCTCCTTCTCTTGGCTCAAATAAAAGAAGGAACATTTATGAAAGATTTGGTTTCTCCATCTATTTCTGCCCTTAAGGGAATAAAAATGGTGGTGGACTGTGCAAGTTGAAAATGAAATCTTTGGAGCAGATTCTTCCTTGTGATCCAGTTAGGAATTTCTCAAAGTCCGTGTCTACACTACATGGACCAAAGCATCTGGCTGAAAAATGAGACCAAAACTAAGTCATGTGTTTCCTTTCATTGCCTCCCTAAGGAAAACCCAGGGGCTAGGCATTGTGTAGGCTCCCAGCAATGGCTCCACAGAAGACATGCCTGCTGACCACGTGAAGGGGGCTGAGGGCGGTGCTATTTACACCTTAAAGCTTACAGAAGAGATGAAAAGCAGTTAAAGATCTGGAAGACCAAAAGTCCTTTCCAAAAGGCTTTAATGGAAGTTTATTCTAAAGTGCTTTATACAAGCAGCGTATGCAGCTCAATTCCAGAAAAATAAATGACCCAATCAAAACATGGGCCAAAGAACTAAATCGACATTTCTCCAAAGAAGACATACGGATGGCTAACAAACACATGAAAAGAGGCTCAACATCACTCATTATCAGAGAAATGCAAATCAAAACCACAATGAGATACCATTTCACACCAGTCAGAATGGCTGCGATCNAAAATAAATGACCCAATCAAAAAATGGGCCAAAGAACTAAATAGACATTTCTCCAAAGAAGACATACGGATGGCTAACAAACACATGAAAAGATGCTCAACATCACTCATTATCAGAGAAATGCAAATCAAAACCACAATGAGGTACCATTTCACACCAGTCAGAATGGCTGCAATCCAAAAGTCAACAAGCAATAAATGCTGGAGAGGGTGTGGAGAAAAGGGAACCCTCTTACACTGTTGGTGGGAATGCAAATTAGTACAGCCACTATGGAGAACAGTGTGGAGGTTCCTTTAAAAATTGCAAATAGAACTGCTTTATGATCCAGCAATCCCACTGCTGGGCATACACACCGAGGAAACCAGAATTGAAAGAGACATGTGTACCCCAATGTTCATCGCAGCACTGTTCATAATAGCCAGGACATGGAAGCAGCCTAGATGTCCATCAGCAGCTGAATGGATAAGAAAGCTGTGGTACATATACACAATGGACTATTACTCAGCCATTAAAGAGAATACATTTGAACAGGTCTAATGAGGTGGCTGAAGCTGGAGCCGATTATACAGAGTGAAGTAAGCCAGAAAGAAAAACACTAATACAGTATACTTACACATATATATGGAATTTAGAAAGATGGTAATGATAAACCTGTACACAAGACAGCAAAAGAGACACAGATGTATAAAACAGCCTTTTGGAGTCTGTGGGGGAGGGAGAGGGTGGGATGATTTGGCATAGTGGCAATATAACATGTATGGTATCATAAGTGAAATGAATCGCAGTCTAGGTTCGATGCAGGATGCAGGATGCTTGGGACTGATGCATGGAGATAATCCAGAGAGAAGGTGTGGGGCGGGAGTAGGGAAGTGGGGGTCGGGATTGGGAGTTCATGTACACTCGTGGCTGATTCATGTCAATGTATAGCAAACGAATACAGTATTGTAAAGCAAAAAAAAAAAAAAAAAAGTATGGCCAAGCCAAAAAGTCTCAAGGAAAAGGAAGTAAAGCCCAAGAAAGCTTTAGACACAGACTTAAAAGGATAATAAAACTTTTTTCTGGGCAGAACTTGGGAGAAATACAAAGCAGTAATTTTTAAATAAAGTTATGCTAGTACTCTAATTTGAGTAACCAAGATTTCTAATTAAAATTTTGTGCCAACTCTTCACATTGCCAAACATTTTTAATGACTCCAGGGAGAACATGATGAATGTATAGGATAGATTGCACTGAATATCAAGGAAGAGTCAAATGCACAAGGTGGAGAAAATGGTGAGAAGTTTTGTTACTCAGACTCCTAAAACCTCTTATGCAAAATGGGTGTTGATGGCTATTTGGTTCAAAGAGTGTTCTTATGTTTTTCACAGCACAGATTGAACTATATTATTACTCTTTGGCACTCTAAATTACAAACTGCTGTATGGCCTTTCCAAATTAATTCACTATAGTTTCCTGAGGGCAAGAGCTGTGTTTTTCATTTTCTATTTCTATTCTCCGTACTTAGGATACTGTCTTGTATTAATTATCTGGTCCCATAATAATAGTGCAAAATGGTCACACTCAGTGGCAGGTAACATTAAACATTTATCTAACTCATGAGTCTTAGAGGGTGAAATGATCTGAGCTGAATTTGTTCATGTATCTCTGGTTAGCTCCAAGTGAATCAGACAGCTCTGCCAAATTTACTGGGTTCATTCACATGTCAGGGGGTTACTTGTCTATTGGCTGTAACAATAGTCTTGGTTGGGATGACTCAGCCCTTCACCCCATATCTGGCGCTTCAACAAACTAGATTGGGTAAGAATCTCCTAATATCTCACTGGACAAAGCAAGACATATGGTTAAGTTCTGAGTCTAAATGATAGGGTACGTCCAAATTGGTACTACCAAGTACTGAATTAGATGGCAAAGGGTATGAATACAGAAAGAAGTAAAGAATGAAGGCCGGGGTGTGGGAAGATGGCGGAGGAATAGGACGGAGAGACCACTTTCTCCTGCACAAATTCATCAAAAGAACATCTCAAAGGGAGGTGGGGGTCGGGATTGGGAGTTCATGTACACTCGTGGCTGATCCATGTCGATGTGTAGCAAAACGAATACAGTATTGTAAAGAAAAACAAACTAAAAAAATAAAAATTAATTAAAAGAAAAAATCTTGCAAATGGAATGAAAGCTAAGTGAGCTTATAAACAAAATAATATGAAGAATAATCCTGCTGGGTAATAATAAATAGAAGAAGAAAGGAGGTGACCAAAAGTTTGCAACTGTCATTTAGGAAGAAAGATGAAAAGAATGATTTGGTTTTTTAAGGTAAACACATTTAAAATATATGGGTAACAACTAAAAGGATAAAAATAGATGTTTAACATCTAATCCAGCAGATGGAAGAAAAACCCTATAACAACAGGAATGTAACGTATTGCACACAGAATTCAGCCAATAATACGACATCTTTGTATGATGACGGATGGTAGCTAGACAGAATACTGTGATTATTTTATAATGTATAAAAATATGAAATCACTATGTTGTTTACCTGAAACTAATATAACATTGTAAGTCAATTATACATCAATAAGAAAAATAGAAAATGTGACAAATCCGTTAGAAAGCAAGAAAGCAGGAAAATATGGTTTTAAAAAACCCATAAGATAAAGATGATCAAAACAAATTCTATTCCCTATCTATGGGTATAAACATGGATAAATCTCAAAGGCAAAAATCTGAAAGAAAAAGGCAAGATAAAAAATATATCTAGAGTGTGCTAGCATTATGTAGAATTTTAATACTTTCAGAATAATATTATGTATTTCATGTATATGTATATATGTGTTTATACACATACACACACATGTATATATATATAATTTATATATACATATAGTAAATTTATACACAAATGCACCAGAAGGGTAGTGGTTACTTCTAAGAAGGAGAACATGCCATGGAATGACTGTGGAGAGAGGAGAAGAGACCTTAGCGCTGTTTATAATGTTTCATTTTTTAAAATAAAAAATCTTAAGAAAATGTGGCAAATGTTATCTGCTGTTAATCCTAGGTCATGTATATATGATATATATTTCTTCTTTATTTCAAAGTACAAAATATAGTAATTTTTAAAAGGAAAGAGAATTTTAGATTCTGATCAATAAAAGTTGCTCATAATAATTATATCATTATTGATAAAATTCCAAGCAGCTCCTAAACTATAGCCAAGAATCTACAAAATGTATTCTTTCTAATTTTTGATACCAAAGAGGATCCCATGTGATTTTCTGCCTGGGGACAAAAATTTAAATATATGCTTATTATTTCTATTTTGAATGAACATTTCTTTTAACACAGTCATTCTGAAGGAGATCAGCCCTGGGGTTTCTTTGGAAGGAATGATGCTAAAGCTGAAGCTCCAGTACTTTGGCCACCTCATGCGAAGAGTTGACTCATTGGAAAAGACTGACGCTGGGAGGGATTGGGGGCAGGAGGAGAAGGGGACGACAGAGGATGAAATGGCTGGATGGCATCTGACTCGATGGACGTGAGTCTGAGTGAACTCCAGGAGTTGGTGATGGACAGGGAGGCCTGGCATGCTGCGATTCATGGGGTCGCAAAGACTGAGCGACTGAACTGAACTGAACCTGTGTAAGAGTTTAGAGCCTTCCAGGTTAGTCAATGCAATCCAAAAGAAATATAATTTGAGCCATAAATATGAGCTACACATATCAATTTAAAATGTTCTAATATCCACACAAAAAAGTAAAAAGGAAAGGGTAAAATTAATTTTAATAATATATTATTTTGACATCATAAATCCAAAGTATCAGTTTCAACAGGTTATGAAGATAAAAATATTAATGAGATATTTGGCAACTGGGCTGATTTTGTACCTACAACATATATTAATTTGGACTAGCCACATTGGAAAGGCCCCATATTCACTTGTGGCTCATGGGTACCATATAGGACTTTGTGGCTCTAAGTAATAAAAGTGGCTCTCATTCATTTGAGTTTCCCAAATGGTGGCTCAGATGATAAAGAATCTGCCTGCAATTCAGGAGACCTGGATTTGCGACCTGGGTCAGGAAGATCCTCTGGAGAAGAGAATGGGAACCCACTCCAGTATTCTTGCCTGGGAAATCCCATGGAGAGAGGAGCCTGGTTGGCTTCAGTACATGGGGTTGCAAAGAGCTGAACATGAGTGAACAACTAACACTCATTCATTTTGCACTGAAATGTCAGGCTTTACACTAGGCATGTTCCAAATAGTATCACATTTATTCCTTTGGTAAAGAATCCATCTGCCAATTCAGGAAATGTGGGTTTCATCCTTGAGTTGGGAAGATCCCCTAGAGAAGAAGATGGCAACCCACTCAGTATTCTTGCCTGGGAAATCCCACGGACAGAGAAGCCTGGCGGGCTGCAGTCCATGGGCTCGCAAAGAGTCAGACATGACTTAGTAACCAAACAACAACAATAAAGTATCAGAGGTAAGCAAATAAAAGAAAAGCTCAGAAGTCAGGTCACAGCTAACAAGTGGTAGAAGTGGAATTAAAACAAGCCAGTGTGACTCATGTTTCTCTCTGTGAATTGCTGTGCTCAAGGGTCACCTACAAACCGAGCCTTTCTCCTAATGAATCCTCCTCTGACCATTTAGCTTCTAAATTCACCCAGCACCTCAAATTTGATGCTTGCAGGGCATCTGAATTTTCAGTTGGGTAAGCATCTGTTACCTGGACCCAGAGATGGTGCTAAGCGTACCCGTGTCTTTTGCTCATTTCCTGTCTAGGGGCTGGAAAGTGGGATCTGGCATTTGCCATTGACTCAGAATCATTTTCAAATGAGGTAAAAATGCAGGACAAAGGCAAACTTGGAGAAGAAAGGGAACAACTGCTGTCACTCAGCTCAGCACACTGCTGCTGTGTGCTATCCTTTTGTCTACATTCATTGTTCAACTACTTGACAAACTTCTATTTCTAGCTCCTCTATAAAAGTCTCTCTAGTTGGAGAAGTCACACACTTTTCATGGTTTCATAATAAACTGGAGGTGAGTACCAGTTCGGAATCAAAGGAAATAAAGCTCCACTCGTGCCAGCTGCCGGGGTTGCCTTCTGAACGTGGCTTATACAATATTTCATCTGTGCTGACACCTTTCACTCTCAATTATTTGGCTGCTGTCAAAACAAATCAATCAAATTATAGCACTGTGTCTTCGTGTTACCATTCCATTGTAAGTTAGCGACATTAGCTTTGAAATGTATGGAAGTATAAATTTTATCTCTATTATTTATTTAATGCAACTTTCTCCCCTGTGAGTTATTTTCCAAACACAGCAAACTCAAATTATCTTATGTCAAATGTTGAATATATAGATGTTTTGTTAAGGAAATCTAAAAAATGGCACACAGGGGAACAGAGAGGCATAAGGATGTGTTAATGAACCTGCATATTCATGCTAATCCTCATCTAGTGACAAATGGCAACTGTCCACAGTTCCATTTTTTTTCTTTTCGAGTTTGGGCTATAAACTTGGTAAGCATAGTTGATTAATATTATTTGGGAGAAGATGACACTAAACCAAAGGAAAAGATGAATGTGGAACCAAAATGTTTTTGGAGGTTAATTTTGCTTACAATAAGACAACATTTTCCAGGATAAGTCATTTCCCAAAATTAACACTATATTATTTAAACTACAGTTTTTCCCAAGCTCAGATGTCCTCCAGGACTAAGCACAACCTGCTCCTTCTGCTCTCCGGTGTGGTGGCTACAGTAGGCGTGACCCAAAGTGCTTTAACAGGAAGAAAGGAGGGGAAAAAAAGGACTCCAGCATTTTCACTTTGAGATTTTAAGGTTATAGCTACATTTTTAAATAATAGATTTAAATAAATTGAGTAACTCTTCAGCAAAAGAGCAAACACTGTTGAAGCTTTTATGTACAAGCTTTTAAAATAGCTTCTTTCTACATGGAAACTTGGCATGTCTTTAGAAGATAAAAAGCAAACTGACAGATACATATTTTTTTTTTTTTTTTCTCCTGTTCATGGCTCTCTGGCTGTATAAGGGGTAGGCGACAATCAAAAGTGCCAACATGAATGTGTAGATTATGTCCAGTGAAAGAGAATCTGAACACAAAGTATTACAGGAGACCCAGTCAAACCTGAAGCAGAACAATCATTCACATTGGGCACTCTTCCTTCTTCCTCTTCTAGTGACTTGAATTGTGTTCCTTCTCTAATCTCTTTCCCCTGAGAAATTTCTTCCCTTCCTGGCTTTAGTCACATGTTGATGATTTCATCATCATGACCTCTAGCACCAACCCCATTCTGAGTTTTAGATCCATGTATTTCCGACTGGCTACTTAATTACTTTAAATTCCAACTCCATTTAAATTTTCCACATGAAGGTCGAACCAGTCAATCAAACTCAACCAACCATCTCCCTCTTTCCTCTGATCCCTCCACATTTAATCTATCACCAACAGAACCCTCTTATACTACTGGTGGGAATGTAAATTGGTACAGGCACTATGGAGAACAGTACTGAGGTTCCTTAAAAAGATAAAAATAAAACCACCGTATGCTCCAGCAATCTCACTCCTGGGTATGTATCTGGAGAAAATCATAATTCCAAAGGACACATGCACCCCAGTGTTCACTGCAGCACTATTTATAATAGCCAGGACATGGAAGCCATCTAAATATCCATCAACAGAGGAATGGATAAAGAAGATGTAGTACATGTATACAATGGAATACTACTCATCCATAAAAAGAAATGAAATTGTGTCCTTTGCAGAGATGTGGATTGATCTAGAGAATGTCACAAAGAGTGAAGACAGAAAGAGAAAAACAAATATTGTATATTAATGCATATATGTGAACCCTAGAAAAATAGAACTGTTGAACTTATTTGCAAAGCAGAAACAGAGACGCAGACATAGAGAACAAATGTATTGATACCAATGGGGTAGGGGGCGGCTGGGATGAATTGGAAGACTGGGATTGACATATATACACTTCATATTGTTATTATTTAGTCACAAAGTCATGTCTGACTCTGCAACCCCATGGACTGCAGCCCGCCAGGCTCCTCTGTCCATGAGATTTCAAGAATACTGGAGTGGGCTGCCATTTTCTACCCCAGGGGAATCTCCCTGACCCAAGGATCAAATTCGCATCTCCTACATTGGCAGGCTGATTCCTTACTGCTGAGTCACCAGGGAAGCCCATATACAGATAACTAATGAGAACCTACTGTATAGCACAGGGAACTCTACTCAGTTCTCTGTGGTGAGCAAAATGGGAAGGAAGTACAAAAAGAGGGCCTAGATATACATGTATAGCTGATTCACTTTGCTATACGGAAGAAACTAACACAACATTGTAAAGCAACTATCCTCTAATTAAAAAAAAATTCCATCTTCAAGTTGAACCAAACCATCTTGTTAATGTTGCCTAAATCAGTCCTCTGCTCTTCATCACTGCTACCAGGACCATTTTCTTCCAGATTACTGCCATAGCCTCCTTCCTAACTACACTGGAGTGCTTGCCACAGTGCCTGGTAAATTAGTAAATCTTTGTGAAATTGATCAATCAATCTTCATGCACAGTCATGGCAGAAAATGAGGTTTGGCTTTTCCCTACAGGGAGCTGATATATAATAGTTATACTCTCTCACTAGGAATCTGTCCTGCAAGTTATTAAACACATAAGAGAAGACAGGACTCTTAGAAGACATTCGGAGAAGGCAATGGCACCCCACTCCAGTGCTCTTGCCTGGAAAATCCCATGGGCAGAGAAGCCTGGAGGGCTGCAGTCCATGGGGTCACTAAGAGTCAGACATGACTAAATGACTTCACTTTCACTTTTCACTTTCATGCATTGGAGAAGGAAATGGCAACCCACTCCAGTGTTCTTGCCTGGAGAATCCTAGGGACAGGGGAGCCTGGTGGGCTGCCATCTATGGGGTCACACAGAGTCAGACATGACTGAAGCGACTGAGCAGCAGCAGCTCTCCATTATCTAAACAGGCAGAGGGAACTGAAGACCACCTCCCATTTCCCTATTTTCAATACCTCCCCATTCCTTGCCCTCACACACTTTCCTCAGATACAGAAATCATCTTTATTTTAGTGCCAGAGGAAATTGGAATAAATAACCCCAATTCCCTGTCATCCTTGGTAATGGAGGGAGATTGTGAAGCATTTCAAGCAGTCTTTTCCATTCTAGTGGCTGCCATCTTGGAAAAGTGCTCTGATCACCAGGTTGGAATCTAATCCAGTTTGCACACCTTAGTGTAGACACATGGATAGATGCCATCAAGAGCCCAGATGGATTTACAGCCTTATTATGTGCAAACTGGAGATCACATTACTTACCTGCCTTTTGCTTTGAAAATAAATGCTTTGGCTTTGCTCTGACATTTATGTGGCAGGTGGAAACCATTATCCTTTGACAATGCTTATTCCATTGACAGTATCTCTTAAATACACACTATACTAGTCATACTTCTCATTCATGTGCTTCCAGTTTAATCCATGCCCCACTGTCTCAGTGAAGCCTGCTTCAAGGATAATGTACTGTAGAACGAGCTCTTCAGGTATTTTAAATAAAAAGTCTGAAGCCTCAGAGATATGGAGGTTTGAAAAACTGCCAAAGTAAGACGTTGCAACAAGTTTTCATAACTTCTTTATGGCAGATTTGGTATTATTGTATAACATGTGTCATGTGGGGCTTCTCTGAATAACACAGCAAATATGAATTTATGCTCTAGGTATTTTTAATATTGGACTTTGAGACAGCAAGCCACTTACCAGAGACTGGCAAATCACCGCATACTAAAAGCTAGAGACTGCTCTTCTGTGTCTGTGGCAGGTACTGAGTTGCTCTTTCTGGGAGGGGTATTAGATTTCTGTTGTATGTATATCATGCTCCTGGGGATGCGACTTTCTTCTGAGTGTGGGCATCACTAGACTAGCACAAAATAACAGGGAAGCCAGTGCACACACGGTCACCTAATTGTTTTGTCCTTGGGAAGGATATCCCTCCCCATGCCCCACCCACATGTTTATTCTCCTTGGGCCAATAAAATCTAGTACATTTAAAGGCAACATTATAATGTTGCTCATACATAATAAATCCACAAAGAGTTACTTTGTGGTTGTATTGTTTTTAGTTTGGGAATTAATTCACTTAGAGTTGAGTGATGCTTTTTAAAAAGAGTGAGAAAGTCAAGACCACAGATCAGAGATTTAACCTTGTCAATGCTGGTGGTGCTTTTTTGGGTATGACCTTGTACCTTCATGGATTCAAAGCATTCTGATTTTGCAATAATATTTAACACAGAAACTTTAAGAAAGCAAGCAATCATCCATAATCTCACTGTCTAGAGTAGCACTTTGTTGTATATAGTTTTTTTTTTCCCTTCCCTTCTCTCTATGAGGAGTGTGTGTATGTTTGAGCTTTTAAATGATTTGGATCAAATGTGTACATGTGAAATCTTTTTATTATTTTAGTGTTATTAGCTTCTGCATCTATGAAATGGAGCCACAAATTTCTTTAATGGGAAAATGAGGGTCTTTTGTTCCCATTTAGCTTTATCTAGCTTTCATTCCATTAACACACACATTTTTTTGTACTCACCCACATTTTAAAATGTTTTAAAATAAATTGGTATTTTATTGGTATTTCATAAGCATCCAGCATCCACTTACTTCTTTTCTTTTTTGAAAAATGTTGAGGTTTATTTAAGTACAATTCACCCTTTCTAGTGTGCAGCTGTCCAAGTTTGACAAATGCATATAGTCCCCCAAATTCCCTGTACTCCTTTAATATCAACTTCTGCCCCGCTATCTTCAGTCACCACTAATCTCCTTTCTGTTCCTATAATTTTGCCTTTCCCTAAAGCTTGCATCAACAGAGCTGTACTTTTACATGTGCTTATTTGCAATATTAAATAGTCCCCAGTTGGTCCATACATTTATTATCCATTTTTATATTTTTCATTTGAGTGTTACTACTTTAATACATTGTTAATATGCTACGTTCTAACCTCTACCTGGATAGTCCATATGTCCTAATGAGTTCACCTAATATAGAATCTCAGTGTTGGAAGGATCCTTAAGGTCACCTGAGTCAAATACTCATGCTGTGTATCTTTAAGGCGATGACCTCTGAACACCACAGCCCCTTGTAATGTGGTTTCCATTATGTGCTCTGCTTCCGCACCTTAGAAGCATCTTCATTCCACTGGCAGCAGGTTGATCAGGTGATCTCTCTGGCTCACAGGATGTGAGTAGAAGTGATGCGCGCTGCTTCTGAGTCAAAGCTTTATGAGCCACTGCGGTTCTGCTAGTCTGTCTTCCCACGCTGAGAAGAAAGCCCTGTCCTAGACAGAGGCTGTCCCTTCAGCCTCTATCCCAGAACAAAGATGTGCTACAGAACTACTGCCCACCTGCAACCCACATGTGTGATGAAATAAACAGAAAAAAATAAACTTTCCTTGTTCTCACTGAGATATTGTGCCTGTTTGTTCTTCAAGCACAATTTTGGGAAAGTTAAAAGATAATGTCTTGTCCATCAGGTTGTTTGCTATTTCTTCCCTGAGCATCTGTATCATTAACTTTTCTAAGTAACCAGGATTTACTCTGGGACATGCTTCTTCCAGATTTTGTAAAGCTTGGTCCCCCATGTCCTTTAGGGCTCTGTCTAGTGGGGAGACCGACACTAGTGATCTCATATAAGTACATCACATCCTTGTTCCTGGGACCCTTCGTCTTTCCATCCCTTTACACCCACACAAGCATAGAAGTGCCTTTAGGGACTCTTTCATTTGTCTACTGGTATATTGCAGGTCAAGATCACAGCCTAGAACATGATGAAAAGTTCAATATGTATTTGTTGAGTAAATGAACAAACTTAGTAAAAAAGAAAAACAAAAATAAATAAGCCCATTTCTTGTTAAGCTGGTATGATTCTTTTTGAGGATGAGATGGTTGGATGGTGTCACCGACACGATGGACATGAGTTTGAGCAAGCTCCAGGAGTTGGTAATGGACAGGGAAGCCTGGCGTTCTGCAGTCCATGGGATTGCAAAGAGTTGGACACAACTGAGCAACTGAACTGAACTGATTCTTTTTACTGTCAGATAATTAAAACTACATCATATGATGTGTTTCCCCTTTGACTTATCCTCTAGTTCTAAATCTCTAAGTTTCTTTTCCCACTAAACAGCTTTTATAATGCATGCTTCTTACAAGATGCTTCAAATCCTTAGAATCACACAGGCACAATTAAGAACACACAAATCTACATGCATGCAAATATCATAGCATAATTGCATTGTTTTAGGTATGTTTGTCTCTAACACATTAGACCTCAGAGACAAATGTTCTTCAAGACAATGCTATTATGTACTCACTGTGCACAAGAAAGGCATATAAGATTTCCATAATGTCACCCCTTCCTTCCCCTCCAGTCTGATTTCTTGTCATCTCAGACTCCTAATCTTCATTTCAACAACAACCAGACTAACCACAGAACTCTGTAGAATCCATATTCCTCATTCCTCTTCTCTACATTGGATGTTCTCTTTACTATTCTTCACTCAGTTAACTCCTACTATTCTTTTTTATTTAAGTATAGTTGATTTACAGTATTATGCTGGTTTCCGGTATGCAGCATAGTGTTTCAATATTTTTGCAGATTATAATCCATTATAGGCTAAGAGAGTGGCTACAATCCCCTGTGCTATACAGTATGTCTTTGTTGCTTATCTATTTTATATGTAGCAGTTTGTGTCTGTTAATCCCATACCCTTGATTCCTCTCCCCTTTGATAACCACAAGTTTGTTTTTAATATCTGTGAATTTGTTTCTGCATGTAAATTTGCTTCTATCTTGCATATAAGTGATATCATATGAAATTTATCTTTCCCTGTCTTATTTCCCTAAGTATGATATTCTCTAGAACTATCCACAGTGTTGCAAGTGGTATTATTTCATTTTTTATGGCTCAGTAATGGGAGGCCTGGCATGCTGCGATTCATGGGGTCGCAAAGAGTTAGACACGACTGAGCAACTGAACTGAACTGAACTGAATATTCCACTGTGTGTGTGTGTGTGTGTGTGTGTGTATCACAACTTCTTCATTCAATCATCTGTTGATTGGGTTGCTTCCATGTCTTGGCTATTGCAAATAATGATGCTATAAACACTGGAGTGCATGTATCTTCACTCATCTATCCATCTATCATTCATTATTGTTTACCAAACGAGCCAGCACTGTTCCAGTTCTTGGACCACAACTAACCAAACGAAGATGCCTATTACAAGGCTTACATTCCATGACAGAGCCAAGCACAGACAATACATATTGGAAATACTTTATATGTAAATAACGTCCTCTACAGCATGAGGGCCAAGCATCACAATGCTGCCTCCACTGCTCCACATGCTAGAGTAGGAATGACCCAAAGTGCTTAAAAAGCAAGGAAAAACAAGAGTCAACCATTTTTGAGGTTTTAAGGTTATGTAGAAGGCAATAGCACCCACTCCCACTCCAGGATTCTTGGCTGGAAAATCCCATGGATGGAGGAGCCTGGTAGGCTGCAGTCCCTGGGGTCACGAAGAGTCAGATACGACTGAGCAACTTCACTTTGACTTTCCACTTTCATGCATTGGAGAAGGACATGGCAACCCACTCCAGTGTTCTTGCCTGGAGAATCCCAAGGATGGGGGAGCCTGGTGGGCTGCCGTCTGTGGGGTCGCACAGAGTCGGACACAATTGAAGCGACTTAGCAGCAGCAGCAGCAGAAGGTAATAAGTGTTATGGGCAAAGGACCTAAGAGAAAGCAGATGAGGGGGAAAGGAGTATTGGAGTGGGGTCAAGGAAGTAGGTAGACTTGATGCTTTCTAAGGATACAGTTTCTGGAGAACAGCCTGTGCAAAGGTCCCTGGGTAGGAGTATGTTTAAAGAGCACCAAGGAGATTAGGGACCCACAGAGAGACTGTCTGAATTGGAAGAGAAGCATGTGGGGCTGAGAAAGCAAAATAAATTAGACTGAAGATGTATGTCTCAGAAAAAACTCTGGCACATGGAACTGACTGGAAGCAAAAAAATCAGAAGCATTCTCAGTTTCATAGGGAAATTGATTCCCAAAGAAGTTACAAATCTTTAATAGTTGGAAACGTCAAACAATCTTCAACCCTCAAAGAAAGGTATATTCCTCAACTTTCTCTCCAAATGCAGCCAAAGACCAAGGTGAACAGTGACTAAGGGTGCTTTTTGAGAAATTCCCACTGGAGGAACCTCTTCTCCACCCCCTCAAGGGAGGAGACCGTCTTGATGCCACCTCCTGGGATGTGGGAATGGCTCTGGATAAACAAAATGTGGTGCACTCTCACAATGGAACCCTCCTGGAGAATGAAAAGAAACTATCGACATAAACAACAACATGGATAAATCTCAAAAACTGAGATTTATCTGCTGAGATTATGCTGAGCAAGACAAGCCAGACACCAAAGAATACACTCTCTGTGAATCCATTTATACATAGTTCTAGAACACACAAACTAATGGATAATGACAGAAAGAAGATAGGGAGTTCTCTTCCTCCTTCGGGAGGAAGAAGACTGCAAAGAGACATAAGGGAATATTTGGGGATAATGAACTGTTTTCTGTATTGATTGTGGTGGGTGGGGGTTGCACGGATATAAACAATTATCAACTCATTGGATTGTGCACTTAAGATCCATGCATTTTGTTACATATAAATGTTACCTCAATGAAATCAACAATAACAGCACAGACAAAAAAAGCAAAGTAAGCCACTTGCACATAAAATTCCTAATCCCCAAAATTCTTCCCATATATTTTAGCCTCTATAGACTTTAATTTGTAGAGTTGGAGAAAATCAGGCCAGATTTCCTGCCACTGCTAAGGGCAGGAAAACCATACTTGGCCTTGATTTTCCAACTTGCCTTGAACCTAATTGCTTTTCCATGTTCAGGGTAAGCAGCACTCTTTAATGTATTCTTAGTCATTAATTTAAATGTTATGCTTGACTTAACTGGAATGTTCACACTTTGATATAAATCTTCTACATAGCACATTTATATTCTCCATTTACATTGCCCACAGTGATGAGTGGGTTATCTTGGCCTGTGTGATGGGAACAAGTCACTAACTTGAATCTTCGACACAACTGCTGCTCCTTTAAACCCTCTGCTGTTTTCCTCCCTTGTGTGGAGGTTGTTTTTAATCTATATTTTCTGCCTACATCTAAAAAAGCCAAAAATCCAGTACATTTGCATGAGTTCCCTAATGGGGACTTTGTCACATAATAATAATACATATGTCAATAATAATTATTTGGCATATTTTGTTAAATAATAATCTCATTCTCACATGAGGGCAACTACAAATTATATTTTTAGTATAGCTATCTGTGTTTCCAAATAATAAGAAAGATGGAAGACTCTGACTTAAAGGAGTTTATAAAGTATGTCATGGAGCAACCTTAGGCATTTTCTTTCCTTGAGGTTTATGATCACGATTAATCTTATTTCACAGGTTGTGTTTGCTGACAGGTGCTGAAACCAAAGTCCTATGAACACACAACAGACAATGTTCCCAGGAATGGAGGGACCCAGAATAACAATGGTGGGAGGTACCTGGAAGGGGAAAAGGCACATAAAGGTAAGAGAAAAGAGGATGCAAAACTATACCTGCTTCGTGTAAGGACACATGGTGTCCAGGAGTAGGTTATTTCCTGGTCTTATCTGAGTATAGAGAAGTTCTGGGCTTGCATCCCAGCCAGGACATTCAAAGACTTTCCTTCAAACATTCAGAACCTAGACCCCAGCTTTGGCATCTCCCAGTTCAGACCATAGGAGGTCCCAGTGGTTTCTTAAATAAGTTGCCTATGTTTTGACACCATGTCATCCTGGCTTCCCCCCCTCTCCCCACATTACAGCTGATTGGACAGGAGAGGACACTTCCACCTGGGTAGTCAAGCTCCAGGGTGGCCAGGTAGGCAGTCTAAAATGCAAAGGGTCAGACTGACAGGAATATGAGTTTCAGGGAGCTTGAATTTTAGATAGAAGTGGAGACAGGGATAAAGATAGAGGTGATGGAAGGAGAGATATCAATGGAGAGTTCCTGAGAGGTACATGAGCTGGGAAGTTGCATGGACTCCAAGAAGACAGAATGGAATATGAATGAACCAAAATTGTGGGTTAGCTAAGAGTCAGCCAGCATGGTAGGGAAGAGTCACAAGGAGGAACAGGGGAAGAGAGCAGACAGGTCTCGTTCCATCACTGATGAGACAGGAGTATATCTCTTTCTCACTTGGAAGGATCTGAAGACAAAGAGAAAATGATCCCTAAGCCAAGCAGATGGGTTTTCTGCAGGGCAATATGGTCTCTTTTTCAAGATGCAAAGCTTTTGCTGGATAAAATCTCAGAGCAAAGGCTTCCATATGTTTTAATTATGCAAGAGAATGCCTCTTGGTCTTAAAGATATGACTGTCTTATGGAAACAAAAATGTTCTCAAATAAATTATTCCTTTTGGTCATTATCCTCATTTAGAGGCCTGGCGTGGTGAGAGAGAGCAGGGAATTAATGAAGGTCCTTATCATAGTTACACGGCTCCCGGTGATCTTAAAATAGTCAGAATCCTGAAGAGGTTGCTGGGGAGAGCAGAGGAGGGGCCAAATGAGTTTTGAAAATTCTCCTTGAACCAGGCTTTCTTAAACTTGTGTGTGTGTGTGTGTGTGTGTGTGTGTGCGTGCATGTTAGTTGCTCAGTTGTGTCTGACTCTTTGCAACCCCATGGACTCTAGCTCACCACGCTCTCTGTCCATGGGATTCTCCAGGCAAGAATACTGGAGTGGCTTGCCATTCCTTTCTCCAGGGGATCCTCCCAACCCAGGGATCAAACCCAGGTCTGCATTGCAGGCAGATTCTTCACCATCTGAGACAACAGGAAAGCCCTTAGTGTACATAGGGATCCCTTTTTAAGAATGTAGATTCTGTTCAAGGTGTCTGGGATACAGCCTTGATAAGATGCTGAAGCTGCTGGTCCAGAGACCACACATAGAGAAAGACAAAAAGACTGTGATAGGATCCCTGCTGCCTGAGCAGAGAGAAGCCACTCTCATGTAACATATCATTAGTACTCATTAAAATACATGCAGGAATCAGGCCTCTGAGGCTCTGAGAGCTATTTCACATCACTTGATAGGGAACTTAAATGAACCAGCTCTTGATCCCTTTAGTAAAGAGGAAGATACTTGAAAATTTATCCCTGGGATTCCAAACCATTAAGAAATGGATGTCAGTATTTTTTTTTTTTCTTAGCAAACTTGTAGCTTTTGAACTAGAAGAACAGATAAGCTGAAGGACTAGGCAGGAGAGCTGGAGAATAATCAGAGATAATTCCAGCTGGCAGACTCATTTCACGAATAAGATCTTAATGCTTCACAAGGAGGAAAAGGGGAGCCATCCAGAACTAAGTGCCTCCTATGGAAACAGGCCCTACTTCAGACCAGGGGTTGAACACTTGAGCCTCTCCCCCTCAGAGTGACGAATCAAATCTGTCTTGTAAAATTATGGGAGAAAGTGGGCTAGCTATTATAGTGGGCAGACTTACTGGTTGTTTTAAAAGACTCTTAAAAAGCCCTGGGCTGAAGTTCCATTTTCATTGTCTAGAAGCAGGCCATAGGGAGAAGGCAGAGCATTCTATTCTGTTGGCTATATAAACACGTGTAAGCACTCCTTCTCAAATACTGTCTCCCACTTACAAGACCATTACCCTTGAAAAAGGATGAAACTTGAGGACTTCTAGAATTGGCTCAGTCTCAGAGTCAACCAGGACCACTGCAGATGACTTTCTGGCTGCCAGCCATTCACCCACCATCCTGAGTCCCATAATCTTCTGTGACATAAACTGGGGAGCCCTACAAGTCACAGACACAGCCAAGGGATTGGTTGTAAGGACCACAGTAGGTTTCCTTAAGGTGGTGAGATCATCCTCAGCTTGGCTGCTGGGCAACAAAGTGACCGACTGGCATTGTCCTTCAGGTGATGGACACTGATCTTGGATACCTTGCAGAGGTGAGACTTTCCCTGATTCCCGTCCTTATTATCCTTTGATGTTTTGTAGAGTGACCGTCTCTTTTTGGTTTGTCTGGGACAGCAAGAAGATCAAACCAGTCAATCCTAAAGGAAATCAGTCCTGAATATTCATTGGAACGACTGATACTGAAGCTGAAGCTCCAA
Source organism: Aepyceros melampus (assembly GCA_006408695.1). Lineage (NCBI taxonomy): Eukaryota > Metazoa > Chordata > Mammalia > Artiodactyla > Bovidae > Aepyceros > Aepyceros melampus. The sequence goes on along the minus strand of SJXQ01009588.1, from coordinate 345,554 downwards.
TACTTTGGCCACCTGATGTGAAGAATTGACTCAGTGGAAAAGACCCTGATGCTGGGAAAGATTGAAGGCAGGAGAAGAAGTGGACGATAGAGGATGAGATGGTTGGATGGCATCACTGACTCAATGGGCATGAGTTTGAGCAAGCTCCAGGAATTGGTGATGGACAGGGAAGGCTGGTGTGCTGCAGTCCATGGGGTCACAAAGAGTCTACACGACTGAGCAACTGAACTGACTTGCTGGTTTCAACAGTGAAAGTCCTATGTCCAAGAAAAATCCCCAGTGTTCTGCAAACAGGGATGGTTGTTTTTTTCTCAGGCTAGTGAATTCTGGGTGGCGAAAAACTTATGTAGATGTGACAAGAACAAAAAGCCCAAGGAAACGGGAGAGAACTTTCCCAAACTCTAACAGTGACTTAGAGTTGGGATTCATTCATAATGATATACAAGAGAAAGGTGTTTGGAGGAAGAATTTGAGTGTTAAGAATCACTAGGAAACTTCCTATAACTGGCTGACTTACAACTGGAAGGTGTTTATTAATGACCTCCTGGTCATTAACACGGAGACAAAGGGACAAATGTCCCCTTAGAGAAGAACTTGACCATCAATTTTAATACTCTTCTGCAGAGAAGCCAATATGGAAATTGTGTGAGAAGCACCAAGGGATAAGAAGAGCCAGCACTGTTATGGAAACTACTTAAACAGGACACAAATCTTAGGATTCATTTTCTGAAACTAAAGGTGCCAAATTCCAAAGAACCAAATTCCAAACTAAAAGCTAATACTAAATTGAATAATTGAAAAGAGAGACAAGGGGGAATCTTGATGGGAGTCCACACTGGACCAGCCACTCATAGGGAACCCTTAAAAATAATCAGGCACTAAAATCCTAAGAACACCAAATCATAATAAAGATACAAAAAGGCTGGCCTTTTTAGACTCTCTTTGGCATCTACTTTAACCAAACAAGATTAATTCATGACCTAGGAACTCCGTGAGCTTATGTTTATTTATAATATTCAATATTCCCATAAGCGCAAATGTTCCAAATGGAAGACTGCATTTTGATAATGCCCGTTTCTTCATTAAGTTTTCATCATCCACCTACATTAAAAAGCCTCTCCCTACACTTTGTTGCTTTAGCTTTCACCTTGTTTATTCCTGCCTTATTTGCTTAATCTTGAGATCCTGGCTTCCCAGGCACTCTCAAATTTGAAACAAGCAAAGTTTGTGCATTAGCATGTCCTGAGCATGCATGATTTATGAACGGCAGGTTTCTTGGCACAATTTAATGGTATAAGAGAGACTTTGTTTTAAACATTAAAGTGAAATTCAAAAAGTGGCCACAATGGGTGGGACACTAAAATGTAGAGTGTGTGAAGAAATTTGGGTCAAGAGTTAACCAGTCTTACTTGGTCTGTTCCTTAATCCATGGACTGACACTCTGACTAATTTAATAGGTTTTAAGGGGCCCTGACTTTTGAGCTACAAAAAGTACTTTAAATGTGTTATTCTGATAACTTGCTCAACAAAACTCTTACTCCATAAAAAATTCAATTGCTAACATTTATACCAATGGAGAAAACAGAAGCCCTGACTTTTGACCAACTAAAAAAGTACTTTACATCATTATTCTGATAACTTGCCCAACCAAAGTCTCACTCTGAAAAAAAATTTGCCAACATTTATATCAATGGAGAAAGCAACCTTCTTTGACCAGTCCAAAATAAATTTGTTTTTTGCTTTTTAGGCTTCCTCATCATATTCAAGCTATTTTTAATCATAACAGTTCTTCCTCTGACAGTCTTTTGTAAATCAGTCTATCAGTCAGTATTACCAAATCTAATGAAAAATAAAACCTTTCATGATATCAAGAGAACTACTCTTCCTGAATAGAGTTCAATTTTTATTATATGCTCATGATTATATAAGATAAGAGTTCTCTATATGTCTGTTTTTCCCATTATAAAATATGATCTCAAATAACATGATTTTTATTTAATAATTATAACTAAAATATATTAAGAAAAATAAGTTCATTATTCCAAATGATACCTTTTATTTGAGATGTTCTAAATACTTCACACACAAAACAAGTAACGTCTAACCTTTCTTTGCAGGTGGCTAAAGAACCCATGAGATTATATTTCAAGTCCTCAAATAATGACACAATCATTTGACATCTACATTTTTGATGTGTCATTCAATGATTGCTCATAAATTCTTCCAGAAGCCCTGAAAAGACTCAAATCAATATTAAAACATAAAGACTGATACAGCCCGTGACTTGAGCAAACTCAGGATTCACAGACTCCCTGAAACTTTGCTTCCTACATAAACCTTCCATTGCTTTTATGGTGAAAGCAACTTTAAACCACATTCAACATTCAGAGCACTTGTCCACTATAGAGAACAGGGGTCAGTGGAAACACCCCATAGGAAACAGAGACACAGTGGGTTACCTTGTAGATTTTGCAATGGCAGAGTCATAATGCCTCCGGCTGCAGCTGCTGCTACCAGCCCTTGGATGTTGGTGAGATTCGCAGTAGGCAGTGTGAGGACCAGTCCTTGCTGCCCCCCTAGCTGTCCGGCCATGTTGAAGGGGATGAGGATAGGCTGGTTGAGGGCCGGCGTGCCTCCGGGCATCACCCCAGCAACTGCGGAGGCTAACTGCTGTGCTGTCAGAAGTGGCTGCAAGGGAACAGACAATCCCAGCTCACTTTCCAATGGAACTAAGATATGGGCTTTTAGAGCATTTTGCTTCCACTTAAGCTTGGTCAGAAAGTTCCTGAACAAGTAGCAAAGAAACAAGTCCTATTCCAGAGAAAATGAGTGACTTGTAGAAAAAAAAATCAAAATTGTATTTCATTAATTTTTTGGAAACTTTTATTTGGTTTGGAAAGCACAAATATATTTCAAAGTCATACTCTACATTTATATATTATTCTTTAAATGGATTTTTACATACATATTTTCTTCCAATGAACCCTACTCTTATATATCTGAAACTCTGTTAACTTATTCTGTTGTTTCAAAAAGAACTCATTGGAATCAGTGGAATTTGTTGATTCAAAAAGAGCAATGAAATACTATTTTCATTTATTACATTAGCAAAAAATGCAAAAGATTTACCCAAAGTTGGTAAATCTATAGTGACATCACCGTATGGATTTAGGACATGTGGACTGGCATAAGCCTTTTGGAAAGCAGTTTCAAAATCCGTATCAAGAGCTACAAAAATATTCATCCTCTTTTGACTCAGAAAATATTCCTGGGATATATTTCTGAAGATATAATTCTTTTAAAAAGATAAATGAAAATATGCATTACATTAAAAAATACATAAATGTTGAAAAAGTTTGTTACAGTATTAAACATGGTAAGATATTACATACTCTTTAAAATGGGTCATTCTGACATCTCTAGAAAAATGGAAAATATTTATGAGATAAATAAAATTAACTGGATAATAATTAAGTAAATGATGAAGAAATCACTATTAAAATGGTAAAATTACACATTACACATGTATAATGACAAGATCTAAAAAGGAATATAGGAAAACAAAGACATTTGATGAGGATAAATTTTAAAAGCTTTAAAAAATTTCTTTGGTTATTATGCTAACATTCTTTGTCCAGTTAAAACAACACTGAAAACACATATTTATATCCACTACTTATCCAACAGCCATTGTTTGACATGGCAAGGCAGCCGCACAGGTGTGGACTTCTTAGCACCAGATGTATCTGAGCTCAGTTGTGAGCACAGGTGCGGCTCCTCAGGATAACTGATGAGTAGGAAGGACTCCTTGAGCAACCAGACCAGATAACCAGAAGGGTGATATATGGGACTTTCATTGCACCCCTGAAGGAGCAATGGACCTAATTCCATGCTCATTTTTCTTCTAGAGGAACCAATAAAAAACTCTCATTGGAGAGTTTCAACTTTTTTGTTTTTAACACAGTATGATTCTATAAAGGAAAAGGTAAGCATAGTACAAAGCCCAATGCATAATAGCCAGACATGATTCTAACATATATTAACTCTGATGTCCTACTAATGACATATGAGAGTTAGTAACATGCTCAAAGTTACTCAGAGCAGTGGGATGGGGGGTTTCAGATCCAGCCAGGCTATTCCAGAGCCCATACCTCACCCTGGTGAGGACTTCCCTGGTGGCTCAGATGGTAAAGCATCTGTCTACAATGCGGGAGACCTGGGTTTGAGCCCTGGGTTGGGAAGATCCCCTGGAGAAGGAAATGGCAATCCACTCCAGTACTGTTGCCTGGAAAATCCCATGGACAGAGGAGCCTGGTATGCTACATACAGTCTATGGGGACGCAAAGAGTCAGACACGAATGAGCGACTTCATTTCATTTATACCTCACCCTGCTCTCCATACACAGGACAGATTTGGAGAAGTGGGGTGGCTTTATCTCAAGCATGGTGGGGAGAGCTGGGCCCACTTCTGGTTATTCCCTAAAGTCACCCCTCAAGACCCCTTCCAGAGAGCCCTCTAAAGAAGCACTGGAACCCCATGCACCCTGGTTTTAGAACCACTCCTCTGAACGCCACGGGACTAGCACCTAATACATCTGTTGCTGCTGCTAAGTCGCTTCAGTCGTGTCTGACTGTGCGACCCCATAGACGGCAGCCCACCAGGCTCCCCCGTCCCTGGGATTCTCCAGGCAAGAACACTGGAGTGGGTTGCCATTTCCTTCTCCAATGCATGAAAGTGAAAAGTGAAGGTGAAGTCGTTCATTCATGTCCGACTCTTAGCGACCCCATGAACTGCAGCCCACCAGGTTCCTCCATCCGTGGGGTTTTCCAGGCAAGAGTACTGGAGTGGGGTGCCATTGCCTTCTCTGAATACATCTGCTAGACTTTGCTAAATTCTCACAAAGTGTGCCTCTCTTTAAAAGTTACACTAAAAGACAAAATAAACACTTTTTTAGGAATAAGTACAAAATGATAAGCTGATCTTCAGACTGCTAGTGTCATATTGCTGCCAATAGTGATACCAGGATGAGAGGGTAGGCAGATAGGCAGTATCAGACCGTGTACAGGCCACAGATTTGGTTGATGCGGCCTGAAGCATTTTTAAAAATCGAATTCATGGGATTTCAGTAGGGCCTGTACTCTCAGTTTGTCCCAGTGTCTCTTGCTTCTCACTGGGTGTGTTGTGCTCTGTTTCTAACCTGAAAATTAGAGTTGTTACACTTGGTATGCTCATACACACACACACACACACACACACGAGCATGTCACAAGCATGAAATTAGAAAGGGCATGACCAAAAGAAGTTAGTTTCTGAGATGCCCAGTAAAATTCCCTTTGGGCGCCATCAGAGTTCAGGCATCTCCCCAGGCTTTCTGTCTGGAGCACAGAGGCATCCATGCTCTGAGATGGATGTTGGAATCAGGCCACAGGGAGATGTGATGGCAGCTGGAATAGGAAAGTCAAGAACCAACTCAAGCTCTAAACGTGGGTTTCAAGCTTTGCTTGGACTGATGATCCCCAAAGTGCTGAAAGTGACTCATTTTCAGGAAAAACTATCACAGCCAAAGAGGGAGAAAGGCTCAAGGATCAGCTTCTTTTTCCATAAAAGTGGGTGAACTCTGAGAGCTTCACACTAAAGGACAGAGATTTCTTTTTTAGAAAATGCCCAGCCTTTTATAATTGCATTCTACATCTTCATATAACCACACCAGGCGGCAAAAAACAAATATTGGACTTTAAAAAATAATGAATGTATTTCTTTATTAATGCAGGAGCTATATGTGATGTACAATATTGTCAAACCCAATAAGCTGAACTTGCATTAAAATTGCATTAACTTTTTTATATTAAATCACGTCTTGTATTTCAAAAAATGGTTATAGTAAGGTTGAAATAACTTAATTTTCTTCACACTCCAGTCATTAAAGTTTTACTTCCCAGAAAACTGCATGGTAACCAACAGCACAACTTAGTGGGTTTTAAGAAAAAAAAAAAAAGTTTCCAAATGATTAAAATCAACATCCCCTTGAAAAAGAAAAGAGTTCTGCTAACACATTCTTTTTTCTTGATGGTATTTCATAAAAAATGTAGTCATACAGCTTCCCATACAAAAATTTATCACCATCTTTGCTCTGTTGGAGTTAACTGGTTTTAGCTCATTCTTATTTTATTTGGTTACTTATATGGTTAAACCATCGGAAACGCAGCCAAATGCAGCAGTTGAAAGATACTGACCTGTGGTCCAACTGGGAAAGGCGGGTGGGTCTGACTGGCCTGGTGTTCAGGAGTGCCTGGGTCTGACAGTGCTGGGTTTCCTCTGGCCCCTGGAATTCAGAAGAGAAGTGCACCGTTAATATAAAATCCAGCCTGGGAACTTCACATGACCCCATTTTTCTGTGATGTCACATAACATTAAGGCACAGATGATATGCCAGAGTGCTTTATCAATAGCTCCAGAGCTCAAATCACTTGTCAACTGCATACATTATGCTAATGGACGTTCGGGATGGACAAGTCATTCCAGGAGGGAGAAGGCCGTGACAGCAGAGAAAATGACACCATCATCCGTCGTGCTAATAGGCTTGCATTATACATCAGCTTGCAGGGGGTGCCAACGCGGCCCCTGTGTGCGAAACTCCATCCTTTATGCGTAGGTGGGCAACACCTAATCTAATTTCCCAAAGCCGGGGAAAGCGTGATCTCAGACATGACCAAGCACATCTATATTATCCCTTAACATGGCTTCATACACTTAAGCTCTTTCTCCATACATAGCTCAGACAGTGAATCTCATGGATGCATTTTCCAGAAAATAAAAATTTTTCCTTTTTTAATTGAATTATAGTTGATTCACAATGTTGTATTAATTTCAGGTGTACAGAACAGTGATTCAGTTATATATATATATATATATGTACATTATATATATGTTCTTTTTCCTTATAGGTTATTACAAGATACTGAGTACAGTTCTCTATGCCGTACAGTAGGTTGTTGTGGTGGCACTTAGGTCCTAAAAAGTACATCTATCTCCTTAAGCAAATTTCCTCTGTGCTAACTGACCATCACCCTGCCCCCAAGGAGCCCCACTGTGGTGAGCCTAGAACATAACATATTTGTTTTGCTAGAATCCTGTTGGATGCTAAAGCATGGGAAACAAAATTCAATCAAACTAGCAGATCGTTCAAATCTTCTTAAATCTTCTCTGAGTATGCTTATATGCTCTGTTTCAGGACCAACCATAGAATGTGATACAGTGGCTATAACAATAAATACAGGAATAAATGAACAAGCAAACAAATAAATAAAGCTAGCAGCCATTTTTTAGGGTTCTTAGTTGGAAGCTTTTGTTTTCTTGGTGGTTGAAATCCAATTCCAAGCCATCCTTAACAAGATCCTCTTTTCTGATGTTTGTCCTATGAATAGCAAGTAGAAGACAATTCAAGCCCTGTTTACTGGCAGGCCATGGATGACCAAGAAGAAAAGATATGATTCTGTCACACTTATAAATTTTAAAGAAGGTATTATTGGCTCATTAAAACGAATTCTTCTATATATTCTCCAAAGGGACAGACTTATAAATAATGGAAATGGGGAAAAAAATACTTCAGCGCATTAAGCTACAAATAAAATTGACTGCTACATATTATTCAATTGACTTCTATCTCCACAGCCATGTGTCAATCATAACAGCATTTTATAATAGGATTAAGCAATAAATGTGCAAAGCCATTATGCAGAAATCTGAAAATCTGATTAATTTGTAATATTTTTTTTGTGCAGAAAGTCAGGAATGGACATTGCTTGGGGAATACTTACAAGCATTCTATTGAAATTTCTAAATTGATTTGGAACAAACTAATAAAAACACAGACTTGCTGACATTTTATAAAGTGAATTCTGTCAAAATATGTTTGGCATTTTAATGATTGCTGTCATTTAATAACAAGGGTAAGATGACCCATCATAAGATGCCCACAATTTTCCCATAATGTGCAGGAGACCTTTCTTCTAAATTTTTAATATGTGATTTATTTATTATGCTTGAGTAGTAGGGCACTTTAAACTGGGAGGTGCATTATGCAGTGCAAATCTCACAACTTCAGTTCTTATACACTCAACTCCTATTTTGCCTTCAAATTTTCAGTAGAGCTTTATCTTCTTTTATAGAGCTAACCAGATACCTAGCGATGATCAATTAGGTAAATTCTCAAATGGTTAAAAACCTCCTTTGATGCTTTTTATGAAGATGCTTTTAAAAATTGATTTGTTCTTTATATTTTCCTGACATGGATTTTTACGTCTGACTGTAAGAAGGAAGTTTTACAATGCACAGAAAAAGAGAAAAATCTTTTTACACAATTTAAACATACACATCTTGAGTAGGGAGGGAACAAACCTCAGCCATTGATTCACTCTCCTGTTGGAATGCTCAAACTATCTCATTTTCAGAAAGGAGCAATGATTGCCTGCAGGACTTGTGGATGAAAATAGGAATGATCGCTGATGTTGATCATGTTGATGTTGATCATATCATGATCATGATGTATGTTTCTTCTTTGTATCTTTAGCTCAAGTTATCTGCAAACACGTCTCTTTTTTATTTTACAGTAATGACCTCAACCTATCTTTAAGCTTTCACATTAAACTCTCTTAAACCACATTCCCCAAAATACATATATCTTAATTTAAAATTTTTTCTATACTGGGTCAGGCCCTTCTATCTCATAACTCCTTTCATCAGTACTGGGACCATGTTTTGATTCTGTTTCTAATGTCACATCATGTAATGTTTGGGATCTGTCCCATTCAGGCACAGTGTCACAAGATGGTGTCTTTGTTACCTGTAACTTGACACAGATTAAATTTGCTTACATTTTATTCTCTGTTGCTGGAGGCTTTCACCAGCGCACAGCAGCTTGTTTTGAGGCTGGTTATTCTCAAAAACCATGTTCAGTGGGGTCCAGGGCAATTCCACACAATTTCATGTGTAAAATGAAGTCTTTCACAGGCTCTAGAGAAGATTATGTATGCTCTTCTGCCTGGATCAAAAAGTAATGTTTCTCCTTAACACGTGCATCTTCATTTCCCCCAAATGTATGTGTCACGCACAACTTTGTAGGACCATAAACGAATCAGTCTGGGTCGTAAGGCAGCTCCCATATCAGGGGCCTTCTCAGAAGTCAGAGAGGGGATACACCAGTCAGAATGAATAAATGACAGTGGCTAAGGGTTTCAGAGAGATTTGAAGCAGGGCTCAGCTGTAAGTTAGCAGAGAATTTGAGGTTAGATATGGGCACAGATATGAAAACGTGAACTTAAATGGGTCGGGCAGGTTACTCCTGATCACAGTCCCAGGAAATATGCTACTCTCTGGAGATCAAAGAAGCACAGAAAGCTCTCTGAGGCCTGTTCTGAATTTAATAGTCTAGACTTTTCAGGCAGCAACTGTGAGATCTAGAAAGGCAAGGACTGTGTTCGCTGGTTTAATGCTTTATGTCCAGCTCTTAATGTAGGTATCATTCACGTTGATTGCATATTCACTCAATGGAAACAGAGGTTTGGCTTTTAATTGAGGGTGGTATAATTCCTTTAAAATAGATATGGGCATCCACTTCACTAGTTACTCTTGTTTAGCATCAGTTTTGGAAATATCTCTAAATTATTAGCTTCTTGGTAAATTCAATCACAATTCCGATTTTTGGGTTTTTTTTGCTTGTTTAATTTTATTGGAGTATAGAGTATTGAGTAGAGCTCCCCATGTTATACAGTAGTTCCTTATCAGTTATATATTCTAGTTTAGATATTAAAATAGTTTGGTGGACAGATTAAAAGCAAGGACTCTTAAATCTGAAACTCTACTTGGGTTGAGATTTAGCCTGGCCAGTTAACTATCTGTGTGAACTTGGCCGGTTTTCCAGTTTCTTCATGTGTATATACCAGCTTCCTCTTGAAAAAACCTGGGGAAATAATTCTATGTCTTTCATAGGGTTGCTATGGTGAGAATTAAATAAGCACGTATATTTGTAAATATCTTAGAAAAGTGCATGTTTGTCACAAAAGTGCTATTTCTCTTGACTAGTTATAAGATTTAATTTACATTCAATACAATATTTAATGTTATTTAATTTGCCCATCATATCTTCTTGCTCCAAGTCAACTCAATACCTACTCCCATGCCTACGTGTGCTCTCCCCATTAACTCACACCTCACCCTACCTGTGTGCTCTGTACCACTTGATAAATGTTTGGATCTGAACTAAACGGTCAGGCCTATAAGAGCCTATGAAGTGAGATGTTCATGGATAATGCTTCCTTTGGTCCACGGTAACATGACCAGGTCATATGGCACAAAGATATTGGCAATTTGCTCCCAAATTCTCACTAGGACCATAGGTTAGATCAAAAGTTCTTACCCAGGCCTGTGAATCAGAATTGTCTGTGGTGTTTCTTGAATGCATCCTTCATAAGGTTACTGACAGACTGTCTAAGAGCTGGCCAATGTGTACATTTTTATAAGACTCCACGTGTGATAGAAGACCACGGGGACACACAGTGGCTCAGATGCTGTCCAGGCAAGTCTGAACCTCTCTGCGCTGAGATGTCGTGTGCAATCAGCTTTACAGCAGCAGGTGGGCCATCAGCCAGCAATACCCCCTTGGCCCTCCAAGTTCCTTCAGCTGAAGCGTTCTTCCACTGTAACCCTGGTGGCATTCTAGCTTAGCAAGGGGACAATCCATGTCAGATGCATCTATTTTATAATGTTCATAGGCACCTCAAGGAGTCTAAAACCTGATTTTAAAAGGGATCATAACATAAAATTTAAAATAGCTATATTCTATTTCTTTTGTAGCTTTATCAGATGCAATTAATGAATGTTGTTGACTGAAAAGCAAATGAATCAGTCTCCTATAACATTTACAGTTTGAGGTCTTCATTCAGTTTTTTTTTTTTTTCTATTGTTAAAATATATTAATGGGCTTTAATTTTTGAGTACCTAAGTTAAAAATAAATAATAAGATGATCAGGAAATAAAATAAAATAGCTATATAATAGGAGTTACTTCTCTAAATACAGGGATCCCTGATAGAAGTCTGCTAAGGGAAGGATAAGTCATAAATGTTGGAGACACTGAAAGACTGATCAGGAGTTGGGCTGAAATACCATAATAAAACTTAATTTTAATCATTAAGATGCCTGCTTGTCAGAGCATTGGTTCATTCAACACTACCTTTCCAGTGTTGGTCTTGTATCTAATATCTGCAAAGCTGCTGGCTGCTCTTTCTGCTCTGGAGGGTCTGGCCATCCACAGAACTGGGGAGAGGGGTGGTGATACTTCTGTAGTACCTTCTGGATTGAAAGAGTCTCAAAAATTGCATGCCTCCCCACCCCCAGGTCAAGGTCAGAATTCCTGAATGACTATCACTGCATTCCTTATAGCAAGTTAGCTTTGCTTTTGCAAATTAAAAAAAAAAAAAGATTGATTTGTACAATGGTTTTTATTAACTGAAGCAAACAAGACAGTACGTCTTAGCAATTCTAAAAGTAAAACAGATGTGCACTCCAGAATAGAGGAGCAGATGGAGGAGGAAACAGAGTTGCACGTGTAAGTGGCTTATTGGATACACCAGTTCCACTTTCTCCTCGGCCATCCCTCCAACGGTCAGTTCATGAGATTCTCTGGCTAATGACCAATGCATTTTTAATGAATCGGGTTCTTCAGAGGGAGAGTTTGGGTTTCTGTCTGTGATGCATTAGCACAAACATAATCACACGAAGGTCACAGGGATCCCTCAGCTTTTTCTGGCATTTATACCTTTCCTGCCCATTGTCTGCTGTTTTCACCAGGGAGTGAGGTGATGCAGAGGTTGCTTGTTATTAGATGGGTGGCTGAATGCATTATTATTTCATGTTGAGCATGTGAACTCAGCTAAGCAGGGCAGAAGCCCCCTCAAAATTAAACTTCCCTTTCTTTCAATTTCTTCAAGATTCCTAAATGCCAAGAGGGGGCGGAGGTGTCTATAAACACCTTTCCAGAGCCATTGCTACTGTCCGCAATTTTTTTTATTGCCTGTCAAGTTTTCTTTAGGATACTGGTCACACATGTATTTATGTCCGGAACACTATACAGATCCCCAATGGACCTGGAGACTCTAAAGTAATAAGCTGCACTTGAAAAATCTAACATTTATTAATTTTCACAGGGTTTGTGCATTTTTGCAAGTTCTGTTGTCAAGTACTTGTAACTTCACCCACTGAGGGAGGCAAGGAGAACAGTAAATGTCCCTGACATTAATGGGAATAATGGATCCCTTTATTCTGTTAGCAGGTGACTTATCTGGCCTATGGTGGTAGGAAATCCAGTTATCTTTGAGTGAGGGGTCTAGATCCTTCATGGTTTTAAAAGTTATATTTATGTGAAGGCTAAACAGAGTTTAACCTTAGAAAGTTAAACAGAGATTCAAGATATCCAGGTAAAGGAGAACAAGAAACCCTACAAATCCCTTATTTGGACTTGACTATCTGAAGAGGCTTTTGTAATATCTTATCAAAATTATTCAATAATTGCTTCAGTCCTCCATGTAGACTTACTCCATGCGTGCTCTGGAAACCTTTACAGACATTTTTTTTCCCTCTCAAAATTTCTAAATCTCCCTTCAGTCTTCGTTCAACAAGTTTTTACCATTTATTTTCACATCCATCTCATAAAAGCAGAGCTGAACTCCTGTGATATCCGGGCCAATAAAGTTCTCAATTTCTGTAAATGCTTCCTCTCAGAAAAAAGAGATGAAAAAAGAGACAGTCATCAAATATACTTAAGCAAAATTCCACAACACACTGTTGGCATGTGGAGAGCTTTGGGGTACGGATTATCCCTTGAGCACTGCTGTCTCTACAAGAGTATAAATTCTTTCAGGGCAAAGACTCTTTCTCAGTCACCTTTGTATCTGCTGCAGGCCAGCTCTGGGCTTGGAATGTATGTATGCTCCTATGTATGTATGTATATAGGTATGCTGGTGTTTAGGGACGTGGCTCCTAAAATGAAGAAGATGTGTATCAACATGTGCTGAAACAATTTAAAAATAGATTTTAAGACACCTGAAAATGATCTGTCTCATTTGAAAATGTCTTCCCTGATCTAAGAAGCTTTACTAACTTCAACACATTTTTGCCATTAAATGGCCACTTCCTCTGGCAAGGTCACTACTAGGGGGTCATGCTCAACACTGCACTGGATTCTGGGATGATGTCCTTGCTCTCACCCTACTGAGGGGATCCTGGCACAGCCCCTTGGGACACGGAGGTTGTGTCGATCCTGTGTTTTAACGTCCATCTAGGGAGTTGGTTTCCGTGCTTAGGAGGGCTGCCTATATAATTTATGGGGTTCAATGCCAAGTGCAAAGGCAAGTCCCTAGCCTGGGGCTGAGAAGTCAGTCTCCCCCTTCCTCAGGATTGCTGACTTAATCCATGGCAGATGGGTAAACCCAAGGGATTGCAATCTCCACACTGGGATGCACTGGACACCTGGATTGTGGTGAGTTGCAAGTTGATTGCATGACTCTCCGCACACCTGAGACCAGATCCCCAAAAAGGGCAGAAGTGTGAAGGTGACAGTTACGCTCCAGCTTTCAGGGTTCCCAGGGCACCCAGGGCAGAGAGCAGGTGGTGAGAACCGCTGTGTCCTGGGGAGATGGGGACATAGTGGCTGGACCCCTAGAGCTCCAAGCTTCCCGGCGTCCCACCCCATGTGCTTGTTGTCCCATTGGACCTGACTCACAAAACACAATTTCAAAGATAAATTATTAAGAATTTCAAGATGGTGACCTCAGAGCATTAAGTTCCAAACATGGGACCCTGCTGGGTGCTGAGATGCATGTGCCTGGGATGGCTGATGGCCCACGAAGCAGGCCCTGCCCAAGGGACCTTCCTGTCAAAGGTCTTTAAGTTTTGAAAATTGCATGTGAACTTACAACTGCTTTGAGGGCCATTTTCCAAATCAGCGCAAATTCTGATAAGAGTGTTTGTGTCTCCAGAGGAATTTAGACATGGCTTTTTTCTCCCCCAAAAAAGACTAAATTCACAAATCAGCATGTTATTATCAATGACCATGTAAATATACCATTTGGTGGAAAATTAAGATAAAATTTTGCTTAGTTTTCTATCAGTTCTCAGTACCTGTCCCTAAAATGGGGAGACAGAGCATGAATTCCTAAAAGGAGAAATCATAGAGAGATATATTTTCTCAGTTGCAGACCTATCTTACTACCAGTGTTATATTTTCATTAACAAAAAACAGATTTTTTCCCCCTCCTGACCAATTGCCAAGTTTGACGACAAGGAAATGAGATCAAGACACTCTGAGATGGAATCACTGGCCTAGTTTTAAAGGTTGCCTGGGTTACCTACCCATAGTAAAATACGCGTGAATTACTGAGAACTAACCTTAAATATGCTTGAACTGGTCTAAGCTGATAATTTGCTTTAAAATTTTGGTGCAAGCTTAGGTGAAGAGAGAGTGTGTGTGTGTGTGTGTGTGTGTGTATGTGCGCGTGTGTGTGCTAGGATGGAGATGAGGCAGAAGGGAGGGAAACTAGTCCATTTTTCTTGCCATCGTCACAGTACAAGTGGTAAGGTCAGAAGTCCCTATGGTTCTTTTTGCAATAGCCCTGCCTCCAGCCTCTTACAGCACTCTTGGGTTTGTTTGTAATATCTGCAAAGCTTTCCTTGCAGCCACTCTGACCTACAGACCTGCGCCATCAAAAGTCTCATTGAGTTTTTAAACTGTTTTCAGTACATTAAGGTTCTTAGGTGAGGAGGCCCCAGGATGGGCAGACCTTAGGAACACTGGGGATCCAGTTCCAGACCACCATAACAAAGCAAATAATGCAATAGAGCAATTCACACAATTTTGGGGGGTTTCCCAGTGCATATAAAAGTTATTCTGACACGATACTGTGGCCCATTAAGTATGAGATAGTATTATGTCTAAGAAATGTATACATTGTAATTTTAAAATACTTATAAAAATGCTGGCCATCATCTGATAACACAGGGTAGCCACAGATCTTCAATTTGTAAAGAAATGCAATGACTGTGAAGCGTATTAAAGTGAAGCACAATAAAACAAGGTGTGCCTGTAGATACTTGGGCCCCAAGTCTGAGAAGGAGATGAGGGTGAAATAGAGGGAGCTATGTCGTGGTTACCCGAGCTCAAACTCCTGGCTCAGACAGAAGTCAGGTGGAAACCCCAATGATGTATGGGTTCCCTCTTCCCCAGACCTACATGCCTTCCAGAGGTCTGAACTCTGCACAACCTTTCAGCAGCAAGAAGGCTGCTGAACTGACATTCAGAATATGATTTAACCATGAGCCACAATGGAAGAAATCATTTTTTCAATTGGAAATGATGGCCTCTGGGTGCAGTCGCTTCTGATAACACATGCGGTACAAGATCTCAGAGACCCTCAGTACAGTAGGCGCATGGCCCGAGATCCACAGAGACTGCAAAGAGCAGGTGATTAGAGCATCACAGATTGTTGACTTGCCCAGACTGAGATTTCACAGGGCAGTCCAATTAAAGCAGCCAATTAATGACTGTGGGAATAGAAAGATCTCAACATTTCATTTTGCCAAGTACAAATATTTTTTAAATTGCTACATACTCTCATGATCTGACAATACACACATTTTAAAGCCTTTCTCCCACCCCAAGGGCATATTCTCTGATTAAAGGAAAATTCTTTAAATTGAAGCAATTCAGATTAATGAAAAACTCATTGCACTGGACATTTTTTCCCATTCTCCCTTTGTCCTGTGTCTGCTTTGTTGAGAGGGACACTGGTCTGTCCGAAAGCTTTCAGGAGTTTCTGGGTGACCTGGTAGGATTTGAGGAGTCATAGCGGCTCTCTCTTTTCACTCCTCCAGGCATAAGAAATGTCTGACCAACTCCTAAAATGTTCCTTCTTTTGAATAAATAATTCTTTTGTCTTGATCATTTATAGAGATAATGGTATAATTTGCTTGATGTATAAAGTTCTACCTGCCAAGTAATACATTAATTACACACATATATATGTATAATTAACCCTTGGGTTTCCCTGGTGGCTCAGATGGTAAAGAATCTACCTGCAATGTGGGAGACCCGGGTTTGATCCTTGGGTTGGGAAGATCCCCTGGAGGAGGGAATGGCAAGCTTCTCCAGTATTCTTCCCTGGAGAATCCCATGGACAGAGGAGCCTGGCGGGTTACAGTCCACGAGATCACAGAGTCCAACACGACCGAGCGAATAAGCAGCAGCATTAACCCTTGTGCATGCCTGTGTGTGCTCATTCACTTCAGTCGTGTCCGACTCTTTGTGACCCTGTGGACTGTACCCCG
This sequence comes from Aepyceros melampus, assembly GCA_006408695.1. Lineage (NCBI taxonomy): Eukaryota > Metazoa > Chordata > Mammalia > Artiodactyla > Bovidae > Aepyceros > Aepyceros melampus. The sequence goes on along the minus strand of SJXQ01009588.1, from coordinate 329,177 downwards.
CCAGGCTCCTCTGTCCTCTGGATTCTCTAGGCAAGAAGACAGCAGTGGGTTGCCATGCCCTCCTCTGGGGGATCTTCCCCACCCAGGGATCAAACCCACACCTCCTGCATTTCCTGCATTGAAGGTGGATTTTTTACCCACTGGGCCACCTGGGAAACCCGTTAACCCTTATAATAACCCCATAGGGTGCTTGTGATTATTATGTCCATGTGTACAAGATACTAAGCTTTATAGAGGTAACTCACTGTTATGTACATACCTAATTAGTGACAGTTGTTACTGTTCAGTTACTAAGTCATGTCCAACTCTTTTGCAACCCCATGGACTGTAGCCCACCAGGTTCCTCTGTCCATGGATTTCCCAGGCAAGAATACTGGAGTGGGATGCCATTTCTTTCTCCAGGGAATCTTCCTGGACCAGGGATTGAATTCTTGCCTCCTGCATTGTTAGATGGATTTTTTGCCTCTGACCCACCGCAGAAGCCAGTTAGTGATATAGACGTGACTATATCCCAGGCTATCTGATCGATGGAAAGCCCACATCTGTATCAGCTAGATTACTCCACTGCTCAAATATTTAATAATAGCTAGAATCCATGGAATACTTACTTTAGGCCAGACACTTTGTTTAGTATTTTGTATACATTTTCCTCATTAAATCTCCAAAGAAGTCCTGTGTTACAGGAGTATCATTCCCCTTTCATAGATCTGGAAACTGAGGTTTAGACAGGTTAAGAAATTCACTTGTGGCCACAGTTAGTGAATTTGAAATCAGGATTGGAACCCAATCCCCAGGCTTCCCTGGTGGCTCAGAGGTTAAAGCGTCTGCCTCCAATGCGGGAGACCCGGGTTCGATCCCTGGGTCGGGAAGATCTCCTGGAGAAGGAAATGGCAATCCACTCCAGTATTCTTGCCTGGAGAATCCCATGGATGGAGGAGCCTGGTAGGCTACAGTCCACGGGGTCGCAAAGAGTCGGACACGACTGAGCGACTTCACCTTGGAACCCAATTCCATCTGACTCCAAGACACACTACCCTATAAATCACATGAAATGTCCCAGAGAGACAGAACACAATAAATCCCAACATCGTGATAGAAACCATATTCGGGGGATATTTTCTTCTGCACCTAGTGGGCCCTGGCTCCAGAGACCTCTAGGTACCCGGTCTGGGAGCTGGGTGATGGAGAAAGGAAAATGGAACACAGTGAGGGAGAGTGACTTCCACCAGAGAAGTCCAGTGACTTCCACAGGTTTTTCCTGTGTCCCATTTGCTCCCAGATATATCCTGACAAGTTCCTAAGAAGTAAGCATTCCAATCTCCTTTAAAATAATGTTCATAATCAGCAAAAAGACAGCTGCATTTAGCTTAGGGTCTCGTGTTCAAGATGTGATCTCTGGACCAGCAGCGTCAGTATCACCTGGGACCTTGCTAAGAAGGCAGACCTGCAGGTCTCAGTCCATCCAGGGTCTCAGACTCCCTGAATCAGAATCTGCCTTGAAAGAAAATCCCCGGGTGATTCATACTCACAATAAAGTGTGAGAAGCACTGGTTTTGAGTTTGTAACTCCTTTCCTGCCTTCTTCCTTTCCTCCCTCCCTCCCTCCCCAACTTCCTTCCTTCATTCCCTTGGGTTGCATTTGAAGTGTAACTGCACCTAAAACACCCAACTTTTAGCAGACATTGGCAGTGGACTCTTACATCCTCTGGGTGGGGACAGGTGAGAATGCAGGGAAAGCAAACATTCCAGAGACACACTCTCTCACAGTAATAACCCTGGAGCACGTCTCACCCTGTGCAACCCGGTGGGAGGACTCCCAGTGAAGAGGTTCACAGCGGGAAGAGTTGCTACTACATTCTTAAAGGGAAGCATATTTATCCTTTTTTAAACCCAACAAAACCAATGCCAGATGTAGCCCAATATCCTTGCTCTGTGATTTATGGCAATTTTCCTGACACTTTCTCTTTCCATATCCATATCTTTGCTTTTCCATTTGTGAGGTTCCATGAAGATAAGAGTCTGCCTCTCCATTTCAGTTATTTACTCTCAGAACAGCACATTCTTTGCAAAAGTAGCCAGAGCACGCTTTTAAAAAGGGGGAATAAAATTTTTAAACCCCTTAAAGCTGAAATAAAACTGCATTTCCACACAGATACTCCAAAAGGGTAGCATTTGCGATCACTCTTGCGTGCAACTAAAGATTGGTGAAAGTGGGGTCATTTAGAACCCAGCAAAGGACAGGAAGGAAATACCCCAGAGGAATTACATTGCATGAAATTGTAGCATCACACCTAGTTAGCAAGCCCTTACAGTAATGGAGCTTCTATGACAGCATGGCAACACAAGATTGGGCAGGAAGAAAAGGAGGTTGCACAACTCCCTGTACAGATTGCTAAGTGCGCCAAACCTTGGGAGCTGGGGCAACAAAACACTGTCCCTGTAATAAGATGAAGTAGATCCAGAATATGGAAACTCAAATTAATGACCCATCAATAGACTGTTGGTTAGATTTCTGCCCCTTGAGAATTGGTTATAAAAAACCGAACAGTCAAACAACTAGTCCAATTCATGTGTCTCTGACCATTTTTCTCTCACTTAGCCTATTTATTTCTTAGCATTACTGTAATTGAAAAAGTATCTATTGCTAAAAGATGCTATTAACTTGAGTGCATTCACAGAGTGTTCTATCACTAATAGATTTAGGTCATATTCTTTCATCCTTTTAGCAAAGCATTATTTTGTTGTCCTCTTGTTCTGAAGATTTTGTTTCACTTAAAGTCACATGGAACAAAAGCTTCACAGAACTTGTTCAGATTGTTTTTTAGCATTATTTTAACTCCATTACATGACAGGATCAATTGCGTAGCAATTTCCATTTGCTATATTAACTTATTTTTGGATCTGTGTCAGAGCTCATATTATACAAATATGCCTATGAAACATGACTTGGACTCAGATGATAATAGCAAGGTTTTCAGTCCAAATACTTTAAAAACTCAACTTCTCGAGCTTACATTTGGCTTTACAATGGTAGTTAGTCTCTGAATTGAAATAGAAAAGAGCCAATCATTAATTGCAATGGTGAAAAGGTGAAAGAGTGGAAGCAGAGCTGTCCAGTCATTTAAAAATATATACCACATTTCATGAAATCTAGGATGCTACTGATATAAAATTCATGAATATTATATGTTCCACCAAAAAAAAAAGCTGCCAATTAAACCAAGACATGACACTGATTATAAGACACATCCCAATTTTTATCCTAAAATCTTCCCTTTAAGATGTCGCATTAAAATATGAGGGAGAATGCTGTGTATCTCAGAATGAATAAAATGCATTAGTATTCACTGGCCTTAATATATCTACAAATTATGGCATAGAGAATCAATTTGGTTTAGCTCAGTCGCTCAGTTCTGTCCAACCTTTGTGACCCCATGGATTGCAGCACACCAGGCTTCCCTGTCCATCACCAACTCTCAGAGTTTATTCAAACTTATGTGCACTGAGTCAGTGATGTAATCCAACCATCTCATTCTCTGTCGTCCCCTTCTCTTCCTGACTTCAATCATTCCTACCATCAGGGTCTCTTCAAATGAGTCAGTTCTTCGCATCAAGTGGCCAGAATATTAGAGTTTCAGCTTCAGCATCAGTCCTTCCAATGAATGTTCAGGACTGATTTCCTTTAGGATGGGCTAGTTGGATCTCTTGCTGTCCAAGGGACTCTCAAGACTTTTCTCCAACACCACAGTTCAAAAGCATCAATTCTTCAGCAGCACTCAGCTTTCTTTATAGTCCACTCTCACATCCATACATAACTACTGGAAAAACCAAAGCTTTGACTAGATGGACCTTTGCTGGCAAAGTAATGTCTCTGCTTTTTAATATGTTGTCTAGGTTGGTCATAACTTTTCTTTCAAGGAGCAAGTGTCTTTAATTTCATGGCTGCAGTTGCCTTTTGCAGTGATTTTGGAGCCCAAAAATATAAAGTCCGCCACTGTTTCCATGGAAGAAAAGTTATGACCAACTTAGATAGCATATTCAAAAGCAGAGACATTACTTTGCCGACTAAGGTCTGTCTAGTCAAGGCTATGGTTTTTCCAGTGGTCATGTATGGATGTGAGAGTTGGACTGTGAAGAAGGCTGAACACCGAAGAATTGATGCTTTTGAACTGTGGTGTTGGAGAAGACTCTTGAGAGTCCCTTGGACTGCAAGGAGATCCAACCAGTCCATTCTGAAGGAGATCAGCCCTGGGATTTCTTTGGAAGGAATGATGCTAAAGCTGAAACTCCAGTACTTTGGCCACCTCATGCAAAGAGTTGACTCATTGGAAAAGACTCTGATGCTGGGAAGGATTGGGGGCAGGAGGAGAAGGGGACGACAGAGGATGAGATGGCTGGATGGCATCACTGACTCGACGGACATGAGTCTGAGTGAACTCCGGGATTGGTGATGGACAGGGAAGCCTGGCGTGCTGTGATTCATGGGGTTGCAAAGAGTGAGACACGACTGAGCGACTAATTGAACTGAACTTAACTGATGGGACCAGATGCCATGATCTTAGTTTTCTGAATGTTGAGCCTCAAGCCAACTTTTTCACTCTCCTCTTTCACTTTGATCAAGAGGCTCTTTAGTTCTTCACTTTTTGCCATAAGGGTAGTGTCATCTGCATATCTGAGGTTATTGATATTTCTCCTGGCAATCTGGATTCCAGCTTGTGCTTCATCCAGCCCAGTGCTTCTCATGTTGTACACTGCATATAAGTTAAATAAGCAGGGTGACAATATGCAGCCTTGACATACTCTTCCTATTTGGAACCAGTCTGTTGTTCCATGTCCAGTTCTAACTGTTGCTTCCTGACCTGCATACAGATTTTACAGAAGGCAGGTCAGGTGGTCTGGTATTCCCATCTCTTGAAGAATTTTCCACAGTTTGTTGTAATCCACACAGTCAAAGGCTTTGGCATACTCAATAAAGCAGAAGTAGATGTTTTTCTGGAACTCTCTCACCACAAAGAATAGGTAATAGCATAAACTAGAAATTTTACATTAATCTCTAAATATCCTCAAGATTTGGTGAATCAGACTTCATGACTAGAATATGATAGTTGGATAAAATGCCTTATTTAGAAGAAAAGATTCAATCAAGAAAGGATCAGTGAAAGAAACTAACATTTCTAGAGCATCAGTCTGGCAATAGACTTGAATATACTACATATGTCACCTAATTTAATCTTCATACCCACCCCACCCCCCAATCATGATATGAGAACTCATGTTCAGAAAATTTCAGCAACAGACATACATCCATAGCTTATTTTTTTTTAAGGAAGAGAAAGAAGAGGAGATGGGATTCTACCCACATTTGGTCAAGTCTGGGGCTTCAAGCCACACTGGAAGCAAATCCATGAGATGCATGCAAATCTAAGAATGTGTATGATGAGGTGGGTTTAGAAATGTCAACATGCTCAGCCAAAGACTACCATGCAATTCAACTTGATTTAAAGACTCATTGACAGGAGAGAGACTACAATGGGGCATCACAGTAAGAAAAGATGACATCCATTTGGGCTTGGGTTGAGTGATTTTTAGAGAGAGTTTGAGGAAGTGGGGCTTTGCTCTGGACTGGATGCTAACTGGAAGTCAGAGCAATCTTATGATTGAATATTTTAATAATTCTTGTATAGAAGATAGGAAAGAAGGAGGGGTTAAAGCTATAATTGGAAAAAGAAAATATTCACTGATTATTAGCCAGGATGGGTGACTAGTTGGTCATTTTGTGGTCTTGACAATGTTCTTGTTTTTGTCTGTCTTTGGACATGACTATGAGGTGATCTTGGTTTTGTCCCAATCCATCCTGGTCAGCGTGACCTTGTCTGATGTTATTCTGTCAAACTGTGTTCAGGAAGAGGACACCAAGGCCTCCTCTGAGTGCCCAGCCATTGTATTCTGACAATACAGCCTGGAGTTAGAAAGAATTGTGCCTTCATCTTTGCTTCACCTGTGATGTCTGTGTGATTCTGGATAAGTTACTCAACCTCTCTAATCTTGAGTTTCCGCAACTGTAAAATGGAGGTGGTCATGGCACCTGTATTATAGTTGTGATAGGGAAACATTACAGAGTGAAAAGAGCCCAGCGCTGTGCTTGGCAAAAAAAAAATCTCAACAAAGTTGGCTTCACTATTAGTTATTAGTGGAGCTTTATTACAAATGATTATCTGCTCACAGGTGATCTGGATGAAGGAGGAATGAGGAATGCACAAGACCCCAGAGAACACCCTTTAGAGGAACCTGTAAAATCAGACATATGCACCTGATAGCCGAGAATGAATTCGGGTATAGGAAAAAATTTAGGAAGATTGGAGGAGGATGATGCCTGAATCTAAATTGCCATATCTAAAAACTCCTCTGAGGTATTGCCCAGTGATCCGAACAGCACATTTCCCTCAAGTCTAAAACAAACCAACAAAAAAACTCATCATCTCCCCTCTAAAAGCTCCAGTTCCTCCCAAATGCACAATTCCCATTCGTGTTCACCCTTCTCATCACACATGCTCCAAAAGCAGATCTCTAAATTCTCTTTGCCTAGTCTTTCTGCTTCACCTCTTCTCCCCCAGAGACAGCGTATCCCCAAATCTTGCACTCCAGCCTTGCATGCCACTCCCCCTTCTCTGTTCCAGCTGCCCTCTTCATCACTCAGACCCTGCGCACAGTCATCCTGCCTCTGACTGGTCCTGTTTCTCATCCATCCTACACACTGGTGCTGGTGAGCTCTATAAATACTGGAGATGCCCCCACCTTTGGCTTCTGCCTCTCAGATCTGCAGATGGGGGTGGTGAGGACTTGGGGTGAGCATGGTGACACTTCTGTCAGGAGGCCTGTCACTGGTGAAGGCCAGCTCCAGGGAGAGACATAAAGGGAGCGGGAGTGCCTCATGGTGGGGAGCACAGGCTCTGAAGCCAGATTGCTCACTGTCTCTATCATGTACCAGAGATGGGAGCTCAAGTGACTAAATCTTCCTCTGCTCAGTTTCATCATCTGTAAAATTAAAATAAGAATAGTACCTCCTTTATAAAGCGAGGATTATGTACACTAATCCACATAATCAAAGTTTCTGGTACATAGTAAACAGGCAAGTTGAGCTTTCTTATCACTGGCGTTGTTCTTATCATTACTGTTACACTTCAAGGGAGACAGAGCCCTAGGCCGCGGTCCACATATCTGAGTGCATCGTTCAGAAGGGCTGTTGTACACAGAGTGGGCAGCGTTCTAGACAGCAGGCCTGGGAACTGTGGCCACAGCTGTTTGATCTGACAAAGATGCTCAACATTAGCTTCAAACATTGTCAATGCCTCAAGGGCGGGGTAGAGCTCGCAGGTGAGTCAGGAGAGGAGCACAGAGACAGGACGGAGCAGGATCCGACAGCAACCTCCCCTAGAGGTTTGCGAGGGCTCCGGGGCAGAGGGAGGACAGACACTGCTCCCAGCTCTGACCCGGGGGGGAGAGCACTCAGACAGAAGGACACACAGGCAGATGTGAGGTAAGGTACAAAAGTAAAAAAGAGATCACACTTTCCAAGTGGAAGGTACAATTTTCAGGGCAATGTCTGGCAGTGATGGCTTTGGCCACAATGGTGCAATTGATGCCTAGGAATCTATACATGGGCTGGGTGGCGTACAAACACGAGTCCAAAAAAGAACTCGGCTCCTAAGTGGATTCTAATCACAGATGTACATATAAGTGGACTCAAAATCTGAACAGACAGGCACAAAGGAGGTAGTGACTGCCCTCACGAGTGAGTAAACAGCAAGTGACTGCTCAGGGCACAGCCTGGATTCCGTTCGTATTTTTATTTTACTTTATTGTGGTACGGACACTTAACATGAGCTCTACCCTCAACAAAATTTTAAGTACACAATACAGTATTGTTAATGACAGGCACAATGCAGTACCTATAGAGAACTTATTCATTTTGAATAACTGAAATGTTAAACCCACCGAGGAGCAACCCCTTCCCCATCCCATCTCCTGGCAACTGCCATTCAACTCTCTGTTTCTATCAGTTTGAAAATTTAAGATACTTCACATAAGTAGAATCATGAAGTGTTGGTCCTTCTGCGTCTGGCTTATTTCACTTAGCATAATGTACTCCAGGTCTGTTCATGTGGCATACAGAGGATTTCTTTTTGAATAGTATTCCACTGTATGTCTACATTACATTTTCTCCATCCATCCCTGGATGAACATTTGGGTTGTTTCTATATCTTGGCTATTGTGGACAAAGAGCTATCATCTCACACCTGTTAGAATAGCTCAAAAAAAAAAAAAAAGATAACACATGTTGGCAAAGATGTAGAGAACATGGAAACCTCGTGTACTGATGATGGGAATGTAAAATGGTGCAGCTGTCATGGAAAACAGTATGGAGATTCCTCAAAATAAAAACAGAACTACCATGCAATCCAGGAATCTCATTTTAGGGTATATACTCTAAGGAAAAGAAGCAAATTCTACACTCCCATGTTCACTGAAGCATAGTCACAGTAGCCAAGATATGTTTCTATTTTCTTATAGCTGCCATTTATCTGCACTTGCATTGGAAGCAATCAGGTTCTTGATCTGTAAGGGAGTTATTCTTGTGGGATTCAGTGTCCTAAAATCTGGGTCTGGGTTCTGAATCCAAAACCAAATGTGAGCTCTAGCCACCTCATTTGAAAGTTGGGATCTTAACCCTACTCTTTGATCATTCACTCGTCATGGCATTAAGTTCTTGCTAGCTGGCAGGTATTTTACAAGATGCTACTACTACTACTACTACTAAGTCACTTCAGTCGTGTCCGACTCTGTGTGACCCCATAGACGGCAGCCTATCAGGCTCCTCCGTCCCTGGGATTCTCCAGGCAAGAACACTGGAGTGGGTTGCCATTTCCTTCTCCAATGCATGAGAGTGAAAAGTGAAAGTGAAAGTCGCTCAGTCGTGCCCGACCCTTAGCGACCCCATGGACTGCAGCCCAGCAGGCTCCTCCATCCATGGGAGTTTCCAGGCAAGAGTACTGGAGCGGGGTGCCATTGCCTTCTCCGTTACAAGATGCTAGGGACTCATAAAATAGTATTGTGTTGTCCTACTTCTCCTGCTCACTCATTCCCAACAAATATTGACTGCATAATGACCAGATATGGTTCCTGGGCCTCGGGGGTTACAGCCTAGCAGGGAAATTATGCATTAAACTAATAGTTAAATAAAAACTTGTTTCAGGAGATCACCTGTACAAGACTTCCGGGACCCCTGGAGGACGAGGGGCAGCCCCAGGAAGTCAATCTCCATTTCCTTCAGTTGTGCCCCCAAGAGAAGATGTTTGGGAGTTCTTGACCCTCTCCTTTAAAACTTCCTTTGAAACATATCCTTCTTTTTTTTTTTCCTAAACCAAGATTTGTAATAGAATCTTAATGGCTTGTATAACAAAATATAAAGGAAAGTTTTAAGACCTTGATCCTTGAACCTGGTTGTCTCCACTGACAGCTTTCCTGTGCTGGCAGGAGGGAGGAGACTCTATCTGCTCTGATGAACCCAGGATTATTTACTATATATTTTAGCTGTGCTGACACTCTTGTCCTTATTTCCCTCTTGTTCCTTGCCCCCCTCCTTTCTTTTCCCCAAGCCTATCACGATGTTGTTCTAATGACTGCACAGAGGTATGTGCATAGCCATCACCACTTCCCTAGGCAACAATGGATAAACATCAGCTTGAGAAATCCCAGCTCTATATTATTTATGAAGCTGCAATTCTCCTGTAAATAACCCAGTTGTTAAAATGATATGTATCTATGTAATTGAGTCTTCTGTATACAAATAAATAAGACTTTATTGCAATGTCAGAAGTTAACAGACCAGTCAATAAAATCAATAACTCACTTTTTCTTGCTTATATATCTAACTTTTCTCCACCTTTCCTATGTCCTCTGTTTGTTCTGGATACATATTACCACTCACATGAAAACACAGCTCTTGTGCTTCTTTTGCTGAAATGGTAGGTGAGAGGCGAGATGGCTAACAAAAGGGAAAAAGAAAACCGAGAAACCTTCCAGGTGGTGTTTTAGATTTCACGTGTATTTATTTAATCAAACTAAAGAGGAGGGAAAAGTGAATGCAGATATTTTTAATCTGAATGCCCCACCAAAGTGAAAGTCACTCAGTTGTGTCCGGATCTTTGCGACCCCATGAACTATACAGTCCATGAAATTCTCCAGGCCAGAATACTGGAGTGTGTGGCTTTTCCCTTCTCCAGGGGATCTTCCCAACCCAGGGATCGGACCCAGGTCTCCCACATTGCAGGCAGATTCTTTACCACAAGGGAAGCCCTTAGCGCCCCACCAAAGGCACAAACAAATCAGGTCACAGCATGGAAAGCACCTCCAGGCTAGCATTGCCTTGTTCCTAACCTCTGTCAAAACAGCCCTGCTGGATTAGAGCTGCACTCTTTCACCACCATGGCTGAGATCATGTCAGCATTTCCCTTTCAAATTCCCTGCATTGAGAAGTGGGTAATTCAACTGGAAAATTTTTCTCTGCATAAACCTTCCATATACTATCTCTGAAGTAAGGAAGAGGTTTATTTGGAATTGGTAGGTATTTTTGAAAGCAATTTGCTTAATTGATTTGGCTGAGTTCACTATAGGAGCTTAAAAGAACAGCTTGATATTTTTGGTGCTTATTTAAAAAATCGAGTTAAACAAATTGGCATTGACCCAAAGTTTCTGCACCTGAGGGGGGAAAGGCAACTGAAATTGAGAAAAAGAAAAATTAATAGATTGAGTGACTCTAATCTTCATGATGGTTCTATTGCTGTGCAAATAAGTCTGTGATTTAAAGGTCCATCCACATGGACCAGTTTGTCCTTTCTCATGGACTAAACTGTCCCTCTTTATTGTCTATCAGAGAAGGACTGAGGCTCTTGGCATAGGAGGAGGCTGGCATTTATGACACCTGACAAGGAATGCAAATGCCATCCTGGATTTCCTATCAGGTCAGTGGAATACTGGATTCTTAGAGGTTTGATGTTGAGAATATGGTAACTCCAGACTTCAGTTTGGAGTGTGTAATAATAATTGAGATTTGTATATCATCTTCTGTATTATAATAATAAGGAATTAGGAGTTTGAGATTAACACATACACACTACTGTACATAAAATAGACAACCAACAAGGACCTATAACACAGGAAACTACAGTCAATATTTTGCAATAATCTGTACACCTGACACTAACATAACATTATAAGTCAACAATACTCCAACAAAAATAAGTTTTAAGAAGAGAAATTATATTCATCATAGTGGATCATGAATAGTAATGCCAACTTTTAAATTCATTCTTTGGCAAATGGAAGCAATAGGACAAGGTGGTCTATAAGAAGTCTCAGTATCATCAAGGCCAAGCAAACATGAGAATCATTGCTCTAAAGGACACTGTCAACTGCTCCTGACCCAGGTTACAAAACCCATGATTCTCTCATTGTATTTTTCCTGGAATAAAATGTTCAGGTTTGGATATAATACATCCTAAGGGCCTCTGGGACTCCAGTGGAGAGGTTGACACTGCCGATGCTCAAGGAAGAGGATGTAGGGTGGAGACATTGGCTTGGGAACCATCAACAAACAGGCAGCATATAAAACTATAGAGTGGCTGGACTCCCAGGAAAAGTGTATTGAAGAGCAATGACTTAAGGTCAGAATTCTGGGGATCAGCAACAGTTCACAGCTGTGGCAGAAAAGAAGAGGCCAGGAATGAACCAAGAATAAAACATTCAATGAATGAGATAAGAACTCAGAGTCCAAGACCATCCAGTGGCCAAAGAAGGAGAGATTTTGAAGGAGGACAGTGCCACTGGTCATCCCAAATGCTTTGGAAGGAGTCAAGTAAGAGAAGAAGAGAAAAATGTCCACTAGACTTGTTAATATGTTAACATATACCAGCTAATTAAAATACTGGAAGAAGAAATGTTAGTATGAGCAGTTTCATTGGAATAATGGACATTAAGGCTGCATTTCAGTGAGTGGAAGAATATATAACAAGTGAAGAACTCTATACAATGTGTTCAAACAGGCAGGTTGGGTTAGATCAGTGATTTTCAAACTGTGGGTTGTAGTCTATTAGTGGGACGTGAAACAAGTTTAGTGAGTTACAATCAGCATCTGAAAAAAACAGAATGTGATAGAAGACAGTAGAATAAGATTGCAATAGAATGCTTGGTGGCTTCCCTGGTGGCACAGCTGGTAAAGGATCCATCAATGCAGGAGACACAAGAGACACAGGTTCGATCCTTGGGTCAGGAAGAACCCCATGGAGAAGGAAATGGAAACCCACTTCAGTATTCTTGCCTGGAAAATTCCATGGACAGAGGAGCCTGGAGGGCTACAGTCCATGGGGTCACAAAGTGTCAGACACAACTGAGCGTGTGCACACACACACACAGAATGCTTGGCACACATTATTATTTCAAGAAATAATAGGGCAAATATTATTTCAAGAAATCTTAGTTTCAGTTACATATTATATTTAAGTGTATTCTAAGTCCCAATATGAAACATCTCTTGTACTGGAATTTAAGGTCAAAAAGTTTGAGTCCTCTGGAATAGAAAGCAAAAAAGATACATGGCAGCCAGGATGGGAGAATTTAGGGGAGAAAGGATACATGTATATGTATGGCTGAATCCCTTTGCTGTCTACCTGAAATGATTACAACATTATTAATCAGGTGTACTCTAATATATAATACAAAGTTTTAATAAAAAGGTAATATGAAGTAAGGTTTTTACCTTTCCTTTTATGCTCTTTTTCTCTGTTTTTTGAATTTAACATCTCACCAGTTCCCTGGGATGGAACCCTGACTGATTTGCTGTGGCTCTCAAACAGGTTCACACACAGTAGACTTAGCTGCTTCTATCTTTGTGCTGTTTGCTCCATTAGCAGTTACCTCCATCTAGCCCAAGCTCAGAATTTACTCTTCTGGGGAGCTCTCCATCACCAACCGGCCCCTCCTGCTGCTGCTATTGATCCCTTTACAACTAGGTAGCACTTTTAATTTTTCAAAGAGCTTTTCACATACATTTTCTCATTTGACCCTTACAACAATCCTGTGAAGTAGCTAAAGCAAGGATTATTATCCTCATTTGGAAGATGGGGAAAATGAAATACAGTGCACTGAAGTGGCAGGCCCTAAGTGACAGGACACTCAGCTGGTCAATGGCAGGCGCAGGGCCAGAAGTGAATCCTCCCCAGGCCCCACCAACTCTGGAACTTTCCAGGAGACAAAGAGTGATTCTAACTGGGGTTCTGTTAATTCCGCTTTCAGTAATAATTTCTGGTGCTTAACAGAAATAAACATGGTGCTTCCTATGCTCTAGACTCCTAGGGCTGAAAGTACAGTCTATAGGTCAGCAGCAACCACAGACTCTCAGATCACTCTGGTCCCTCTGGATCCCAATCTATGGTGTAAGATACTCAGGTGGTTTCTATGTGTATCAAAAATTGAGAATTACTGCTGTTGGTTGTGTGTGTGTGATCCCTCTGAGTCCCACAGTTAATAATAACAATAGCAAGGACTCACACTGGATTTTCTAGGCACTTTGACTCTTCTAAACACGGACACTAACTCCATTGATCCCCATGACAACACTAGCTAGGGTAGGGGAAAGTTTCACTCTGATCTACATTTTACAAAGAGCCAAAGCAGTGCCCAGTCTTGTAAAAGTGGCAGCATTGAGGTTTGAACCCAAGAAGTGTGGCACCACCACACATATTCTCAATGCATTATCCCATTCCATTTCACTGATGAAATAAGAGCATCCTTGCTGGTCTTTTGGGATCACTCCACACCATCTAGGACAGTCTTGATAAAGTAGCAGTGAGTGAGGTTTTCTTCACTGATCAGTAATGCTATAATAATGTGGAATATAGTCATATTATCATAATGCCATTGTAATTCCAGCTATTTGGCAGCAGAACCCTGGAAACTCAGGCTTCCAGAAGACCTTCAGAGCAGACCCTATAGCTCTTTAATTGTGAAAAGACAGCCTTGATTCCCCCTAATAAAACTCAACTGAGAAGGCCATGCCCTAGAAACACACTTGATCAAAGTGCTTTGGATACAGAAAGAAATGCTCTTATTGAATAAAAATATCTGGAAAAGGGCCTTTTTCTACCACAGCCATGAAAAGAAAGGAAATGAGCCATAGACAGAGGATACCAATGTGTGCGCTCTGCCCAGAAGGGCCTTTGTTGATGTCAGGCCCCTAGGAAGGTGGGCGGGCTCTCCCTGCCAAACAGTCCCATTGGTGAGGTCACCACAATGAACTTGATTACTATGGTTCTGCCTGTTCATGCAGAGGAGCTTTTTTCCTGGACAGACACTTGCTTACCAAGTTCACAAGGTTTGTAGACATCAAATTGGCAACATATCAAGTTAATTTAAAAACAATACATTCTTTCTCAGTAGGCTCTGCTTCTCCACTGATAGAGTTTCTGCATGGATAAATTTAAAAGTATATTTACTATTATAATTTTAATATAATTTTTACTCACTTATAGAATAAAATATTTTGAAAATAAAATGTAAAGCTTACTTTTTATAATCTAACCATAGAACCTAAAACTCCACAAGTTCTTCTACTCAATGGCAATACATTGAAGAGAGATTCATAGGGGCTGAGGGGTGGGGGATGAGGGATAATAGCATTTTTATATTTAGAGAAAGATAAAGTTTTAAAGCTTGAAAAAGACTGATACAGATAGAGCTAGACAGAATACATTTTGCAATCATAAATCTATGTTTATAAACATCAATTTCCAGCAAAGGGAATAAGATGCATATTAGAGTCATCTATTCAGAGAAATCATTGATTTTAAAATAGAGCATCAGTGTAATAACTTCTTAAATAAAAATGCTATACTGAAAGTGTAATTGATTGTGAGACACTTCCTGATATGAAAATGTTAAGTCTTAGTAGAGAGGAAAACTAGGAATCTCATATTTGATGGTATCAGGCTATGAGAGCTTAAGCTTATAGAGGGCTCTATGACCTTTCAGACTGAATTTTCTACTGGTGCTGTCCCTCCCCTACAAAGAGGCACATGATTCCACATAACTTTGATCATCCAGGCTATGGGTGAAGGACTAACCCCTTTCCCAGAGCATGAGAGCAGAGATTATCTTCATTCTTAGAGATTATAATTCATAGATTATAATTCATTCTTAGGAAAAATGGTGACAAGATTAAGGGAGGAAGGCCATAGGATAGTAAAACTAATTGTTTAAGTTAGAACAGGATTACTAAGATACTTTCCAAGACTCCTATGTGGAACATTCATTGAGTACTTTCTTCATGAATTATTTCATAAATCCCTACATCAACACTACCCAATAGTTACTATTATTATTCTCATCTTACAGATAGGCAAACTGAAGCAATGAAATTAAGTGACTTGCCTGAGATTAGGTAATAAGATACAGAGCTGGCTCAAACTCAACCTTTTTATCTACTGCCCACGCCATGTCTCTACAGTTGCCCCATTCAATATGGTAGCCACTAGCTCCCTGTTGAACTCTCGAAATGTAGCTAGACTGAACAGAGGTGTGCTATGTATAAAGTACATACCAGTTGTCTAACAGTTGATATAAAAAATATAAAAATCCCCTTCAATTTTTTTATATTGACTGAAGTTTGAAATGAAAATATTTGGAGTAGACTGGATTAAGTATATTATTTAAAATAATTTCCTGTTTCTTTTTATATTTATAATGTGGCTACTGTGGTCCTATCACTTCATGGGAAATAGATGGGGAAACAGTAGAAACAGTGTCAGACTTTAATTTTTTGGTCTCCAAAATCACTGCAGATGGTGACTGCAGCCAGGAAATTAAAAGACACTTACTCCTTGAAAGAAAACTTATGACCAACCTAGATAGTATATTCAAAAGCAGAGACAGTACTTTGCCGACTAAGGTCCGTCTAGTCAAGGCTATGGTTTTTCCTTTGGTCATGTATGGATGTGAGAGTTGGACTGTGAAGAAAGCTGAGCGCCGAAGAATTGATGCTTTTGAACTGTGGTGTTGGAGAAGACTCTTGAGAGTCCCTTGGACTGCAAGGAGATCCAACCAGTCCATTCTGAAGGAGATCAACCCTGGGATTTCTTTGGAAGGAATGATGCTAAAGCTGAAACTCCAGTACTTTGGCCACTTCATATGAAGCGTTGACTATTGGAAAAGACTCTGATGCTGGGAGGGATTAGGGGCAGGAGAAGGGGACGACCGAGGATGAGATGGCTGGATGGCATCACGGACTCGATGGACGTGAGTCTGAGTGAACTCCAGGAGTTGGTGATGGACAGGGAGGCCTGGTGTGCTGCAATTCAAGGGGTCGCAAAGAGTCAGACACGACTGAGCAACTGAACTGAACTGAACTGAACTGAAAATTTCAAATTATATCTGTGCTTTGCATTTGAGGCTCATATCATATCTCCATGAATTATGAAGCCTTTGCTAATTTTTATCTTCAATTTTCTGGAACATGGAGGAGAGTTTTGCAGCAACTGATCCTCAGATATTTATTTAACTATGCTTCATTGCTTCAAGTATCTTAAAAATAATACCTAGTTAAGAATCATGTTTAGTATATCAAGTTCTATAGAATAATCCAGTACATTCTATGGAGAAGCTACTTATGGCTATGTGAGCAAAGAATTAAACTGATGTAGAAGTTCAGATCTAACACAATGTTTCATAAACAACTGGTAATGATTTGAATTCCAGCAGTAGAGATGCTTATGTAAATTATAGACTATATCTGAGACTGAATGTTAAATAAAATATTAAAAATGATGCTTCTAAAAAGATTACAGTAATACAGAAAAAATGTTTTTGATCTTGATCTAATGTCAATTGCCAGTATTATCTGAAATATGTGAACACCAAAATGTTAACAATTCCTCCTCTCTTGGAGGAAGTGAGGCTTGGGACCTTTTTTTTGAAAAAGAGACAATCTCTTTACATCTTTTTGATTTACTGATTATTTTAAAAAAAACCAAACATTTCTTGTATAAAAATGCAACTTTTGTGAAGTCAACCACCGTTTCTTTTCCAGATTCCTTCTGCTCCCCTTCTCCCTTCTCCACTCCAGAAAAAAACAAACAAGCAAAAGAAAAAAATAAAAGGCAAACATAAAACTTGTTTGATGGTCCTACTCTTTAACAATCATGAAACCGCTGAGCAGGAAGGAAGATAAATATAAGGAAGTCTCTTCCGACTTTTGAAAGTTTCTAATGCTTGAACATGTTAAAAGGCTGAAGTGATTTTCAAAGAGAAGATGAGGTATATGGGTCTGCTGCCTAAGAGCCAAGGACAGGGCACCATCTCTTCCTTTCTAACACTACATGAAAAGAAAGAATAACAGATATCCTAGGGCTAAATACTCTGAAATCTGGATTTCTTGCTGGAGTCTATTACTGCCATTAACCAATTGAAGGATTATTTTTGTTTTATAGTTGAACTTTTAAAATCTAATAGTCTCTTTTTCTTCTTCTTTTATTCGATTTTTTGGGGGAACAAAAATAATGTTCAAAGATAGAGATGCTTGCTAAAATGTCTAAGAAAAATCTTAATCTAACTGATAGAAATTTTATAATTTGCAGGCTGTGTCCCAAATTAAAATGTGCCCTGATATTTAAAACTCAGATGTCTGTCTTTAAATATAACAATGAAAATATCTAAGGAAAATTATTTAATTCAAAGTCAATAATTTAATAGAATTCACAGCAAGCAATATTTTATAGTAGAACTTATAGGATAATATATATTATAAAAACATCTAAGAATCATGTGAACTCCATTTCAATTCTGATTTTTGTTCCATAATTGCTGAAAAGTCATTTAAAATAGTTAATCATTTTATAGGAGTATGTAGGTAAATGAAGATGAGGAAGGTCTTAATATATCTTCTGTCTCTTTGGTTCTTAGTTTATGATTAAATACATATAAAGATACTGCAATATTGAAATTGCATGGCTATGCTGTTCAAAGACAGGCTATTAGAAAATTTTAGTTCTTCTGGCCATATCAACTTGTCCATGATACACAGACCTAATTGTTTTAACAAAATTTTTATTACAGTCTATTGTTGTTGCTGTTATTCAGTCATAAAGTCATCTCTAACTCTTTGCGACCCCATGGACTGCAGCATGCCATTACAGTCTCTATCCAGTCTATATTTCACAAAAGATTTTGGGTATCTTTTAGGTTTAATTTCATTTTTTCCTTTACAGAAGATAGACCAAATATAAGAATATGCATTTTTGCCAATCCAACTCTCCAACATGCAAAGTTAAAAGTATAGTAAGTGGGGCTTCCTTGGTGGCTCAGAGGTAAAGAATCCCCCTGCCAATGCAGGAGTCATGGGTTTGATCGCTGGTCCAGGAAGATCCCACACGCTGCAGAGCAGCTCATCTCATGAGCCATTACTACTGAGCCTGTGCCCTAGAGCCCATGCTCCAGCAAAAGAGAAGCCACAGCAATAAGAAGCCTGTGCACCACAACTCGAGAATAGTCCCCAGCTGCCGCAACTAGAGAAAAGCTTGCGCAGCAGCGAAGACTCAGCACAGCCAAAAACAAATAAATAAATAAACTTTAAAAATTATAGTAAGAGGCAGAAATATGCAGAACCTGAGCAAAAAAAAAAAAAAATCGTAACAACCAACAGGATATTTATCTTTTAACTCAATTTTACATTCACAACATGTTACATAACATTTTATAAAAAATAATTTCATGGCAAGACAAATACATATTTTGTTCTGAGCATTCATTTTTATTTCATGAATTTATCCAGTTATTTAACAAATAATTGTTGTACCCTGCTGGACACTGTTCTCTGTGCTATTACAGGTCAGATATCAAGTGTATGTGGTAGAAGGTCTAGGTGTAGTTAGTTACAATCTGACTGTATGTCTAGAATAGGCCCACAACAAACACATGATAAAAAGTTCTAAACATGGTATGATTGATGGCACTTTACTCATCAGAGTGGATATGGATTGCTACCTATGATATGTCAACTCTATTCTGTTCAGACAAGTTTTTGTTGCTGTTTTTGTTGTTGTTTGTTCATTTGGTGTGGGGGGGGATGACAATTTTTGACCATATCTGAGCTCATGCTTATGCATCATAAGCCTAACAATTCTCCCCTCAAAGCATTCTCAAAGCAGCATGTCCTTTTAAAAGTAAGCTTAAAAAAGAGAGAAATTAAAGAGGATTTCAGTTCATCTCAGAATTTTCTCTGGGAATAAAAATCAGTGGTCATTAAACTAATGGTGTGAAAATTAGATGCCGGATATAATCAGATCTAAAGAATAATTGATCTAAAAGAACATTGGACCAAAAGAGAACTCTGTCCTACTGTTTAAACTTTCTCTCCCCTAATTTGCATTCTTTTCATAGTTCGGACTTTCTTTGGGGACACTACTGAAAGCTACATCTCAGTTAATTTCATGATACAAGAGTGTTAAACATAAAATAATGTACTGAGATAGAGCATCATACCATCCATCTCAACAGACAACTCAGAAAACAGAAAAGCATTGCATTTTCAGAGTAAAATGCAATATAATGACCATTGCTTTGAAATGGATCAATTTGGCCACACTGGCGCAGCTCACGGCATTCAAAGCAGCAATCACTGCTGGCTCTGGTGTGGTAGTTTTCTTCCCAATGTCATCTCATTTTATCCCTCGGAAAAATGACAGTGGGGACAAAAAAGATGCAGGAGAGACACATCAGGTTTTCCTTCAGAGTCCTTTCTATTGTGTTAACAACTCTCAATTGTGCGAGCAATTTTCCACTGTCTTGTATTAGGAATTACACTGGCACAATTTGCACCTCTCCAGTTAAGCCTGCACCCGGCACCCAACCCAGGCTCATTTCCAGCAGGTTGGTAACTCAGTCACAACCATTTATGTCAGGCCAGAGATGGGAAGAAAGGGCTAGTGACCAAGGGTTTTAACAAATCTACATTGCTTAACTTCTTTTATTTTTATTATAGTCCAGACATTCTGCCTTGGGATTTTTTTTTCTAATGCAGAGTAATGCCTAGTGCACAGGTTGTAATTGTTATAATAGTAGAAAGAGTACTGGGAAGTAAAGGGAGCTGGTTTCTAGTATCAATAAAACCATGAATTATCTTGGAGACTTTAGATAAGTCATTCATTTAAAACAAATAATAGCATCTGTTCTCTCTCCCTTAAAAGGCTGTAATGATGCTAATAAAGAGAAGACAGATACAAAAATGCTTGGAAAATTCTAAGGCACTACTCAGACATGAAGCATTTTGTCATGTTATAACTCTGGAGAAAATAGACTTAGTTTTTAATTGGTGCTTGGGCTTCCCAGGCAGCACAGTGGTAAAGAATCCACCTGCCAATGCAGGGGATATGGGTTCTGTCCCTGGGTCAAGTAGATCCCCTGGAGAAGGGAACAGCTACTCCAGTATTCTTGCCTGGAAAATTCCATGGACAGAGGAGCCTGACAGGCTATAGTCCATGGGGTCACAAAGAGTCGGACACAACTAAAGCAACTGAGCACACAGACATAATTGATGCTTGGCCAAAATATCTAATTTTATTATTACTAAGATTTTAACAAGTCTTTTATAAAATGTAATTAATAGTTTTACAATTGTAAATATGTTTTCTGTGGTATTCTTCTCAACTTGAAAATTCCTAACATAAGCCATCCACAATATAAACTGCAAACGATTAAATAACTTTTAATAAAACATATTAAGACTGAAAAAGTCCTGTATGAAAATATGAGTATTGTTTTATAGGCCTGAGTTAGACAAAAGCCTTACTGTCATCACACAAAATCTAAAAGCCAAGAGGGTAACATATGTGGTTACGTACAAATATACAACTTCTCTGAGGCACAAATACATTTTGAAGACAATGAAGAATTGGTTTAAAATATATCTACAAATGTAATAGTCCATTAATATCCATAAACTATAACATTGCCTATGACTCAACAACAAAAGATAAATAATTTAATAAAGCAAGTAAAAATATGAATAAACAATTCATAAAAGGAATACAAATAGCTAACAACAAAGGAAAAGAAGTGCTTAGCATCACTAATAATTGGAGAAGTATGTACCATGGTACAGGATTTTGAAGGGAAAATTTGTAGTATCTGTTAAAGTGGAAGATACTCATACATTAGACAGTAATTCCATTTCTAGATGTCCTTCCTATTGTAATAGTCACACTAATACAAAGATGTTCAAGCTATTCATGGAGATATCAACTTTATAAGTAAATATTTTACAAATGACCCAAAGATAAATCGATCAGAAGGAGACTGTTTAAATAAATTATGGGTCATCAGAAGATCTCCTGGAGTAGGAAATGGCAACCCACTCCAATATTGACTGAAAAACTCCATGAACAGAGAAGCCTGGTGGGCTACAGTCCATGGGGTCACAAAGAGTTGTATTTGACCGAGAGTGCATGCACACACACATGTACACATAAGAGATACCAGGATACTATGCAGATGTTAAAAAGCAAGCCTTGCACAGAAAGATGTTTATGGCTTCTGTGGGGTTAAAAAAAGTTCTAAATGATATTCATAGGATGAGACTATCAGGTAACAAAACAATTGTATTTATATACTATACATTATCTATTTCTTTATTGTCATATGTATCAAGTTTGTTTGAATATGTAGAAAGGTTTGAAGAATTTAAACTAACCCATTCAAAACATTTACTGAGAAATGATGAGGCAGTGAATAAAGATACTATATGGTCTGAATATGTTACTAAAAGCATGTCTTTTTCATATGTCTACAACAAAACCACAGTGATTTCCCAACATGGTAAGTTTCTTTCTCTCTATCTATAAAACTTACTGTGGGTTTCCCAGGTGGCCCTAGTGGTAAAGAGGGCCACCTGCCAATGCAAGATATATAGGGACACAGGTTTGATTCCTGGGTGGGGAAGATTCCCTGGAGGAGGGCATGGCAACCCACCAACCCACTCCAGTATTCTTGCCAGGAGAATCCCCTAGACAGAGGAACCTGGCAGGCTACATCCATAGGGTGGCAAAGAGTCAGACACGACTGAAGCAATTTGGCACATGCACACACTTAAAATTAACTGAGCTAATATTAGTCTGTAGGGAAATCCCACTCATGGTTGGGACACCAGTGGTCACAGAAATGTCTCCTTTATCCTCTAAAAAGTAAACCTACTTGCAAAAAAGGCTTTTGTCTTCCTAGGATGAGTCGAATATTCCAACTGTATATTCCACTAGTGGGTTTACCAGTTCACAGTTACAAACAAGGATCAGTTAGAGTAAACAAGGGTCAAATAAGGAAAAAGCTCCAGAGAGCCCAGGAATGGGAGTAGACAGGGACAAGGTCCCGGTTCCCTTGGGTATAATTTTTCTAATCACTGGTGATACGACCCAAGTTTCACAGATAATAAGCTGATGGTGGGTTTTGCCAAAAATGAAGCTCACTATACCTCTTTCCAAGCACATTCAACTTCTCTGAAGGCCTGTTTCCCAACCAGTGTCTTACAGAATCTGAATGCCCTGGGAACAATTATTTAGGGGGAAAATAAAGTTTCCATGACCAAATTAAGTTTGGGAAATTCTATGTCAAGCCAAGTTTAACTTAGTGAGAATGTCTAACTACCTTTAATACATAAAATGTACTGCAAATACTTCTAAGCAGTTATAGTATAGAGCATATTTAAAGTTCTTTTTAATTGTGGGAACAACCAAGTTTTCCACACGTCTGCAGAATACCAGTTTGAAAAATAGGACTTAGATGATAAAATGTCTCAGGTCTTAGCAGCAAGGCTCGTCTATTATTTTATTTAATCCAACAGCTTTTGATTAAATACCTTGTGTTTGACAATTTGCTGGGTACTGAAAAAAATCAAGAGATATTACAGACTCCTGGAAAAGATAGAGACAAGCACATATTTGTACTGGTGGGTGGTGAAGTGCAGTGATGGGACAGAGACACAGCAGGAGAGCAGAGGAGTGGCATAAGACATCCTGAAGCGAGGGAAGATATGAATGGGAAGAGGTTCTCTGGAGGATACAACTGTTCATCACAAACCAAGAGGTGTCACCCAGGACCTGCGACATTTTACATGGATTTGGTGAGTTGGAATTGAAAAACTCAGGAGAGCCAAAAGCCAATGTGAATATCAGGAAGAGACCATTGCATTTGGCAACAGGGGGTCATCTCATCTCAACCCAATATAGTAAATATGGCAAAGATCGGTGAGTGTGGGCTTTGGAGCAAGAGGCATCTTTGCTGGGATCTCAGTTCTGTCAGCTGAGTAAACTTGAACAAGCTACAAAACCTCATTGAACCTGAGAATCCTCGTGTGTAACTTCTGCATTTATATCTGACTTTCAAGATAATCTGTGGAATGAATACAATGTATGTAAAGTTTTTATTACAGTATATGTGATACAGTGTTTATAAATCAAATTCTCAATATATGTCAGGTTTCTCTCTCAAAACTGATTCCCAGGACTTCCTTAGCAGTCCAGTGGTTAAGACTTCACACTTCCACTACAGAGGACGCAGGTTCGAACTCTGGTCGAGGAAGTAAGGCCCCACAAGCCCTGAGGCACGGTGCACAGGCACAGAAAAAAATACAAACCAGAATCCCTACCAACACCAGCGTTTGAAACCTTGAAGCCAGTTTCAAATCATTCCCTTCATCTCATATGTCTAATTAATCATTCAGTTTTTTTTGTAATTGAAGTATAGTTGATTTAAAGTGTTTCAGGTGTAAACAAAATGATTCAGTTGTATGTGTGCATATATATATATATATATATATATATGTATTCCTTGTCAGATTCTTTTCCACTATAGGTTATTATAAGATTTTGTATATAGTTCCCTGTGCTATACAGTAGGTCGTTGTTATTTATCTGTTTTATATACAGAAGTATAATCATCCACTTTTATGTGATCTCTTTTAACAGCTTATCTTACATCTTATTCCCACAGTCACCAGCTATTCTAGATTTTCACTGCCTTGTGCCTGAAGGAATGTAATAGGCTCCTATCTGCCCTTTCTGCTGACTTTACTCTTCCCTTGCTTCTCTGTCTCCTACCCACTGTCCTCTCACTGATGTCCATCAAGCATCATTGTCATTAAGTTTTTCCTGAGCTCAGAGCTCTTCAAAGCTCCTCACACCCTCAGGATAAAGTATACACATTCTGGGTTGTTTTCGAATCCCCTACAGGCTGGCTCTGGATCCATATTTCAAGTAAATCCTTCCCTCCCAGGACCCCTCAAGCTGCAGAGTGAAGTTAACCACAGCCTATCCATCCTCTTTTTACTGAGTCACCTGTACAGGTTATCTGTGGCTTTGTGCCTCCATTCCTCCCATCTCTAGACCTGAAATGGCCTCTTTCCATTAGTCACCATCTCTCCTACAATTGGAGGCCCCCTCTGAAATACATGGATTTTTCTCTCTTAACAACTATGGGAAGATTTAATATCCATGATGATTATTTGTGCAGTCTATTAAATGGTTTCAAGGGGATACATTTATTTCATGCTGACTATAAGCTCCTTGAGGGCTTCCCCATGTGTTCCACTTTGCTCCCTTCCATAATGCTCAGAATAATCCTAGACATATTTCAAGTGCTTGATAAATACTTATTGAAATGAAATAGACCTCTGAAATAGTCAAAAGCAATTTCATATTTGTATTATTGATGGCTAATTCACAAATATTGTTACTAATAAATAAAAGGATTTTCAAAATTAATAGATAATACAGGAGCATGTTTTTAGTGCTGAGGTTCAAGAAGAAAATAATTAATCTTTCTGATACAGGTGAGAAGTAAAACTAGTAAGGCATGTGGATTATATATAACACAAAATACAGCACAAAAAATGTACTGCAAAGACTGCTCAACCAGGGTTCAGGAACTTGGCCTTTAATCTATAACCAGTTCTCACAGGTATGCTGTGGTCTCTGGGTGCCCTGCAAACCCATGTAGGGTTGGCTGCCAAACTTTGATAAATGTGTATCATTTACTTGTCCTGCAACTGAAGAGATATTTACTATGATGTCTATCAGACAGAATTTTGAGCAGAGAAGTTTAGACATTTAAAGTAAAATGGGATAGCTGTAAGTAAGGGGCAGCAAATAAAAGGTAAAGCCAGGATTCTGGTCTAATAACATGTTCAAGAATAATACAGTCAGAAGAGAGAGCACCGTTT
Source organism: Aepyceros melampus (assembly GCA_006408695.1). Classification (NCBI taxonomy): domain Eukaryota; kingdom Metazoa; phylum Chordata; class Mammalia; order Artiodactyla; family Bovidae; genus Aepyceros; species Aepyceros melampus. Next base: position 303,866 of record SJXQ01009588.1, on the reverse strand, counting down.
GAGCTCCGGGCAGCTCAAGTGAGACAGCAACACAATTTGCTGGGGAAGAGAGTGATCACTGTAGGGCTTTCACGGTAGCTCAGCAGTAAAGAATCCACCTGCAATGCAGGAGACGCGGGTTTGGTCCCTGGGTCAGGAAGATCCTCTGGGGGAGGGCATGGCAACCCACTCCAGTATTCTTGCCTGGAGAATCCCCATGGACAGAGGAGCCTGGTGAGCTACAGTTCCTGGGCTTGCAAAGAGCTGGACATGACTGAAATGACTGAGCATGCACACAGAGTGATTACTGCAGAAGGACTGTTTTCTTTGCATTTTGGGTTTTTAGTTCTCTTTTACTTATTTTTTTAAAAAATAATTTTATTTGTTTTGGCTGTGCTGGGTCTTCAGTGTTGCATGGGCTTTTCTCTAGCAGTGGAGAGTGGGGGCTACTCTCCAGTTGTGGTCTGCGGGCTGCTCATGGTGGTGGCTTTCCTTGCTGCAAGTTTCAGTGGTTGTAGCACATGGGCCCGGTATTTGTGTCTCCCAGGCTCTAGAGCACAGGCGCAATGGTCGTGGCACATAGGTTTAGTTGCTCCGTGGCATGTGGGGTCCTCCGGATCAGGGATTGAACCCATGTCTACTGCATTAGCAGGCAGATTCTTCACCACTGAATCACCAGGGAAGCCCTCTCTTTTATTTTTTAATGGGAATGATGTTTTTCAAATTGGTGAGCCACCAAAAACTCTAGTGGCAAGAGGTAGCAAGAACAGAAAAAACAGAAAGGCTAAGTACGACAGCTACTGGTAATAGCATGGGCTCAGAGTGGTGGTGGGTAGGGCGGTAGGGGAGGGATATGCTCTGAGCCAATCAGAGGGGTGCAGGCCAATCCAGCCAGTTATAACTGACCGTGCGGACTTACAAACTTGGACAATTTAGCTCTGCGGCTCTCAAGTTTCTCATTTGCAAAATACAGGTACTAGTTCCATCCTGGAGAAGGAAATGGCAACCCATTCCAGGTTCTTGCCTGGAGAATCCCAGGGACAGGGGAGCCTGGTGGGCTTCCGTCTATGGGGTTGGACAGAGTCAGACACGACTGAAGCGACTTAGCAGCAGCAGCAGCAGTAGCAGCAGCAGCAGCAGTTCCATCCTGGTAGTGCACAGAACCCTGGAGAAGGAAATGGTAATCCACTCCAGTATTCTTGCCTGGAGAATCCCATGGTCAGAGGAGCCTGGAGGGCTACAGTCCACGGGGTCGCAAAGAGTCGGACATAACTGGGGTGAAGGAACATGGCACAGCACAGAGCACAGAAATTAAACACCATAATAGATACAGCGCCTAGACTGTGCCTTGCATGTTGCAAAGGCTTGCAAACGTTTGCATTATCATTGTTCTCACCTCTAAAGTCACTTCTCTCCATTTTCTCACACGAAATGGGATGGACTCAGATAGATCACATGATCTCTAAGATCTCCTCGGGCCCTCAAGTTCAATGAGTTTTCAGCCCATCAGACACAACCAACACATACCCAAGGCCTGGTTGAAAAGGGTTAACCTGTGAAGGAGGGGTTAGTCATATCTGGGGGCTCACTTTCTGAAGGGCTGGAGGGAGTGTGGCTGCCTTTTCATCACATACATTGGTTGTGCTGGAAAAGCACTGAGTGTGCTGCCCGTCAGAGTGAGCTACAGTCCCCGGGGGAGCACGACATAATAATTGATCCCAGTGAAGTTGCACTCTTAGGAAATACAACTCCTTGCATAATTTAAATAAAAAGGCCAAGGATGACTTAAAGAAATAGAAATAAAGGATGGCACTATGGTTGGTTAATATGAATGAGAAAGAAGAAGGGGCCTGTAACTAAGGCAGAGTTGGAAACTGAGCTCACTGAGGGTGGAGAGCCTCACCTGGCTCACAGTGGGACAAGCATCATTTGTAACTCGCAGACACAAAAACCTTGCTAGAAACCCACCTTTAACTTCAGTAGACTCAAGCTTTTCCCTCTCATCTTTGTTTGCCTCTGTTATAAGACTAATATGCACTGTTCCTCCCTTCTCTAACAAAGAACTACATTTCCACATAAGATTATTTGTGAGCTCTGGGCCCACGTCCTTATGTAAACCTGGCGACTGGCAGCAGCTTCGGACAGTGAGTGCCTCCAAAGTGTTCCTCCCACCTGACGCTGCACTCAGCCCTCATCAGGACTTAGCTGGCACCAAGCCTGATGGATGATACGGGCCTTAGGGAGAAAGGATGCTCCTATCTTGGCCCACAGTCCTATCTAGAGGTTCCAAGGGGTACCCTCGGGAAGTGATAGGGCAGGAGAGTAGTGGAACTCTGAGTCTCACTACAGTTTTAGCATATATGCTTTTTTATTCATTTTATAGAAATGAATTCATTTGAAAAAGCTTGGAGGTGAGAAGGAAAACATGGTGAGAAAAACGTCAATGGTTTAACCATCATATGTTAAAGAGACAAGTGAGGCCAAGCGAGGTTTTAAGGGACTTGTTCATGGCTACCGGGTAAGTAAAGGGTCAAAGCAGGGACTAGATGCTGCATCTGCGTCTAGAACTCCTCTCACCACAGACAGGGTTTCATGTGTGATGGCTTGCTCTCTTTGCTCTTGCTTCCAACACCAACTAGAAGAGTCTCTAGAAACTTCTTGTGACTGCAATTGGCTTCAACATGCAGCTTCCTACTCCACTCAAACAGGGGAATTAGTAAATCTCCTTCAAGTCAGTACTGACGGCTTTTAGACCCAATTCTCAGCAGCCTTTCAGAAATCATCTAATTAATTGCCCAGACAATTTCATCAGGCTTGGTACTCACTTCATCTCAGATTCTAGTTGGTGACACTTTCTCTGACACCATGCATTTTCAATTGTCTCTAATGAGAAAATAAAAGTTAAACTCATACTGGCAAAAGATCATAAGCCAGCTGTCTAAAGGCTAAGAAAAGGGTTGGCTCAGTGGTGTATGGATCCTCCAGAGTGAGTGGGCAGCAGTAAAGATACACAATTACTAGGCTCTACTCTGTTCTTGACCAAATCTTCCTTGTAGTGATATGATGAAATGATGTCCCAGATATCTGGGAAACCCAGGCTTTATAACAGCATTTACCCAGTGTCTTAGTTTTTCAAGACATCTTCATATATGTCCTAGGGAAAAGTATTTTATTTATGAAAAAGTCTAGGAAATACTGAATACTCTCCCCGCCCACTTAGAAATTTACCAGCAGAAAGGCATAAGGGCTCTGAGAATGTCAAGACGGTTTATCTTTGTTTACATGAAACTTACTTGACCCAGAACTATGGTTTTGTATTATACCACATCCTGCCGGAGTGGTACCCCACGAGACACACTTTGGGAAACACAGTATCATAGGTGGGATAGTGGCTTGCATCATGGGGATTTATCTGACTTGCTAAATGGACACTATTTGATCTTGGACAAAATGAAGGGTACCAGGAATAAAACCTCAGGTTCTCACAACCAGGCCTGCTTAGTGAACATGTCTCAGTCTTTTAAAGAGATTCTAGAAATCAAAATTGAAAAAAAAAAATCCTAAGTACTTTAAATGCTTTCTACTAAATCTTATTTGCACACTTCTGATCTTCTCCCCTTGTGAGCTTTCTATAAGTGACACAGTTTTATTTACCAGGTTTCTCTATGGTCACATGCACTTGTTTCTCTGTGTTTTGTGGCCTCAGACTGTACCCCGAACCCCTAACAATGTGTTTTACAAAAACGCATCCTGGTCACCACGGAAACTTGATGCAAGGGAATAAATGGATCAGCAGAAAGGCATCCTCACAGATAGGAAAAAAACATCCAAAGCCCGTATCATGATGAATGGTGGGTCAGGTGCCTTATTTCTGATCCAAGAACAGAATGATTGCACCATGAGGGTTAAATGAACGTTGAAGATGACCAGTAGACCACAGAGGATGATGATTCATAAGACACCAAAATCCTGGGTCCTCAATATCACAGCAAAGTAGACTTAAGCAGGGGCAGGACAGTCTGTCTCTTGTCACTCATGATCCATTTATTGTTTCCCATATTCTTCATCCATTTTTCTCCTGATAGTCCCTGATTTCCATAGTATTGCTTTTGTATCATGAAATTGTGGGGGAGATAAGGCACCTGTCACCAACCAACGAGGCCATCAGCCAAGAAACACCCACATGGCTTTGCTCTCAGAACTGGAAAGATACCTCATTAGTCTACACAGGCCATTCTGGAGCTAGCTACCTTGAGCAAATCGCTTGACCTCTCTGGGCTCCTATTTTCTCATCTATAAAACCAATATGGATCTGTCTGGCAGGGTTAATACCCAAACCAACATATCTATCATACAACTGTCTTTGACAGATTGAAAACTGAGGAAATACTAAATTTCAGTACTACAATTCCACTGACCTTTGCAGGAATGAGACCAACTTGGCACAAAGAAATATACTCAAGGCAGATCGAGATGACTCAAGTAGCCTATCAGTTTCAATGAGATGCAGGTGATGTTCTTTTGAAAAGATAAAGTACTACATGAATTGTAAGGTATTAAACTATCTCCCCATCAAAAGATTTGTGAGGATACATACCAGTATAGGAGAGAAAAAAGATAAATGAGTCTAAGAGATTGCAGTTAGGAATAGATGGTGACCAAAATAGGGGAGAAACTAGAACAGATAACTAAGATGTGGTGAACTTTCCTCTATTATCCCTTAGTATTTGCTTCTCTCAAGATCTAGTAGTTCTGATAGTATAATTCAGAATTTTCATCAGAGTGTGTTTCTACATTTTTTCACAAGGAGGGAAGATTTAAGGATTAATAAAATATATCAGTGATTGCCATGAAGTCACCTCAATGTCTATTTAACGAGCAACTATTACATGAGAGATACTGTTTTAGGCACCAGAGGGGACATCAGAAAAGGTTATGTTCTTACTCAACAGTTCTCTGACAAAAGTTATCCTCTGGGTACTTACAATACTAAAGGGATTTAAATGTAGCAAGGAGAATTTTACAAGTTTATGGCAATCACCCAAGTTAGAATATTGTCAGTACGAACAACACTGAGACAAGCAAGAGGAAGAAACAAATTGGGAAGAATTCATCAGCCATGTTTTCAAGAATTATGCTGATTTCTAAACAGAGCTTAAAATAGAGGCAGGATTTTGACTAATGAGGATGAAGATGGGCTTGAGAAAAGAAAGACAGAAAGCCCAGTTTTAGATGGATATCAGGTGCATAAAGAAACAACATCCCATGAGGAAGAACACAGATTGGCCCTTTTGGCTCTTGTAGAATGCTGCTGTTTTTCAGTTCCTAAGTCGTGTCTGACTTTTTGCAACCCCATGGACTGCAGTACGCCAGGCTTCCCTGTCCTTCACTATCTCCTGGAGTTCTCTTCTAGATAGCTGAGAAATTTGCCACAGATTCATGGGAACGTGGGAGCTGATGAAGGTTTTGGAGCAAACCAAGAGACCAGATGGAGATTCTAAGGCAAAAAGAAATGGGAGGGTGTCAGCGAGACAGAAAAGAAAGGGACCAGCTTATTTTTCTCTTACATTGAGTGACTTTTCTCTTAGACTACTCTCACTGAAGCTCTGATAAGACTTCCACCACCAGCTTACTGAAATGATAAAATCTGCCTGCCTTTTCTTAGTCTTCATCTAACTGGAAGCTCCATACAGAATTTATGAGTGATTTTAATAACTGGCATTTATCAGTGCTTCCCATGTGCTAGGAGCCATGACACATACTTTATTCCAGCCACACCCTCGTTCAGAAACTCTCCTTCTCAACTTTTGGGACATTGTCCTCTCTTGTGTCACCTGATCTTCTGACTCCTGCTTCCCACTCTCCCTTCCTGAGTCCACTTCTGTACACCCCATCAGAGACACTGAATCAGAAGGGCTGTTGTTTCGTGTTATCTCAGATTTTCAGGAGTAGGGGGGTGGCTTACTTAATTGCCCACATCATATAAATATTCTGAGAAGGCACGTCTTTCTGGTGGCCTCTCCCTTTGGACTAGTTTAAGTAAATTCTTGGCTATTCTCTTCCCTCCTCTCCCTGCTCTGTCACTTTCTTCTTCTTCTCCCCTCTTTCTCTCTCTTTTATTTTTACTCATTGCCAAACCCCCAGTTTCAGTTCTGTGCATACAAACAATACAATTTTGCCTTGTTTTCTTCTTCCTTCCTCTCCTCTTTCTCTTTCCTTTGTCTGTTTGTCTATCTGTCTATCTATCTCTTACCTCTTCCCCACTACAGTACCTAGCATGACAACTATTTTAATATATGTTCTACATACTTATCTCTTGCTGGGTCATGCACTGAGTAGGTATGCAAAGAATTATCTAGGTTCATCTCAATATGTTTATGTGTTTACAAAATGGAAAGGCATATACATTTCAACCCTTAAGAAAGACTCTAGAGCAATTAAACATGGCAGCCAAGACTATAAAAGTATAAATCCGTGGACAAAAATTCTGAGTGGGTTCATTCTATTCAGGTGCTCTACAGTGCTTAGATTTTGAGGAGTTTTCTGTTCAATACTACTTGGATAAGTTTTGAAGGATGAATTTGGGAAAAACAGAGAAGGAAAAAGTAGTTGTTATATTATGGGATAATTAAAAAGTGTCAATGAAAGATACAAAGATGCCTACAAGAACATTATCCTATAAGAGCCCTAGAGGAGAGTATTTAAGCTCCCAGGTATTTCTCAGTCAGGTCCAGAAATTTGGCAAAACCGTGAAATTCAAGGACTGCTGTTTATCATTGCACCCTCAGTCTTGCCACATGGTCTATTTAATAATTACTTACTGAATGTGTGACTGAATGAAAAGGTCCTTTTTAAAAGTTAACTAACAATTATTGAACAGGATAATCAACATGGTACTTAATGTGTATTATCCTTGAATCTTCATTACACCCTAAGAGAAATATATTCTTGTTACTCCCATTTTACGGATGAAGATAACAAAACTCAGAGCAGTTTTGCAACTTGCCCATGTTGGAAAAATGGAATCCAGACAGTGCTTCAACCCCCACACCACCCATCTCCCAAAGTAGGGTTTCCTGGGTGATAGCTGGCATGCTGAATTTTTATCTACTGTATTAAACATCTTCTTCCAAGGAGATATAATGCCTGCAAGTCATCTAGCATTCATTGTTACTGTTTTATTATACTCCCCAGAAGGAATAACAGGGATTCCTTTAGGGATTCGTCAAACTGTTTAGGGATACTTCAAAACTCTGGAAGTTTATTGACATCACCCTTCTAATAATTAGTTGTCTGTTGAAAAAATGTACATTTAATCCAACTTATTCTCAGGAGCTGTACATGATTCTGCTGTAGGACAAATGACTTGTCATCAAAACCATTCACTGAAGGCATGTATCGTAAACATGCATTAAGTCCAACAAAAGGGTAAACCTTGAAAAGATTTTATTTGCCAAGTAAATGTAGCTATAAATTAATTTCTAGTAATCACCATCCATTAATATTTAATATGTTTATATAAAGGATACCACTTCAAATTCCCTATACATTCAGCATTTAATAATGTAGAAACAGCTTATCTTTTTCAACTCACTGAGATGAGATTTGCAATAACTAGTAATGTTAAATGTATTTTTAAAAAATCAATAATAAATAAATGCATAAGCACTTCCCTCTAGAATGCTTTTGATGTTATTTACAAAATTAAAAAAAAATGACAGATCCACAAGGGACTTTATAACCATTTCATTACCACCCCCCTAATTGTAATGGTGGAACTGAGTAATCTGTTTATTGAAATTGAAATCTTTGAAACGGATCCTCCCCACAGACATTAGCAATAAGCATCTTGTGCAATAACATCATACTTAATGTAATATTAACATTATATGCAGCAGGCCTTAACTGCTCCCTGGTTTCCCCACTGGAGTTTAACATTTTTAACACTCTGTGCTCTGCCACAGTATTCAATTCTATATCTAATTTACAAGCTGTAGAACACAATATTCACAGATTACAATAAATACAAAGAAGTTCTAAAGATATATCTGGCGGTGACAAGGCTGAGAGAGATCATTTTTTCTAAAAGTAGAAACAAAAGAAAATATAAAACAACTTATGGTTACCAAATGGGAAAGGGCTGGGGGAGGGATAAATTAGGAGTTTGGGATTAACCGATACACAGTGCTGTATATAAAATAAACAACAAAGACCAATTGTATGGCACAGGGAACTATACTCAATATTTTGTAATAACTTATAAGGGAAAATAATCTGAAAAAGAATATATATTTATATATACATATATATGTACATAACTGAATCACTTTGCTACAAGCCTGAAATCAACATAACATTGTAAATCGACTATACTTCAATAAAAGAAAATCTAGGACTAAGTCCTTCATACACAATAACTAATTTGCAAAGCTCTTTCTGAGATTTTTTTCCCATTATCATTTAACTAACACCTCTGAAATGTCTGGCTCCTTTCTTAGGAACAAAGCAATTATAATGACGTTTGTCTCATGCTTTACAATTTCCTAAATCCTTTATATATATAATCCCAATTAATCTAAAGCACAGTCCTGGACGTAAACCATGTGTCTGTGATGAAGACTAGAGACAAGGGTAAACAGGCAAAATTACATGAAACTGCAAAATAGCTACTGAATAATGGAAAAGCCTCAAAAGTCAATAAACACTAGCCAATTTCTTCATGATCGTTCAGCTAACTAAGTGGTCTGATGCGGGAGTGAGGTTAAGATGTCCTTCTGTAAGATGCGTGTTTGCTATCACATCATAACCCAGCAATCCTGGTCACATAGACTCTGCTCTGCCATGTATGCTACTGCCTGCACCAGGCAAGAGGTTCATAGATGGGATGTTCCTTGATGAACAAGGAACAAGATATGGGCATTTCTCTAGGTCATTGTGTCCCATCAGCCAAAATGCATACTTGATATGTAGTCTTTTTAAAAGTGTCTAATACCTATTTAATACTAACAATAATGTGACTTGCCAAATACTGGATCGATCAGTGTTGGAAGTAGGGAGGGGACTTTGTTTAAGGAGGGGTACTCAGAGGCTTCAGCTACAAATAATGTTCTATTGTTTAATCTGAGTGATAGAATAGTGTTTGCCATATTGTTATTTACCCATATTATTCTACATATACACATTAAATTTTCATGCTACAGATTAAACAATAGGTTCACCTTCCAAATGAATTTTCTTCTCTCAAGCCCATATTCCTTTCTGAAAGCTCAGGGGACAAAGATTAAGACCACAGAATTAAAATGTGAACTATAAAATTGAATGTTTGTCCCTTATTTAGTTCACTCTCTGTTACAACGTGGGGTTGCCTCTAACAGGAAATATTAAACCAGTTTAGACAAGCATGAGAGAATATATTTGATTGAAATTTGCCAACAAAGTTTTTCAAAGATTTTTGCAACTTTAGAGCTTACAAATTGCAAATTGAGGTTTTCTACATGGAAATTATAGTCTTTCAGAAAGACCTTCCAAAAGTCACCCTCTTAACCTCTTCCTTCTTTCTTCCCATGTGAAAACCACTTTTTCACCATTTTCCACAGACCTTTGGAAGTAAGGCATCCTAAGAATAGTGAAAGAGATACTTAATGTTCTTTCCATCTCACCTCTTCACCCCCTTCCTCTCACAAAAAGTTGCTCTATCTTACAACTTAAAAAAAAAATCTCTAATACTGAACTCCTCAAAAATTCAACACATGAAGAGAAATATTGGTTTGGAATGATCATTCCTTTTCAAAGTTGCTCACTTCCCTTCAAACTTAAATGCTCATCTTCAACCTGATCTTGCTTTCTTGCTTTGGGTATGCGATTGCTTTGTTACTCTCTGCACTGCCTTGGCCAACTAGGAGAATCACTGTTAAACTTTCTAACTTTTGAAAAAGATCCTTCAGGTAGGGTTTGTTGTTGTTTTGTGGGCCTATGTACTAAAGTCATTTTACCTAATGGATCTACCTGCTGGATAAAATTCCAGCTGTCCTACAACCTAGGAGCATGAATTAGCATATTTGATCAATTGGATGGGGCATGTTGAACTATTTTCTGTTTCTATGGCCTGAAATCACTATAGAAACAGAGCCAACTTGTTCACTATTCAGTTTCTCCCTAATTCAGTTCAGTTCAGTTCAGTTCAGTCACTCAGTCGTGTCTGACTCTTTGTGACCCCATGAATCGCAGCACGCCAGGCCTCCCTGTCCATCACCATCTCCTGGAGTTCACTCAGACTCACGTCCATTGAGTCAGTGATGCCATCCAGCCATCTCATCCTTGGTTGTCCCCTTTGCTTCCTGCCTCCAACCCCTCCCAGCATCAGAGTCTTTTCCAATGAGTCAACTCTTCACATGAGGTGGCCAAAGTACTGGAGTTTCAGCTTTAGCATTATTCCTTCCAAAGAACACCCAGGGCTCATCTCCTTTAGAATGGATTGGTTGGATCTCCTTGCAGTCCAAGGGACTCTCAAGAGTCTTCTCCAACACCACAGTTCAAAAGCATTAATTCTTCGGCACTCAGCTTTCTTCACAGTCCAACTCTCACATCCATACATGACCACAGGAAAAACCATAGCCTTGACTAGACAGGCCTTTGTAGGCAATGTAATGTCTCTGCTTTTCAACATGCTATGTAGGTTGGTCATAACTTTTCTTCCAAGGAGTAAGAGTCTTTTAAATTTCATGGCTGCGATCACCATCTGCAGTGATTTTGGAGCCCCAAAAAATAAAGTCTGACACTGTTTCCACTGTTTCTCCATCTATTTCCCATGAAGTGATGGGACCAGATGCCATGATTTCATTTTCTGAATGTTTCTCCCTAGATTTGCAGCAAACAGATGGAATGATTACTGTGCCTTGAAGCAGTACACTCATCAGTGCATCCATTTCAATAGAAGTTTTCCCTTCCCCAGTGTCTTCATTTCAACTCAGTCTCACCCATAGAATCTCTACACAAAAGGACATGAATTCATATTTCACTCAGAGTCCATCAACACTTGGAAATGGCTCTGCCTATGGTTGCAATTTCTTTTCTTAATCATTTTTACATTTTAAATTTATTTTTTATTGAAAGACAGTTGATTTAAAATGTGTTAGTTTCAGGTGTGTGGAACAGTGATTCAGTTATATATGTGTATATATATATAAATCTAAATATAGATTGTATATTAATATAATTATATATTATGTATAATACATAACATTATATATACATTCTTTTTAGATTTCTTTCCTTTATAGGTTACTACAAAATATTGAGTAGAGTTCCCTGCCATATAGTAGGTTCTTGGATATCTCTTTTATACACAGTAGTGTACAAAATCCCAGCCTCCAAATGTATTCCTTTCTCTTTTTCCCCTTTGGTAATCATAAGTTTGTTCTCTGTATCTGGGGTCTACTTCTGCAATTTCTAATACAATTAATTTCAATAAAATATACAATAATTAGAAATATGCAAAGTTCTTTGGAGAAGACTTTGACATATGTAAGTCTTGCCCTTGTGGATCTTACATGTTAATGAACTTAGACAGAATGATCAGACACACGAAGAGCACATAACAGTAATGTGTTGCTCAGTTCAGTTTAGTTCAGTCGCTCAGTCGTGTCCGACTCTTTGCGACCCCATGAATTGCAGCACGCCAGGCCTCCCTGTCCATCACTAACTCCTGGAGTTCACTCAGAGTCACATCCATCGAATTATTGCCCATGTAACTAAACAACAGGGTATATGTATCTCAGTTATACAAAAATTTTCAGAGCCAAGAGAGTTTATATAGCAAGGCCAGAAAGGACTGTAGAAGCAGGGAGCAAGCCCAGGATGCAAAAGTCACGTCCATCGAATTATTGCCCATGTAACTAAACAACAGGGTATATGTATCTCAGTTATACAAAAATTTTCAGAGCCAAGAGAGTTTATATAGCAAGGCCAGAAAGGACTGTAGAAGCAGGGAGCAAGCCCAGGATGCAAAACCCATGCTCTATCTAACCTGTCTTACAAGACTTGCATGGCTAGCATTCAGAAAATAGAGGAATGAGGGGTTTGGGATGAGTGGGAAACACAGGCTTTGTTGTCCAATTTCAAACAACTTCACTGAGTTAATGTTTGTACTTTGAAATTTTTGGTTAGAGAAGCTACAATGTGCTGTGTTCATTGTGATCCCAAACACTGTTTCTCAAATCTAAATAATCAGTTTTCATCTCTTAAAGCTAATTTTCAGCACTGAATAGCCAAGATTTCTAATGGATACTGTTCATGTGTACTTACAACTTACTTGTGAACATTGTATGTGTCAGAAGATATTAAATTCGCTTTCACTTATCTTTCCCAGCAGAGTAGCAAGGGTGCCAGTTTGGTCTCTTGCCCTCCCAACAACCTGGGTAAATGCATTTGTCAAAGTGCAGCAGCCTCTTTGCCTTAGAGGCCAGTGGTGGTACTGCAGTCACTTGCCAGGATGTTCAGGCCCCTAACTGAATGCTATGTTTTCATTTCATGCTATTTCTTCAGTAACATAAGCACCATACAAAGATGAAGGAATAAAATGGAACAAATGACACCACAATTTTATTAAGGCTATTGAAATTTAAGACCTCTTTCTTGACTCACAGATATAAAGAACAAACTAGTGATTACCACTGGAGAGAGTAAAGAGGACGGGACATATAGGGGCAAGAGATTAAGAGGTACAAACCATTAAGTATAAAATAAGCTATAAGAGTATATTGTACAACACAGGAACATAGCCAGTGTTTTATAATAACTATAAGTGTAATACAACCTTTAAAAATTGTGAATGATACCCTAGTAACTTACACAATATTGTCCAGCAACTATACTTCAATTCACAAAAATGAAAGTAACTTACTTCCCTAACAATCCATAGTTAAGATGCCCTACTTCCAAAGCAAAGGGTATGGGTTTGATTTCTGGTCAGAGATCTAAGATCTCGCATGTTGCATGGCATAGTCAAAATTTTTAAAATATTTTTAAAATTAAAAAAATGGAAAAATAAACACTCTGTTTAATCACTATATCTTTATTTAACTTTTTTAATAATTCTGAAACACGGTGGTGATATAAAGACTTACTGACTTCATTTCACTAATTTATCCTGATCTAGAAATGCATTAAAACCCTTTTGTTGAGACCCAGAATCCAGAATTTCATAAATTTAGAGATTTTGAAATGATTCTTCATTTTTTTCAGACTCTTAGCTCCCTTTCCCCCAAAGGATGGAAGCCACCATGTCTGTGAGCCTTGACTCGTGCCAGGACAGTGCTACGTATGTCACGTGCCTCTCAGCTATGTCTCATGAGCAGATGTCATATCAGTTCAAGTACAAATAAATCTATTTGTCTATTTGTTAAATGAATAGAAACTGCCATCATTGGTTTTGAATGCTCAGGAGAGCTCTCAACTCTCTAACCTTAAATACATATAAACATATATATATATATAATCTTTTGTCCATCAACATTATACTGGCTGCTGGTTTTTGACACTAAGTCTCCCCAAACCACCTTTGTCCAATGCATATCACTGCAGGAACCATTTCTTATTGGCTAAAAGCAGATAAACCTGCCAAAAGCCAGTGCTTATTTCTTTCCCAAGAGACCACACTTGGGTAAGCGTAAGTGAGCATAACTCTGTGTGTTTTCTTACCCAAAGTGACAGGCAGTCTGAGAACAGAAGATCTCCATTTCTTAACTCGGCACGCTGGATTTGGATGATTTAACTATATATAAAGGCAGCACTAGGTTGATTTGAAAGATACATTTTATCAAGTTGTCAGCTTTCCAGGGCCAACTGTTTCAGAATCATTTATAAGTAAACTAGAAAATGATTTGGATGGTAGGAAATTTAAACCTTCCTTCCCAGAATGTTGTAGCAAATAGCTGAAAAATAGACATAGAATCAAACTCTGAAATTAAAGTGTCCTGAGTGTGTCTCACTGGCGGGAGAGGCAGCATGGTCTAATGGATGGAGAGCGGGATACAGAGGCAGAAGACCTAGGAACTGATTTCCCCTCTGGCAGCAAATCACTGAGTGACCTTGGGAACCTCAGCCAGCCTAGCCTCAGACAGACTGGAGTTCAGTGAGCGGGCTCACACCCCTCACTGCTTGCCTACCCATTCCTATTAGGGGACTGTGCCAGCAGGAATGGGAAGCCTCTTATTTCAGAGACAAGGGAGACAAGGTTTGGAACAGGAAGAGAATTGCAGCCTGGGACACTTTCCTCACATCTCTCCCTTGCGGCCAGGATGACAGGCCAGGAGGACCTTTGGGAAGAGAATGGTTGTCCTGCCCTTTCCAGGCCAGTGAAATAAACAATGGTCACGGTCAGTTTCTAATGATTAACTGGGGGCCACTTATCCACCTACAAGCCTAGAAGATAATATTGGCCCTTAGTTGATTTCCCAGGATTCACTGAGGAGGATTAATCAGGTACTGATTATTTAGAACTTTTTAAAAGGATGCTCAGCATCTCAATTATGGAGATAATTCCTGATGCTTTGGGGGCTTCCCTTGTAGATATAACTGTACCTCACTAAAGCTCAGAGCTTGATGTGTTTTCTAATACTGCAAGCAGAAACATATCTAGGTACACAGTGTGAACAATGTTCCTGAGCCTGTGAATCACTTCTTCCCCCATCACAGGCCCTCCTGGCTACAGAGGGAAGATAAGGCACCCTGAATGCTACTCTCATCCTGATAACCTCACCAGTCACAAGGCACAGGAGAAGAACCACTTCCAGGAATCTCTAGCCACATGACAGGCAGCACCCAGGCAGTGGGATCTTTGCCTCATCATTTGCAGCACTGCCCTGGAATTACACATGTCAGGATGTGGTAGGAATCCAGTTTCCTGTCTTTCAGAGGGGTTGTAATGGTCCATCCCTTTTAAATTCCTGCCTCCAATCCTCTGCTGTGGTTTGGGAACCACCAGATTTGAAATTGTGTTTCTCCGAACCACTCATATCATCGGTGTACTGTGAAGGCTGTGAGATTATCGACAAAAGCCTTTATTGTCATGACATTCTGTTTTCAAGAATCAAGTGAATCCAGCCATTTCAAAAGCCACAAATATGCCTTACTTGACAGTTAGATGAAAACAGAATGTACAAGGATAGGATCAGGCATTGTCTCTTTCTTTTTTTTTTTTTTAAAGAGGAATCATAGACATATATACACTGCTATGTAAAATAGATAACTAATGAAAACCTACTATATAGCACAGGGAACTCTACTGTGGTGACCTAAATGGGAAGGAAATCCAAGAAAAAAGAGAGGATATGTGTATACACACAGCTGATTCACTTTGCTGTACAACAGAAACTAATACAACACTGTAAAGCAAATATACTCCAGTAGTAGTTGATTTTAAAAAGAGGAGTGTCATAGATACTGTACTGCCACTGGGTGGTGGTTGATGCTTCACAAAAATCTCTGTACAACAAATTAGGTGAAGCTCAATTTATCTAGCTCTGAAGAGTCAAGTGCTCCATCAGTTCAACAGAGATTTGAACTTGTGGTCCCAAGAACTTCTGGTCTAAGGAAGCTGATGGCAAGATGACTGAGTCATCACCACCAACTAATGGGCCTCCAGAAAGGATCCACGTGATCAGAATGATTTATTGATTAATGCTGACCTCTAAAACTACTTTAGGACAGGCGCTAGAAATATAAAACCACTCTTACTGTGCAGTGGTTCAGGCCATTTTTACTTCAGCTTTGTAAATTGCCACATGGGGCTGGATCAGTCATGGCTAGACCTTGCAGCTTGCTGATCTCTTCTCAGTGAAGGAACCTTCTAGAAGAGGCCCAAAAAAGTCCATGTTTAATAGCAAAGAAAACAATGCCACTTCAGCATGTATTTGAAATCATGAGATCTCAGAGGGAAGAGTGTCACTTCCCAAGGACAGAAGATTTCTGGGAACATAAAAGGAGCGGAAGAGTCAATTTCACATAGTCACCCCAAAGAATAAGCTGTATTATCAGGAAAAACTCTTTTTTCCTGAATGATTTTTCCTCTCTCTCCCTTCTTTCTTCTATAAATGACCTCCTGTATTATTTCAAAGGTATTCTGATGAGATTTGGCCACAAAATTCCCTGCAGTTAAGGAGATGACTGGATATGGATGCAAATTTTAATGCACTAATTAATGGATGTTGCACCATCATTAATGTATGGCAAGCACAAGTGATGACTTGCCAGAGAGACTGAAACAGTAATGGATGCATCAAGCAAATATATCACGACATACAAAACATCCATTCAAGAATGCCTCCCTGAGAGTCTGATTCCTCCTAGACCCCTTCTCTCCTGATTTCTCACGGTCTCCCTTCATCAGCAACCCCCTCTCTCTCCTGGATCCTCAACTTTTTCTCTACTAGTGCTTTCTCCTCCATAAATAAATATACTGAAAGTTCTACTATCAAAAATCAAGCCCTCTGGGACTTTCCTTGTGGTCCAGTGGCTAAGACTTCATGCTCCCAATACAGAGGGCCAGATTCGACTCCTGGTCAGGGAACTAGATTCCACATGCCACAGGTAAGAGTTTGCATGCTGCAAATAAAGAACCCACATGCCACAACCAAAATCTCCTACAGTCAAATAAATAAATGCTTAAAAAAAAAAAAAAAGTCTTCCATCCTTCCCAAGGAATCCCTCCCACTCCTTCAACTATTTACTACCAGAAGTCCTGGATGTTATCACTCACAGCATCCTCGTCAACCCCATCACTACTCAACCCCACCAGTTAGGATTACCAATAACCCTGATAGAGGAGGATTTTTGGAGGCAGAGGCAGGATTGGAAGCTGAAGCTGTATTTCACTAGATATGTCAGTGTAAGAAAGTTACTTAACCTCTTCGTCTGTGATTCTTCTGTACGTGAGTGGGATGACAATAGTATTCCCTTACAGAGTTCATGGTTTGCCACAGAAAGCTCTCAAGAAGATAATTATTATCATCATCATAGTTAACACTATTCTCGGGGAGGATATCCAAGACCAGGAGTGACTGAAGGAACAGAGGCTGTGACAAGCAAGTGGTCATGCCAGAGACTGAGAAGAAAAATATGAAACTCTGAACCGATGAGAAGGGAGCAACAGGCAGCCAGGTGTGAGAACACAGTCAGGAGGTGAGCCAGCTTCTGAATCTAAATGCCCCTTGTCTTATCCTCTCAACCCTTAAGGGATCCAAGCTGAACTTGGAGCCACCTGTTCAGAGGGCAGTGCCTGTGGCAAAGAGACAGACCATACTCCAGTCAAGATGAAGCCTCCTTTCTTTTCTGTTGATGGTTGAGGGACCAATCCCAGTTGTAAAACTTTCTTTATGTCCCTGGGAGAGCTCCTGCCAAGTTAACCGTATGGTGAAACCAATTAAAAAGCATATGGTTGGAGGTGGTACCTGGGGTGGAAAGGAGCAATATATCCTTTGGAAAATGTGAAGTATTTTAAAACTGCTTTTGGAGATTTGATGAGTATGTGTGTGTGTGATTTACTATATAAAGTGACAGTGTGGGGGTGGATTTCTACCTTTTCTAGGGACCTCCTGTGGTAAGGGGGTCTTCCTGAAATAAAGTACAGTTCGGTAACTGTACACAAGCTATAGACTCAAGTTGTATTCTGGAATGAGAGAAGTTTATTTCCCACTATAATTTCCAGAGCATCCCAAGTTCCCCCAATAATCCAGCCCTTCTCACCAATATAAGTTACTCTGTGAAGAATGGAGAGGAAAATAGAAAGGCAACTACCCTGGAGCATTTTTCAATGGAAGAGAAGAAAGAGAAAGCGGGATTAGAGAGAACAGAATGGTGTGGAGACACGGAGAACTCAACCTGGTGGCTCTTTCCGCTTCACTTCAAATATGTTTCATAAAAATCAATCTTTACAAATGAAAACTTGTTTCCTTGTTTGGTCTTTATTAGTTTACAAGCAACTTCAGCTCACCCATAGGTAAATTTGTATTTTTCCAGAATGTTCGTGTTCTATAAACTTAGGTCCAAACAGCTAGCGCATTTTCTCCTACAATTAAATATATATACATGTGGACTGTGGTTTAAGTAGGATTTACTTGATTATGCTATGTTTAGTTTCCTTGAAAATTTTATCAGAGAGGATAATATTTACAACATAAATTATTTTTAATAATTTAAAAATCAATGCATTCTTATTGTAGAAAATTCAGAAAATATAAATAAATATGTATAAAGGAGTTAATAAAACCTGTCCAGTAATCCAACCACTCAGATAAAATAATGTTTTAATATACATTTTTCCATTCATTTCTCTATGTGTATCTGCAAATACACTTAAAATATATATTGAAATATATTTACATAGTTAAATATTCATTTGTATTTAGTATTTTGCAGCTTATTTTTTCACATAATGTTACCTAGTTTTAGAATATTTAAGCTACTGAATTCTTTATACAAGTACTTTTAACGATGTGAACCAATAATTAGGGGCTGCCTGGTGGAAAGTCCCCTTGCCTGGGAGGGATAATTTGAAAGTGAAAGTCGCTCAGTTGTATCCGACTCTTTGTGACCCCATGGACTTCAGCCTGCTAGGCTCCTCTATCCAAGGAATTATCCAGGTAAGAATACTAGAAGGGGTAGCTGCTCCCTTCTCCAGGGGATTTTCCCAACCCGGGCTCGAACCCATATCTCCTACATTGCTGGCAGATTCTTCACTGTCTGAGCCACCAGGGAAGCCCAAGAATACTGGAGTGGGTAGCCTATCCCTTCTCAAAGAGATCTCCCTGACCCAGGAATCGAACCAGGGTCTCCTGCATTGCAGGCAGATTCTTTACCAGTTGAGCTACCTTTATCCTGCCACTAACATACTGTGTGACCTCGGACAAGTCACTGTACTTCTCTGCATATCAGTTCCCTGTGCTTTGATTGAGAGTTAGGGATAAAGTAATTTCAACCAACCTATCACAGCCACTTCCATGGAGAAAGCTCAGGCTTTGAATTCTAGCTCTCCACGACCCTTGGGTAGTGCTGAGGGAAGCTTCCTCCCCCTGACACTGCTGCATCTCCCCCTGCCCTCCGCTAAGAACAGTCTTCTTTTGCTCTAAGTCATGATCCCAGATATAAAATTATGAAACCTTAAAATTCAGATTTGGTGCACTCATTGTACCCTGACATCCTTTTATCTCTCTTGCATTCACTGTAAAAACAAATCTAACACATCACTCTCTGGATAATAGCCACCAATAGCCCAAGATTGCTCTTAAAAAAACCTTTTGCTTGTGCTGACCCCCAGTGACCATCCCCATCCTTATTTATTTAGCCTCTGAGGAATGCTGATAATATCCACCCTCCCTCCCTTGAGTTAATAAAAACATAATATTTTGTGTTCCAGTCCTGTAACATGTACCATGTATTTGTATGTAATTTAGACTAGAAGCTTCATGCAAGCAGCACTGTTTGGTTTATCAGTTGTATTCTGAGCACTATTGTAAGCACTTAATATATGTCTGTCTAAAAAATGAATAAATTCCTCTTTGTCAATTTCCTCCTCCCAGTAGTTTAAATTGCATTTTGCCTAGAGTGGTCTATGTTTAGTAAGCTTTCTCACATCCTTTCTGATATCAGGCACAGAAAAGTACATAAATAAAAACATATGCAGGATGAATTATGTTATTCTTTCTCCCTCTACAGAAAACATAAAAAATAAAATAAGAATCATTCACAATCCCACTCCCTTATTAATATACACAGCAGCTCCTGAGGAAGGGGTGGGGAGCAGGGATAATGGCCCTACCATGGGAATTCTTCCTCTTCTGACTCTCCTAAAATTGACCAGTGAGATGAAAATACTCCAAACCCAACTGCTTAACCTGCAGCAATGAGTATGAATCTCCCAGGGCTAATCAAACACTTGACAAGATATTTTCCAAGCTGGTCCATTTTACTCAGGACCTCTTAAAACCATCGCCAGATAGAAGCAGGAAGGCTGAAATGTCCCCTATACACATTTGCAAATAAGCCCCCAAATGTGTCAAAGACTGATTTTTCTCTGTTGAGGCAAGTTTTACTTGACTGCTTAGAATAAATGACCTATGCCAGTCAAAACTGTCTCTCTCTCTCATATACATCATATACCCACCAATTCCAAGTACAGTCTAAAATGACAATATAACTGTTTTCAGAGTCTATTTTTATGTAAGTCTAATTGCTTGTCTCATTGCAGATTTCTCAAAGAACATACTGATCCATCAATTTGAAGAAGGAATAAAACATTTATTTGATATTTTATAAAATTTTAAAAAGATATTATAGAGTAGCAACAATGGGCTCACTTCCTATTTCTTTTATCCCAAAATATCATATGTAAGCGGAGAGAGAACTCAGAAGAAGGTACAGGTGGCAGACTGTCTGGGAATGTCCACTGTAAGTTGTCTAACATGTTGCAACGTGCATTGAGCCTTCATGACAGAAGCCCATCAACATCTTGCCTGTGAGTAAACAATAAAAAACACTGAGAAAGGAGGCCACGACAGCCAGAGAAGCCTCTGGGAGGAGGAGCCAGGAACAGTCCAAATCTTCAAAGTTGTGTCCCCTGCAATGTGTCTAACACCCCAGATGAGGAATACAACCTTCAGTCAGTTCAGTTCAGTCGCTCAGTCGTATCTGACTCTTTGTGACCCCATGAATCACAGCACGCCAGGTCTCCCTGTCCATCACCATCTCCTGGAGTTCACTCAAACTCACGTCCATCGAGTCGGTGATGCCATTCAGCCATCTCATCCTCGGTCGTCCCCTTCTCCTCCTGCCCCCAATCCCTCCCAGCATCAGAGTCTTTTCCAATGAGTCAACTCTTTGCATGAGGTGGCCAAAGTATTGGAGTTTCAGCTTCAGCATCATTCCTTCCAAAGAACACCCAGGACTGATCTCCTCTAGAATGGACTGGTTGGATCTCCTTGCAGTCAAAGGGACTCTCAAGAGTCTTCCCCAACACCACGGCTCAAAAGCATCAACCCTTCGGCGCTCAGCCTTCTTCACAGTCCAACCTCACATCCATACATGACCGTAGGAAAAACCATAGCCTTGACTAGACAGACCTTCGTTGGCAAAGTAATGTCTCTGCTTTTGAATATACTATCTAGGTTGGTCATAACTTTTCTTCCAAGGAGTAAGCGTCTTTTAATTTCATGGCTGCAGTCACCATCTGCAGTGATTTTGGAGCCCCCCAAAATAAACTCTGACACTGTTTCTGCTGTTTCTCCATCTATTTCCCATGAAGTGATAGCCAATTCTAAAAGAATTTGTCATCACAATTATACCAAATGAGAGTTTTACCTGAGATCTCCTAAATAAAAAGGAAGCATTTAGAAAGATAGTTGGTAATTTCCATGGGACAGAGAAACAGAGATCATTCAAACCCTGATAGAAATTCACAGAGATGCTGGCTGACCATACAGAAATTACATGGCAATTACTCAAACTCTAAAGGCCACTTCATGTTACAAACAATAATAATGCTCCAAATAAGTTAGCTGCTTACTTATAGTGACAAAAGGGGATGGATAGAGGATGAAATTGTAATAGAATAAACCTAAAAGAAACGGAAGCCATAGCTGCCTCCAATGCCATCAATAATTGAAGTAGAACTCTGAAGAATTTATAATACAAATCAAAGGAAATATACTTTATTTCAAAGTATATTTTATTTTGAATGATTTAGATTTGTCCATAGGTTTCTCAGAAATAATTCATGATGTAATATGAGAAACTTTTTAAAAGAGCATACTTTCCTGCCCAATAGTTTTATTTCCCATCTACAATGATAAGATCTGGGCACTCCTTACTGAAAATGAGTTTTTCATATATTTATCCTACAACTTCATTCAGAAATGGAGAGTATAGTGGTTTCTTTGTTAAGAAGGCAAATTCTTCAAAGGCAGAGGCCAAGTTGTGCTCAATTTCTTGTTCTCAGTGCCTAGCACTTAGTAGCAACTTAATAAATGCTTGAACCCACTCCAGTACTCTTGCCTGGAGAATGCCATGGGTAGAGGAGCTGGGCAGGCTACAGCCATGGATTGCAAAGAGTTGGACACGACTGTGCAACTAACTTTGTTTCTTTCTAGAAATGCTTGAAGATAGGAAGGAGGGACAGAGAGAGCCAGAGAAATGAGAAGAAAGGACTATTTTGATGTTATGAGCTGTTGGGCTTGTGGTGGTAACCCTCGTATTTAGACTTCTTAAACATGCCCACTGGAGAAGGGAATGGCAATCCACTACAGTGTTCTTGCCTGGAGAATCCCATGGACAGAGGAGCCTGGTGGGCTACAGTCCATGGGGACGCAAAGAGACAGACAAGACTGAGCGACTAACGCAACGCAACGCAAAACATGTCCACATCTTTTGGCCTGCTTGTCCAAAGCCCTCAATTCAACTTTTTTGAAGATTTCTCAGGATCTCAGCTTCTCCCTTCAATGAATCTTTAAAGAGTGCTAGCTGTAGTAGGTCAATAAACCTTACGCATAGAATGAATTCATTCAAGTTTCAACTCTTCAGCCTAGCAGTCCTCCCTTCCCCTGACCTCCTCTTCCTGTCTCTATTGCAACAATTCTCACCCCTTCATCTACTCTCATCCCCTAAATGCCCACCTCCGCTCAGCCAAGGCAACTTGCTTACATAAAGCAGATATGGTTTGGGTAAATTTTGTTATTTTTTTTTGAAAGAACATACAACACTCTTTCTTTTTACTACTTTTTAAAATTTTCATCTTCTTTAAAGTTTGTAACAGTTTTTTAATTAAAAATTTTTAATTAAGGTATAGTTAATTTACAAGGGTGTGCTAGTTTCAAGTGGGTCAGCAAAGTGATTCAGTTATATGTGTATATATATATATATATGTGTATGCATATTCTTTTTCAGATTTTTTCCATTATAGGTTATCACAAGGTATTGAGTATTGCTCCCTGGACTATATCATAGGTCCTTGTTGTTTACCTGTTTTATATACAGTAGTGTGTATATGTCAATCCCAAACTCCCCCACTCCAGCTATTCCCTTCCTTCTCTGATGAATCAAGTCTGACTTCAGTCAACCTTTCTGCATGTTCCTTCAGTAATTCTCAGGAAGCTGTACATAAGCATTTCACCTCCTCAGTTAGACCAAATCCTTTGCAGGTGAGCTCAGATCCCTGCCTTCCCATGGCTCAGATAGAGGACAGTGTAAGCACACTGAGATGGTCGTTTCATTTATCCATGTTTGGCAGCTCTCTTATGATTCAAAACTTCATCACAATGAAGTCCAAGTTGGAGACTACTGAAAGTAAGGGAGCTCTATAAAATGGTTTCAAAGCATCATACTTCTCTAAATCAAAGCTATTCCAGATCTTGAGATTTTCCTCAGGAAAAAAAATACACAAGAACATAAGTTAGGGCAGGGGATTTTATTTCTTTTGTTCAATGCTATTTTATTGCCAGTATCCAGAACAGTGATGGACACATAATAATTCAATAAAAATCTGCTTAATGAGCTATTATTTTAAATAAATGTTTATTAAAGAAATATATACAAGTTTTTGTAAATCTAAATGTATTTAAAAATGCTTTAAAATGTGTACAAAAGCATACGCTATATAGACAAGGACATGGACAACTGCTAACGTTCATTAATGTTAGCAGGCTAACTTAAAGGAAAGAAGGTGTGGTAGGCTATATATTTTTGTCTCCTATACAAGGAGAAAGAGATTTTGAGGACTTTAACTAAAACTTCAAAGTTCTTTAAGGGCCAAGACTACATGACTCAAGGTACTCCTGATACAAAAAACATCAATAGGGAAACAAAATCAAGTGTGTATTAAGTTTCATGGAATATCTAATTTCATCATGTGAACTTCAAAAGTAATATTTTTATGTGTTTCTTTAAGCCGTCTTTATCTTTTCTTTTTCACTAGTTACATGTGAATTCTTTCTCTTCCTTAGAAACAGACTTGTATTTCTCTTTCTGACTTACTTCACTCTGTATGAAAGACATATTAATGCATAAACATGGAATCTAAAAAAAATGGTGCAGACGATGGAGAGCAAGAACAGAGACAAAGATGTAGAGAACGGGTGTGTGGAACAGAGTTGGGGGATGAACTGGGAGACTGGGACTGACTTATGTGCACTGCCATATGTAAAACAGATGGCTAGTGGGGAAGCTGCTGTATAGCCCAGGGAACTCAGATCAGTGCTCTGTGATGGCCTAGAGGGTGGAATGGGGAGTGGGTGGGGAGGGAGGGCCAAGAAAGAGGGGATACATGTATACATACAGCTGATCTGTTTCATTGTACAGCAAAAACCAACACAACCTTGTGAAGCAACTATACCCCAATAATAATAATAATAGAAAGAGTCTTGTAGCTAAATGCAAAGGGACATCTACAAGCTTGTAAAATTTTCCAGCAGTTCCTTACCCACCTATTCTGCTCTACAGAAGGTGTAAACACTGTAGTATGACAAATGACTTCAAGATTCTCCTCTACTGGCTCATCATACAGTGTTCTGAGACCAATGAGCAGAGCACTGCTCTCTGCAAAGGCAGAGATCAAGCTCTCAGCCAACAGGGCAGGCCTTGATGCTTTAATTCACACCATTAGCTTTTCACAACAAAAGGGTAAAGAGTTCAGTTATAGGCTAGAAGATATCTACTAGATATTTTATTAAGACAGCAAAGATTTTGGTTCAGTGTGACACTTTAAATATTTTTTCGGTCTTCTTTCATGGCATTCCCCAAACTCCATCTATAAACATAATTTTAAATGATACAAATATTCATTATTATTGTTATTATTGTTTACTGTGAGATTGAGGCAGGGAACTTAAGGCCATAACATTTCATTTTTACTTGCAGTATCCGTGCTCAGGACTGTGAGATAAACTAAGAATAGAACTAAACAGCATTAAAGATCTCTGGAATTATGTTTAAGATGTATAAAGAAAATGATAAGACCATAGTCAAATGAGGTCACTGGTATCTTAAAGAATAAAAAAAATCACTTGGGCCTCCTTGCATTTTTTTCCCCCACATCTCAAACTGTAAGACAGTCCTGTATGTCTAGGTGTGAATTAGGATTTTTGATAAGTCCTAAGAATAAGGTGGATTTGTCCATAGAGGGAGGGAAAATTCATTCCCCTAATCAACCAAATCCATTCCCCCAAACTCCCACTCCCACTGCTTCCTGACACCAGAAATCCCCACCAGGTAGCTTCATGAAGATCTGTTGCTCATTAAATCAGAAATGTTTCAGAGAAAGGTGAGATTAGGCAGTAAGGGTCAGTTCAGCTTGTGTGTGCTCTCAATCCCTTTCCTGGTGAAACAAAGAACATGTGAGTAGCTGAACCTTTTGGAAGGGAATCAGGGCTAGAAAGCAGTCCATGCCATCAAAAGCAGAAGCAACATACCTTCAGTAAAACATACAAATAAGACAAAAAAGACAGCAGTTAGTTTTCACGGCCAAAGAGTACTGGTCAATCTTACAAATAACTCAGATAGCAGACAGCACAAGTGGAACAAGAGAAGCTCTAGATGTAGATTCCTAGGATGAGCAGCAAAATGTCAGTATATCAGCATGGAGTAAAAGTGAAAGTCACTCAGTTGTGTACTGACTCTGGGACACCTTGGACAGTCCATGGAATTCTCCAGGCCAAAATACTTGAGTGGGTAGCCTTTCCCTTCTCCAGGGGATATTCCTAATCCAGGGATCGAACCGAAGCCTCCCACATTGCAGGAGGATTCTTCACCAGCTGAGCCACAAGGGAAGCCCAAGAATACCAGAGCGGGTAGCCTATCCCTTCTCCAGGGGATCTTCCCAACCCAGGAATTGAACCGGGGTGTCCTTCATTACAGGCAAATTCTTTACTGACTGAGCTATCAGGGAAGCCCCTATCAGCATGGAAGTGATCCCCTAAGCCCAGTCTCCCAAGATGCTGCCTCTCTTTGGTAAAGGCTGCTTCTCATATTATATATAAAAGAAGTTAGGCAAATCATATATCCTTAAAGCCTCAATATTCTAGGAACTGTGACAATCCACTGGTGAGCATAACCTTTCAGTGACCACTGTGGGGATCAGTAAGATGGGTGTGTGTTAGTTGCTTGGTAGTGTCCAACTCTTTGTAACCCCATGACTGTAGCCCACCAGGCTCCTCTGTCCATGGAATTCTCCAGACAAGAATATTGGGATGGGTTGCCATGCCCTTCTCCAGGGGATCTTCCCGACCCAGGGACTGAACCTGTTCTCCTAAACTGCAGGCAGATTCTTTACCATCTGAGCTACTAGGGAAGCCTAATGTAGATTGGAGAGCCTACTGAATGGGGCTACCTACAAAATTTGCAGAGCCTGGTGCAAAATAAAAACATGGGGCCTCTTGTTCAAATTATTACAGATTTCAAGATGGCACCAGTGTTAAACGTAGGCTCCTGATCATAAAGCTGATCCCTGCAATGAATGACAGCTCTCCCTCTAGACAGGGGGATAAATTACACTTTATTGGATTGAAGCACAAGATGAGGGAGAGGGAGATTCTCAAACCCTGACTTTACACAGTCGAAGAGAAAGATGCAGGACATCATTCCAGCCAGATTATTGGAAACAAATGAATTCTCTTGATGATGTATTTGCTACATAAAAGACTCATTGCGGGGCCAGACATTTTGCCTGTAAACATGCATTATCTTATTTTTCACCTCCACCTACCAGTAAATAATATTATTCTCCAAATTTTATAGATGAAGAAACTGATGTTCAGGAAGGTTAATATTTCCAAAGCTTGTTTATAATTACTACATTACTCTCTTTCCTTACATTCAACAAGCATCTAGAAAAGTACCAACCACCTAAATCAATAGGACAACATTTCAGATTCCCAATTCCTATAATACACATAAAGATATCCATTTGCTAAGACAGCCAAAACTTTGCACTGCTGTCCCTTGGTCTCTGTATTAGTTGTGTGGTTACATGACCATAGGCTGTGGACACCTCTGTTCAGGGTTTTTAGACTATTCCCATGTGAAATCTTTAGTCAAGTTGGGCAACCCAGAGGAGCTTAGAATTAAATGGAGGCAATCAACTAAAATGATAGGGGTACAGACATTTAACTCACCCAGGACTGTTATATATAGGATTGCAAAGAGATATGTGGAGTTTAAGAATTCAGGAGAGGGAAGATTAATTGCAATTAGGAAATCTGAAGAATTTGCAGAGGATGTAATAGTTGAGCTGGGCATGAAATGACATAAGGATATTTTATGTTTATGTTGTGCTTATTAGTATGTATTTTATGACAGCTGTAAATCTTGAAAAATTAAAATTTTTATAACTATTAAGAAATCTATAAACTCAACATGTCAAGAGTAATCATTGTTAATAATATGACATATTGTAGGATATTTTGCATGTATACATATTGAATAAAGTTGGGATTGTACAGTGAGTATAGTTTGAACCTTTTTTTCACTTCATGTACTGAAAATATACATTTGAATCACATTTGCTAATAGTTTCAAAATATTCCAATTTATGGACGTTCCATAATTTATTTAACATTTCCTTGTTGCTAGTCATTTATTTTGAGTTTCAATATTATTATTAACAATGTTTAAAGAATCATTTTTATACCTAATATGCACCTTTATTATTCACTTCTGGGGTTCTATGAGGAAAAATCATTGAGTCAAAGACCTTATGCCTGTATTTAAGATTGCATATTTTATAAGAATATGAAAATTACTTTCAAAAAAAGTTTGTTTCAATGTGTACTAAACTTATTTGCACCCCAGCCACATTAGACTTCAGTTCTTCAATATGGCAACCCCCTTCTACCCCAAGACCTTTGAACATGCTGTTCCAGTCACACTGCTGTAACATTCACATATCCTAGGATCTGTCTCGGAGGTAAGCTTTTCTTTGAGTGGACCTTTAATTCTCAGGACAGTACCTTGCTATTTCAGCATTTATACCATTATAATGCATTTCAGTATCTAGTAGGGCAAGTTCTACTCTACTCTCTCCATCATTTACTTTTTTAAAAAAATCTTTGTATTTCATAATTTTTAATTTTTTATACTTCGGTTTTGTCAAAGTAGCTGAATAATACAGATTTCAATTGGCATTATATGAAAACTGTTAATTGGGGGGGGAAGGAAGATCATTTTATTTTACGGTATTCCATCCAAGAATGCATCTCCACTTCCATTTATTTAAATCTGCTTTTATATTGCTCAATAAAATGTTGTAGTTTTCTTCATATAGGTGTCACACATCCCTTGATAATTCATAGTTCTTGTTGCCACTATATCTTCTAACATGTTTATTGCTGTTATATGGAACTGTCACTGATGCTTCTATATTTATCTTGCAGCCATCTAACTGTTGATGAACTTGCTTATTAATTCAAAACATTATTTAGTTGTTGCCCTGGATTTCCTAGATGTGTCTAATCATGCTGCCATCATATAACCATAATTTTATCTCTCTTTTCTATAGCTATTCTTCTTATTTTCATGGTTTATTGTATTTGCCTGTACTTTCAGACAACACTAAATAACCATGGTGACAGTAAGAATTCATCTCTTGTCTCCGGTTAACATGGAAATTCCTCCACTGTCTCAACATGAAGTATGATGTCTTGGCTTCAGAGACCCTTTATCAGGTTGAGGGAATATTCTCCTTTCTTAGTGTTCCAAGTGATTTTTATTGGGAATAGATAGTTCATTTCACTGAATACCTTTCTAGCATCTACTGAGATCAACATTGTTAAAACTAGTGGACTTATGGATTTGATGCTTTATGTTAATGCACTTGCTATTATTAAACTATCATTAAAATCCTGGAATGAGTATAAATGAGTACTCTTTTAATGGGTTGTTGAACTTTTAGTGTGCTGGTCTTTTACTTAAATTTATTCATTTTTATTTATATATATAATTGGTCTATTTCCCTCTATGTACGGGCTATCAGAGTTTGACGTTTGGGTTCATAAAAAACAAACTTCACAAGGGCTGGGATTTTTATCCCTCTGCCTATGACAGTGTCTGATACAAAGTACTTGGTAAATATTTGTTGAGCTAATGGTGTACATTTGGTATTTTTAAAAGTTATTGAGCCATGTTTATAATTGCTTTCCCATAAAGTTGCCTATCATCCATTTTCCAAATTTCTTGGGGTATATTTATTAATGTATTAATATTGTCAGAGGCTGAGTATCTTAGTTTCTTCAAGATCTATTTTCTTTTTGGCTGCATCATGCAGCTTGTGAGATCTTAGTTCCCCCACCAGGGATCAAAGCAAAGCCCCCTGCATTGGAAGGCGGATTCTTAACCACTGGACCGCCAGGGAAGTTCCTTCTATTTGTTTTTAAGTTTTCTAATTTACTGAATTATCTTGTCTTTATTTTTATGTCAGTCTATATTTTTCTTTTACTGTTCTTGATATAATTTAATTATTTCCTTTTTTATTCATTTTTTAATATGAAAGGTGATAAAATTACAAACTGGCCTTTAAAGAAAACCTTGCTCACACCTCATAAGTTGATAGTTTAGGGCAACTGTGCATCAGAATTATCTGTGAAGTTTTTTCAAAAGTCAGGTCTCAACTGGGAGCTATGAATCAGAATCTCTGGAACAGGGATTCAGGCATCTCTGTTCTGGGAGAGCTCCATGGGTGGTTTTGATACATAGCTAGAGATGAGATTTATAGTTCTATTGTGCCCAGCACTCACTCATAGGGTTTGGGTTGCAGCAGAGGAGAAAGGTTGATGACTCTCAATGATGGCAGCTGACTCTCAGCACTGTGTGAAAGCACTTGGACTTTGTGCTCTAGATACAAGGAGCCATCAGAAGTTGATAGCAGGGTTAAAGCTTATATTTGATTGGTTCTTCAGGATAATAGCACTGAAATTCCAATGTGAAAGGTAGAATGGAGGTGAAAGAGGAATTGTCATTGGTATCATCTCTTATTGCCTTTAGCACCCTCATAATCTGTGGGTCTCTTAGCAGTAGCTCTGGACCAGCATTATCTCCACCTGGGAATGTGGTAAAATGCCACTTTTTGTGTCCCACTTCAGATCTGCTAAATTAGGGGCCATGGGAACGAGGCTCACCAATTTGTGCGTGCTAAAGAACCACTGCTGGATAATGATGCATTCTTTAGCAATAAAGAAATTGGTATTTTCATACTGGTCAGAATGGCCATCATTAAAAAGTCCACAAATACAAATGCTGGGAGGGATTGGGGGCAGGAGGAGAAGGGGACGACTGAGGATGAGATGGCTGGATGGCATCACGGACTCAATGGACATGAGTCTGAGTGAACTCCGGGAGTTGGTGATGGACAGGGAGGCCTAGCGTGCTGCAATTCATGGGGTCGCAAAGAGTCAGACACGACTGAGCGACTGAACTGAACTGAACTGAACTGGGGAGCCTGTGGAGAAAAGGGAACCCTCCTACACTGTTGATGGGAATGTAAGTTGGCGCAACCACTGTGGAAAGCAGTATGGAAGTTCCTCAAAAAACTAAAAATAGTTACCATATGATCCAGTCTTTGGAGAAGGCAATGGCAACCCATTCCAGTACTCTTGCCTGGAAAATCCCATGGGCGGAGGAGCCTGGTAGGCTGCAGTCCTTGGGTCACGAAGAGTCGGACACGACTGAGCGACTTCACTTTTCCTTTTCACTTTCATGCATTGGAGAAGGAAATGGCAACCCACTCCAGTGTTCTTGCCTGGAGAATCCCAGGGACGGGGGAGCCTGCTGGGCTGCCNCCTGGTAGGCTGCAGTCCTTGGGTCACGAAGAGTCGGACACGACTGAGCGACTTCACTTTTCCTTTTCACTTTCATGCATTGGAGAAGGAAATGGCAACCCACTCCAGTGTTCTTGCCTGGAGAATCCCAGGGACGGGGGAGCCTGCTGGGCTGCCATCTGTGGCATCACATAGAGTCGGACATGACTGAAGCAACTTAGCAGCAGCAGCAGATCCAGTCTTGTGTGAGTTTTCCAGGTGGTGCAGTGGTAAAGAATCAGCTGCCAATGCAAGAGATTCAGGAGACGCAGGTTTGATTCCTGGGTCAGGAAGATCTCCTGGAGTAGGAAATGGCAATCCACTCCAATATTCTTGCCTGGAAAATGCCCTGGACAGAGAGGCCTGGAGAGCTACAGTCCATGGGGTCACAAAGAGTTGGACATAACTGAGCAACTGAGCATACACACAAACAGTCCTGAGCATAAATCTAGACAAGTTTATAACTCAAAAAGGTACAATCAACCCAGTGTTCATAGCAACACTGCTCACAATAACCAAGACATGGAAACAACTTAAATGTCCATCAACAGATGAATGAAAAAGGAAGATATGGTACATATATGCAATAGAATACTGCTGCTACTGCTGCTGCTAAGTTGCTTCAGTCATGTCCAACTCTGTATGACCCCATAGATGGAAGCCCACCAGGCTCCGCTGTCCCTGGGATTCTCCAGGCAAGAACTCTGGAGTGGGTTGCCATTTCCTTCTCCAATGCATGAAAGTGAAAAGGGAAAGTGAAGTCACTGAGTCATGTCCAACTCTCAGCGACCCCATGGACTGCAGCCTACCAGGCTCCTCCATCCATGGGATTTTCCAGGCAACAATACTACTTGGCCATAAAAAAGAACAAAATAATATCATTTGCAGCAACATGGATGGAGCTAGAGATTATCATACTAAGTGAAGTAAGCCAGAAAGAAAAGGCAAATACCATATGATATCACATATGTGGAATCTAAAATATGATACAAATGAACCTATCTATGAAACAGAATCAGGGACATAGAGAATAGATTGGTGCTTGCAAGGGGAAGGGTGTAGGAAAGGGTTGGACTGGGCATTCAGGATGAGCAGATGAAAATGGTATATGTAAAATAGATAAAGAACAAGGGCCTACTGTATAGTACAGGGAACTGTATTTAATATCTTGTGATAAACCATAATGGAAAAGAATATGAAAAATAATATATTTATATGCATAACTGAGTCACTTTGCTGTACAGCAGTAATTAACACAACATTGTCATTTAACTATACTGCAATAAAAAATTAGCCACTTAAATAAAAGAAAGTGGTATTTTATAGGTCCACATTAACACAAGAAAAAAATTCATTCATTCGTTTCAAAGAGATTGTCTCCTGTATTCTGGTTTGTCAGGGCTACCATGTAGAGCTTATACAGGTTGCACATTGTAGCCGATGTTAACAGCCCCCACTCCAGAGTTAAGCAGTGTTCAGCACAATGTACCAAACAACAGGCTGTTACTCTGACCATGGTTTTGCATTAAGGTGATATTACAGAGAACAAGATAGACAATTTTATCGTATTCATGGAGTCTACCTTCTTTGGGGGAAGAGAGTAAACTTTAAAAAAAAAAGCATAATTGTAGACTGTGAAAGTACTTTGAAAAAACTTAAGTGGGCTACATAAAGGAGAAAACGATTTCATAATCAAATCCTTGAGTATATTCACCAATGCACCTGCAATCATTATGAAACACAGTAAGGAGACAGATCTTTCCTTTCAAACACATTCCATCTCTTGACTTTATTCATGGCAGAGACAAGGCACTGACATAGCCCTGCTTCCTCTTTCAAAATACCCCTGGAAACAGCAATTGATGTGGCTACTCTGACTCAAACCACAGATTCAGGCTACATGCAGCCGCTGACTCGCTCCGACTGGGATAGACTCCTATCAGTCTTACGTGTGCCTGCGGCAGATGGAGCCCAGAAACAGCTGACTCCAGTGCCCAGAGGTATCGTGAGGAATGATATGACCTGGATCTCCTGGCTGCAATTTTTTGCAGTATGATTTGATTTCATGAAAGGATGGAAAACCCTCTTTGAATTTGTATTTGAAAAGAAGATTCCTTTTCCTAGGCAGTGATATGGAATAGGGTAGAATGTGATCTTTTAGGAATTAAGTTGATTTGTTTCATTGTCCACACGAATCTCTAGGACTTCTGTCCAAGAGGTAATCTCACACACCACCAAGAAGATATTCCTTGAGCAAAACATCAAATCTGAACTTTAAATGAGCTACCTCTAATTCCCCCTTCCATGCCACCAGTGGAAAAAACTGAGATGCTCAACGTGTTTTCCATTGTGAAGTATGGTGGCTAGAGAAAACAAAATCACGGTTTAAGCAGATGGCGCTAAATCATTCTCTTTTCTCTTGGCCCTTCCCCATAAACACAGAGTTGAAAGGCTTCAGGCTACTTTTACCCTGAACTCCATTTTTGTCAGATCAATGACAAGTCACGTTAACAGCAGTGTTTAATTCTATCAATATGTGACCAATTGTGTTAGATTGTTTGGCCATTGATTTCACTTAGTGCTACAGTTGAGTCTGAAAGGAACTGCTTTTCCTTGCAATGCCTCATGCGGTGACAAATGCTGAGTGCTGACTCTCTGTCTGGCTTGTACACACCACCGATTCCACTTTCAGGATAGTCAGCTCACATCTCAAAGCCCAGCCTGCGTGATACAAATATCTCTGAAATCATAAAAGTTAGCCCTTACACCCTTGATGAGCCTTGAAAGAGACCATCGCCTAAAATGAACAGCACAGAGATAAGAAATCAAGAGGTAGCAGAATTAGGCAACTGAAAAAAAAAATTCAATATCCCATTTGGCCACAAAATACAGGTTTATGAACAACACTAAATTCAGATGGTTAAACTTTGGTGTTCTTCTATGACTAGTCCTACAAAGAGTTTTCCAAAATGGCCAGACCAATTATTTTCAATCTGGAAATATGGTTATTATTGACTTCTAAGCATTCTTCCTGTCACATACTAACATGCACTCATAGATAGAGTTAGTAATACATCTTTCTTTTACTTCGAAATGCCCTCACTTGTACGAGAGGGAAGCATACCATTTCTTAGCTACCTAAAAAAGCCTCTCCATGCTTCGGTGAAATATCAGAAGATAAGCAAAATCAAGCTAATATTTTCCTAAATATCAACCCACAATCTCCTGAGCTAGTCTATTTCTCACAATGGGCTGACAGCACTTAAAATATCCGGGTAGTCCTTTAGGAAAGAGGAGCTCCCAGTCATTCAAGGTGACTTTAGATTTAGCGCCCTTGTTCCTCTGATCCAACTGAGTCACGGTCAAGGGCTCTTGTTAAAAGCCGGCATCAGAAATGGATTTAGGTGGTCAGAAGGCATACTCTCTCCCCTGGATGCTCCCAGGCCCCAGAGGCAGCATGTCACCCCCATTCCCAGCCCTCGTGCGCCGTTACAGCACTCAGCTTATCAATTTACTTGCAAATAGCTCCCTGAAGTATTAACCCCGGTTAATTATTCGTCAAATATGATTATGCAATGGTAATGTAAAAAATCGGAAATGCGGGATGGAATTTTTCACTCCAGCGGTTTGGCAATTGTGGCAGCTGGTGGAGGAGCTGGAGTAATTACCAGGCCATTCCAGCCCGTGGATCAGCCCTTTGCTTCAGGAGGGGAAGGGGAAGAAAAAGCAATAAAGAACTAGAGGAGCGGGAATATGAGCCGTGCCAATCGACGTGGGGAAAATTTCACAGCTGCCGGTGGTGATAAATGAGAAACGGTGGCCCTACTTCTAATCAATACATGTAAATGCTACTCATTACAGCCTTTATACACACTTCTCAATTAGCCTTTCCTCCCACTGGTAACAGGGAATGTCATGCTTTCTGGACTGTGAAAGTGGTTCTGTACCAGCTTCACCTGCATCTGCGAACCACCGTGACAGCGCTGGCGGCGCGCCGGGCAGCAGGTGGGAGGGTGGACGGCCCGGATGCCTCCCAAATACCCGGAAAGGATATCCCAAGTGTGCGCTTTTAATTAAACAGCACCTTTTAAGATACCACTTGTTCATTCAGGTGACGGACAATCCCAGCCAAACCTGACTTAGCGTCTTAAAATTTCAGACGCATTTGAGGACATTCGTCCAGAAGAGATTGTTTTTTACGAACAAATCATTTTCTTCCTATTTGAAAAACACGTATTTTCTGTCGTTCTTCTGAGTAATAAACTTCACTGTGCCCTTTCTATATATATTTGGCAAACTGTTTTCTAAAACACAATCTAGGAAGGATTCCCTCGTTTGTTACATGTATTGATAGTTTCATTTTACTTTTGCATAGGGAGAGAAGGAAACACTTTCAGTCAGAAAATTCCAAGCCCTAGCACACTCAGCTCAGTGTGTTGGCTGTACCTACGTGACTTCTCCCAAGTGAATTTTTTTACAGCTCTGATGCAGTTTCATACATTGTCAACCAAGTCAAATAAGATAGTCTTTGTGGGTCTAAGATGGGCATCCTATAAAGAGTAAAATTCTTAAGGAAAAATGCAAGTTACTTGTTCTAGAGGCACAGTGTTGCTTTGCCTTCCAAGAGTGGGAAGTTACTTGAATCTGACGACCTTCATTCATTTTGTTTTTTTCTTATAAGAAACTGTAATTTCCCCACTTAATAAAGCAGATCCTACAGAAAGAAAAAGACATTAAAATGCACACACACTTCTCTTTAGTTTTTTTAAATGATATTCTTTTAGTCTATGCTGTGAAAAAATTTTTATAATAATTACAATAATGCTAAAGTTTGAATTGTTATCTGATGGGAAAAAAATTCTCAAATTATGTTAAAAATAATGAGTAAGGGGCCAGAAGTTTGACTCTATTTAACAACTATCTATCAGGCATCTGGACACATGAAACACATTTTGTTAGTAGTTTGAGTATAACATTCCGACTGAAAACATCCATTATGATTAAATGCCAAAGAACATCCATTGCTTGAAAACCAAATCACATAAGTCCATTGTCAGTTAAACTGAAGATGGGGGTTTGGGGGAGGGGAATCAGTTGTAGTTCTAAAGGTTTTCTTAAAGAATATTTTATACTTAGTCCATTCAGGTCAAATTTCATCTCACTGATATTTCTAGAGCATCTATTGTAGAGTAAGTGCCCTTGTAGACAATAAGAATGTAATGCTGAACAGGATAAGCACAATTTCTGCTCTCATGGAGCTTGGGATTCTAACTGACTTCTTTGGTGTTACTGAATCTTGAGATTCTCAACAAGAGAGCTATTCTCCCAAGAAAGCACTGTTATAGTGACCAAGCACAACTTAAAAACAATTTTTCTGACCACACTTAAGAAATAACCAATTACCAAGATAAAGACTCTCCCGTTTGAATCCTTCGCCAGCCTTTTTTATTCAGTCTGAACTCCTGAGGGGCATTCATGTCTTTTCAGATATGTTTATTTTCACCATGATATTCTAAAAGCAATATCCACTCTTACCTTGATCCTGGATTTCATCCTAACTGCATTTAGAGAGTCTTTTACTAAATAAGGATGCTGGCAAGAGATTTGTTCTTAGAGTCCAATATACTTCCACAGAATTTCAGTTGAATTCCTTTTCAGAGGTAAATGTACTTTTTTTCACTCTGCAGAAAACTTAAATCAGGGAACAGGAATAACTTGTGATTCTAATAGGAGATAAGAAATGGCTTATATCCGGCTGCGAGGCTGCTTGAGAACACCTGGCAATCATAGATTGAAGCAACTGGATACCTTTGGTTTTCTTTCTTATTTCCTAGTGATACACACTTTGAATAAGATGAAAATACTACCAATACCATCCTGTGCACATTCATCACTGTTGATAATCAGAATTTTGTGTAAAGACTGACAGTAGACTAGAATTCTACATGCACACACCAAGAAGCCCAAACATGCAGTCCTTATGCAAGTGAATTTCCCATTGCTAATCATCAAAATAAGATACACATCTATTACAACCCATTTATATGCAGTAATCTGCTCATCCCATTTTTTGCTTATATTCAGACTAACTGCCTGATCTCTGCCCTAATGTGCAATTTATGTCCAGGATTCGGTTCATCTTTGACGAGGCAGAGCCATCATTAATTCCTTGATGAACAATAGCATTGTTTGACTAGAATTTAGAAATGTCATCTTGCTCCATACTGAATTTAATCTTTGAGTGATGATATGCTTAAAAGTAGATCAACACAAAGAAATACAAATATAAATGCATACACATATAAATATTACTCAGATGTTTAAGCAGAATGCTAAACTGTCTCTTCTTCTTGGCAAATCCAGATAGAACTTGTTATATCTTGGCTCAGAACTTTCAGTTAAAGCCAGAGTTCTTACAGTGGCCTACAGGAGAATATGAAATTTATTCTCCTGCCTCAGGGCCTTTGCAGTTGCTCCCTGAAGCAGTCTTTCCTCAGAGAGCCACAGGATTCAATGTCTCCCTTCATTTGAGGTCTCTGCTCAAATGTCCTCTTACCAGACACCTTTGTCACCCCATCCAATCCACCATGGCAACCCCATCACTCTCTAGTTCTCTTCCCTGTTTTATTTTGTCCATCTGATGGGTTACTTAATTTTTTGTCTATCTCTCTCTTCCTGTACCCCTCATTGTAATGTCAGCTTTATGATAGAAGAGACCTTTTTTGTCCTTTTTGTCTTATCAGTTCAGTTCAGTTCAGTCGCTCAGTCATGTCCAACTTCATGTGACCCCATGAACTGCAACACACCAGGCCTCCCTGTCCATCACCAACTCCCGGAGTTTACCCAAACTCATGCTCATCGAGCCAGTATCTTCTTATACACCACCCCTAATCCTACAAGATAGTCCCTTACATTCCTTACATGCCCAGTACATAACAGGCCCTGGATACTGGTTGAATGAACTACTGATTGATTGCTAGTTGCTTAAACCAAGATACTATCAAGAGCCCTGCTATGGTCTTAATGTTTGTTACCCTCCGAACATCATATATTGACATCCTAATGCCCAATATGATGGTATTAAGAGGAAGGGAATTTGGGAGGTACTTAGATCATGGGATGAGGTCCACATTAATGAGATGAATGTTCTCATAAAAAAAAGACCCCACAAAGATCTCCACCCCTTGTACCAGGCCAGGACATACTTGAGAGTTTGTCTGTGCAACCCAGAAGAAGATTTGAATGAGAACCTAATCAGGCTAGTGCCCTGATCTGGGACTTCTAAAGCACTGTGAGAGATAATATTTCTGAGTAGATAATTTTTTTTAATTTGCTTAAATTTTACATGATTTGTAAAGGTTACACTCCATTTGCAGTTATTACAAAATATTGGCTATATTTCCCTTGTATATGTTGTACAACCTTGAGCCTGTCTTACACCCAGTGGTTTGTACCTCCCATTTGCCCACCCCAGCCCTGCCCTCTCCTCCCTGGTAGCCACTAGTTTGTTCTCTACATCTGTGAGTCTGCTTCTACTTCTTTTTTTGTGTGTGAATAATGGACATTATATATATATATATATTTATATATATAGTTCTGTGGACGGAAAGTCCAAGATTGGGATATCAGCATGGTCGGGTCTGGTGAAAAATCTCTTCCTGGCTTTCAAGCTGCTACTTTTTTTGTTGTATTCACTATTTTGTTGTACACTGGTGCAGCCACTGTGGAAAGCAGTATGGAGGTTTCTTTAAAAACAGAATTACCATGTGACCCAGCAATTCCATTCCTGGGTATATATCAAAAAAAAACCCCACTAATTCAAAAAGATATATGCACCCCAGTGTTCATAGCAGCACTATTTACAATAGCCAAGACATGAAAGCAATGTAAATGTCCATTGACCGATGAATATATAAAGAAGGTGTGGTTTACGATGGGATACTACTCAACCATAAAAAATGAATGAAATTTTGCCATTTGCAGCAACACGGATGGCTTTGGAAGGCATTATGCTAACATGAAATAAGTCAGAGAAAGACAAATTCTGCATGATATCACTTATATGTGGAATCTGTAGGATTTTTTTAAGCCACTAGTTTGTTATGATACTTTGTTATAGCAGCCAGAACAGACTAAAATAATTCCTCTTCATTATTTTTCAACTGGCCACATTTTGGTAAAGGAATAATAACTTCTCAAGGTCACTATGTCTGTCTAAAGCTCTGCTGTCTGTTACAGCAGTCACAAGCCACATGTGGATATCTGAGCACTTAAAATCTGCCAAGTCTGATTGTAATGTGCTGTGAAGTGTAAATGACATATAGGATTTGAAAGACTATAAATACAAATAAGAAGAATATAAAATATCCCAATAATTTTAACTTTAACCCATATACAATTTTAATGCGCATGTTGAAATGGTAACATTTTATATATATTAGATTAAATAAAATTTTAAAAACTTATTTCACCTGTTTGTTTTTACTTCTTAAATGTGCTCACTAGACAATTTAAAGTACATATGGGGTTTCCCAGGTGGGTTAGAATCCATTTGCAATGCAGGAGATGTGTGTTTGATCCCTGGGTAGGGAAGATCTCCTGGAGAAGGACATGGCAACCCACTCCAGTACTCTTGCCTGGAAAATTCCATGGACAGAGAAGCCTGGT
Organism: Aepyceros melampus; assembly: GCA_006408695.1. Taxonomy (NCBI): domain Eukaryota; kingdom Metazoa; phylum Chordata; class Mammalia; order Artiodactyla; family Bovidae; genus Aepyceros; species Aepyceros melampus. Next base: position 264,393 of record SJXQ01009588.1, on the reverse strand, counting down.
GGACTACAGTCCATAGGGTTGCAAAAGAGTCAGACATGACTGAAGTGACTGAGCATGTGGCTCACACTTAATTTCTACTGAACAGTGGTTGGAAAGTATATCTAAAACATATTTCAAGTACTTTTCAATCTTTTACTTATTTCTCTAGCCCACTGAGCAAACTCACTCTCTACACTCAACACCAGTAAACATCTTGCAGCTAAGTATACCTTGGTATAGATTATAAATTTCTGTGTGTACATATCTCTGTGTAAATTTAAGAAAGATTATACACACAAAAGGTTTCAGTTTTCTCATATGCAGCATTAGAGAGGGTCAGTCTTCAAATGAAGGGGAATAGATTATTAAAATACTGAGAGTCTGGACTCTGAATTGTCGGCTGTGGCCTGCTTAGGAGAAGCTAAGGCCAGATTTGATAACTTCAATTTTTAAAGAAAGACTGAACTTGGCAGAAATCCATGAACCATGCCATAGTTCATGAAGACATTCCTAGAAGAAAAAGAAACTCGGGATACATACTTAACTGGCACAGACTGACCCAATATCTGACAATGATGCATGGTCATGGCTGAGTGTAACAGTCAAGAGTAGACAACAGAAAGCCAAGGAGCCGTACATCCTTTTCCAGATCTACATCTTAAATTTGCCTTCACCATCTCACAGCTGGACCTTCCTCAGAAGTTTTATTGCCCTTTAAGTGGTGGATTTGAACCAAACTGAAGCTTTTCAGTTTGTGAGTCCTGAAGAATCCATGCCTTGCCTCCACGTTTTTCTTTGGCTATGACATGGTTTGCACAGAGGCCCACATGACTTTATGCCGCATACCTCAGCCAAGCCAAATTCAGTTTTCATAGCGATGAGGGTTAATTCCAATGTGCAGATAAAGATGTATATCCTGGCTGTCTGGTGTAAGAGCTGATAATGAGCCAGTCTGAAATGGAAGCTGTCACTTTGCATCGCATCAGAGGGACCTGAACAATGTAAAGAAATTAAAAGCTCCCGGTGGCAATGGATCCTATTTCAGTCATTAGCTGCGTGGGAGGGACAGGCACCATTCAGGAGACTGGAACCAGTGGGAATCTTGGGTCCTAAGGGAATTTACCACTAATGCTGCTTTCTGCCCCACTTCTTTTTAATGCACACCAAATACAAATGAATTGCTATTCTTTGTTTTTATTATTATTTAGGTCTAGCTACTGTAGATAGAGGAGGGGAAAAAGGCAAGACAAGGGAAATAAGAAAGACCCAATGCATTAATCTAGCAATCAAGAGAAAAAAAAAAAGTAAAAATGTGTATGCAAAAGTATATCTGTGTGCTCATGTGAGAGATATTATAACATAATGAATATAAAAGTGTGACATCTCTATATTTTCTTTTTCTACTCTTTTTTTAATCTCTCTTTTTTTAAGCCAGCCTCCTGAAAATGAATGAGACAAGCAAACCCAGCACTGACTCTCATTTCAGGCTCAGAAATATGAAAAAAATGTAATATATTTTTTAACAGAAAGTCTCAGAATATATGCTTCAATCTTGGAATTTCAAAAGAGGCAGCGAATCAGGCAGAAGGACAGAAGGTACAGATTAGTACTGGTCATTGCTCAAAGAGTACGGGTTATAAATAATAAAGGAGGAAAGGGTGAAGGACAGTAAAATATAACTGGGGACCCACAATGGAATAATCAAAGCAGAGAATCTAATTTCAGCTTTTAAAATACCATCTAATGTTGAGTTCCAACTGTATAGGAATCTTTCTGCTAACACACTGCCACAGATACAGAAATGCTTACCTCACATGGACATGCTTCCTAAGTTTTAAAGTAGGGACTTGATTTCAAGTCTAAAGGCATGGTTTTTTTTTCCCCATTTCTGAAGTGAATAATGGTATTCTTCGATGGAAGTTAAAGTGCAAATAAAAAGAAAGATTGAAAAAATAAAGGGGATTCTGATAAGAATCTTCACAGAAGGGCTCACGATCTATAATACTATGTAAATTACGATATATAATGTTATTAGATTATATAAGACATTGACATTTTAATAGACATTTAACATTAGTGACTTCATACACACTTGGATTATTTTGGTACATCTCTCAGTGTTTTCACAGGCAACCTCAACACTGCTTTCTCCTATGAACATACACACACACAAAGAAAATATAAAGAAGGGACAAAAAGTTAAAGCCTGACAAGAAACCTAAGGATGTATCTGTACCTCCACCAACTGTGTCAACCAACATGTAGGTAAATTCTACTGCTGAAGATATACTTGGTTTTACAGGGAGAGACAGGAAAATTTATCAGAAGAACCTTGGCCACTAGCGAGTTATGCTATGAGTCACGTGATTCATATCCACTGAATGTTGGCCGTGGTGTTGCTATAAGACTCAAATGTAACCGATGGGCTTTTGGGTTTTGTGGTGGTTACCACTTTAATTTGCTTCTATGAAATGAGCCCATAGTACTGTGCAGGAGAACATTTGAGAATTACACTCTCCAGTATGTCTCGGAAGCTACTGTTGCCACCAGAATGATGACAGTAAGAGTCCTCCCACTGTCTGGGAAGTTATTTATTCCAAGGATGGGCATTTCATTAAAAGTATGATTGTTGACCATCAAACACTACATTTTCATGGTGCATTTTCATTTCTGAAAATGTGCAAAGATAAATAAAATTTCCATGTTGGTGAAAATTTACTAGCAAACTAAATTTCCTGGCAAACCAACCAGGAGTGTTTTTTCCCACTGCCCTTGTTTCTCTAAGCATTCAGATATAATGTTACATAGACGTTGACTCATTAATCTGCACCAGATCTGCACAAGCATAAGTCAGGAAAAGCCTACTCTATAGACAAGGAAATGAAGGTAGGGTAAGGTTATGTAGGCTTGGAGACCATTTTTGGTTTCCTAGTCATGTATAGTCATGCGGGTGCGCATAAATGCAATGTAATCTATACCATAGGTATGTGTACAAACACTTTTAAAAATTAATCTACAGATTCTAAAATAAGTTACTTGGTTTTTTTCTCCTTGACATGTTGAAGTCATTGAAATTTCAGTATATACACTGTAAATTTTAAAAAAGAATAAAAAATAGAATAAAAATTAAGGAATACTAAAACTCCCTCTCCAAGAAACTGAGGAGTCATTGCTATGAGGCAGTACAATCAAACTAGATGCTTTAAAGATGACCAAGACATTTTGAAAATGAGTGAGAGATAATAGAAATGTTATTATATTTCAAATCCTGGTCAAGCCAAAAAGGATAATAAAGAAAATCCACAAATTTTTGAAAATGCCCCCAAATTCAAAAGCAATTGATTTTGTAATATATGAGAAATTGTGCTTAACTACAAGTAATTACATTTTAGAAGTAGAGATGTTTTAATTAAGGTCCAAAGAAAAGAAAGTTGAAGAATTTTTTTTTCCCCTGCAAGTATCTAATCAAAAAAATATTCTATTTCCTACCAACTCTCTAAACACTTGATTCCTTGGTTATTAACTTACATCTGTGTTTGGGGCTTTCCTATTTCTGGATGATGAAGGAACTAATCATCCAGTTGTTGCCCCCAGGGGCTGGGGAATATGTACCCCTGTCACAGGAAAGCAGACTGACAAAGAAAAGAGCATATGGCATACAGCAAAACCAAATGGTGGCTTCTATTGTTTAGATTATCCATTTGCAACATTTTAGCACTATTGAGGACCTACTATTAATACTTTTGTCTATTTCCATGACAGTTGATTTATGCATGTCAGTTCTCATTGGCACAATAATTGAAAGTGGTTCTGTATTTGCAAAAGAGAAAGAAAGTTAGTTACACAGTCATGTCCAACTCTTTGCGATCCCATGGACTGTAGCCTGCCGGTCTCTTCTGTCCATGGAATTCTCCAGGCAAAAGTGCTGGAGTGGGTTGCCATTTCCTTCTCCAAGGCATCTTCCCTACCCAGGGATCAAACCCAGGTCTCCTAGATTGCAGGCAGACTCTTTATCAGTTAAGCCAGAGGAAACTTAAGAGAAATTAAGTGTATTACTTGCTCGTAACTGGTGGAACATTGAGAGGCATCAGTATCCATGACCTCCCCAGTTTAGGTTTCCAGCTGAACCCCAATCAGCAAGCAAATTGAGACAGAAGTGGTCATTTTAAAATAAAGAAAAAAGAAAAGAGCATCAGGGAAAGGCAATATTCTTGCTTCCTTAGACTCTTTCCCCTCTTCCAGGTGTATGTACACCTCAAATTATTTTGCTAAAGCTACTTTTCCTCCTTATTCTGCAGGGGACCCTGTGCTAAATACTTTGCAAACTTTATTTCTCACAGTGGACTATAAACTTGCCCATTCAACGGCCAGAGAAACGGAGTCTCTTTAGAGGTTAGCTTGCACCAGGACCCACTGTACCAGGTGGAGCTTTTGAGTGGAGGTCTGCTCATTTCAAGAGTGTGTGCATTTCCCACTAGGTCGTGTTGCTCCTCGTGCTGAGCCCAAACCCCAGTGCATGCAAATTCTGTTGATGGTATAAATTAGCCATATGGCTCAGAGGTTAAAGCGTCTGCCTGCAATGTGGGAGACCTGGGTTCGATCCCTGGGTCGGGAAGATCCCCTGGAGAAGGAAATGCAACCCACTCCAGTATTCTTGCCTGGAGATCCCATGGACGGAGGAGCCTGGTGGGCTACCATCCACGGGGTCGCAAAGAGTCGGACACGACTGAGCGACTTCACTTTCACTTTCACTTTCAAACACACAAGGAAAATTCACGACTAAATTCACAGATTTCAGGAAGTGCAAAATCTTTCTGCAAAGTATATATACTATACACATTTCATAAAACAGATATTTGCCAAAATCACATTTCAAACGATGGGCTTAAGATTTCATTGCAAATTAGGTAGGAAAATGGGAATGGAATCAGATCACTTACTCTCAGCTTATCACCAATGCTATCTAAATCTGATTATTAAATACTTATCTATATGGCATCAAATAAGCTAAGCTAATGCACATTAAATTTTTCCTTTTTGGTGGACACAAAAATTTTTGAACAAAGATACACTGGCCAAACGACATAAATAAGAAAACAGCAGAGATGTTAGAAGGTAATGAATGAAGAAGAATGAGAAGCACCAGTTTTGACAGACAAATACTGACCCATCTTTCCCAACCAGCTGGGATTCTCTAAGCATGCACGCTCAGTTGTGTCCAACTCTTCTTGACTCCATCAACTGTAGGCCACCAGGCTCCTTTGTCCATGGGATTTCCCAGGCAAGAAGACTGGAGCAGGTTGCCATTTCTTCCTCCAAGGGATCTTCCCAACTTAGGAATCAAACCCAAGTTTCCTGGATTGGCAGGCAGATTTTTTTACTACTAGTACCACCTGAGAAGTTGGGGAAGTCATTTATAAATTGCCAGGCTTAACTAGGCCACTTAGCAAGAAAAATTCTGGTGAGAGACGTGTCCAGGCAAGAGAAAACCTTTGACAATGAAAGCTAGCCTCTACCGAGTGTTTTTTCTCTGCTGTGAACTGGGAAAAGTGTAACAGGTATTGTCACATTTAATCTTGTAAAGAATCATACAAGGAAGATATTCTTATTCAACAAGTGTGGAAATTGAGGTTCCCAAAGGATAAGTAACTTGCCCTAGTTATCGACTGATCTATCTATCTATCCACCATCCATCCAGGGGTTACCAACCCTGGGCCATGGACCGGCACTGGTCCTTGGCCTAATAGGAACTGGGCCGCACAACAGGAGGTGATACTCCCCATCTCTCACATCACCACGAACTCTCTCCTGTGAGATCAGTGGTGGCATTAGATTCTCAAACTAGATTCTCATATATCACAAGGTAATAATAATAGAAATAAAGTACAGAGTAAATGTAATGTGCTTGAATATCCTAAAACCAACCCTCCATCTCTGGAAAAATTATATTCCACAAAACAATTTCTGGTGCTAAAAAGGTTGGGGACTCCTGTACCTATCACTAAAATGAAATTTTACAGAACAGTGATTGCCCTCACTGAGATTCTTTGCATAGCAGCATTTTTTCTTCCACTCTGCATTATGGTTAACATTTTCATTAAGGAACTGAAAAATAGCTGAGTAGCCTAGAAGACTTTTGCAAATTGGCTAAAAATTCTGTTGAGCACCAAAACTGCTGGTTTGCCAAATTTCTCTGGTTGATATAATTCTCACTATTCTTGGCACTGCTCTAGCAGATTCTAATGAGGATGAAGTTTTTGAAAAGTATAGTAAAAGGGATAAGGTTTCTATTAAGGAAGCAATATGAAATTGTGTGGTATAAGGAAGCAATATGGAATTGTGTGTTATTTTTCAAATTATATCACAAATACTCCTTTCCATAATGTTCTGCAACATTCTATTTTATTCTATTTTTTTAAATAAATGCTACCATTATTTCACTTTGATTTATTTCATGACTCTGGAAAGAAATTAACATTTTAAAAATGAAATATGAAAGAATAGGATAGAAAATTTTTTGATATAAAGGTCACCTTGCTGAGCTAAGCCAATAAATTTGAAAATTTGGGTTTTTCTTCATCTATATCTCTCATGGGATAGCTACAAAAAAGAAGCATACTTTATCGATCAACAAATTAACATAACACTCAGAAATATATTATGTACAATGTGTTGCTTTTTATTAAAACTGAATTTTCAGGAAAGATGAGGTCTGTTTCATTGGTTGGGGTCTTATCCTGGTGTTATAAACAATTAAGTACACAGGCCACTACAGAGTCAGATGTATGAAGTTTCATACAGTACTGAATGTTTCATAAATATTATCATTTACAAGGAATTAATGGGCTTCTGGTCAGTAAATGGTATAATGCTTGTCAAGCTCTGGTAAAGAAGTATTAGCATAAAAAGACCTTCAATTCATCACAGACTCCTTCCTTTTTTATGAATTGCAAACTCTTGGTTTTATCAAACATTACCTTGTATTTGAACCATTTATAGCATTTATTTTTACTGGAGATATGATAGGGCTTCCAAGGTGGTGCTACTGGTAAAGAGCCTACCTGCCAATTCAGGGGACTCCTTCCCTGGTGGCTCAGAGGTTAAAGCGTCTGCCTGGAATGCGGGAGACCCGGGTTTGATCCCTGGGTTGGGAATATCCCCTGGAGAAAGAAATGGCAACCCACTCCAGTACTCTTGCCTGGAGAATCCCATGGAGGGAAGGAGCCTGGTATGCTAGAGTCCACAGGGTCGCAAAGAGTCAGACATGACTGAGCGACTTCACCTTCACTTTCGAGAGAGATGCAGTTTCGATTTCTGGGTCAGAAAGATCCTCTGGAGAAGGATATGGCAACCCACTTAAGTATTCTTGCCTGGAGAATTCTATGGACAGAGGAGCCTGGTGGGCTATGGTCCATAAGGTAGCAAAGAGTCGGACACAGCTGAAGCGACTTAGCACTCAATCATGGAGATATGATATGATAGTGAACCAAAGCCACTACTAATTTTGGTCTGAAATAAAATTACTTTTTCCATAAATCAGATTTTCAGGCTTGTAAACTCACTTTTAATATTTACTGAAGCAACATACCAGCAGATTTTAAGTCAAGTAGTACAAAGCTTATAGGAGAAACTGCTTACCCTGCCCCTTATTCTTTACTCCTTACTTCCCCTCCATACTCATATTTCTTAATAAGATGCTTGCCATTCTAATTCTTGATTTTCCTACTTTACTATTATTCATAGCTTTCTCATTTGGAAAATGAGAACTTAGTTCTCTATCCCATTTTCTCTCTCCCTTGCTCCATTCTTCTTTTGGCTCCCTCTCCAAATAATGATATCATTGCTTTTGAATAAGTCAGTCTTTGATGTTTACATTATTGTTGTTATGTACTTGTTCCCAACTGATACAGTAAGCAATTATTATATTTACTTATTTCTTTAAAATTTTGGTAATTAATAATTACCTTGTCTATTTATTTATTAATTCTCTATCCACGAATCATTGTTTCTTCTTCCAAACTCTATAAAATGCCCTCAATGTTGTTGAACACATCAGGCATCTGACAGCACCCTTTAAAACTTTTGAGACAGCCCTAAACACCCCAACATTCTCCAGTTTCAAATGGAAATGCCTGTTCTCCAGGCCTTGTTTACCATCCTCCTGGTAATTCTCTCCCTCCCTCTGGATCGCAGCTCCTATGGTTCTCAGTCCACCTTTCTTGGTTTATCCTCTCATTTTGGTGAAGGACATCCTTCAGGAACTCCCCAAGAAGCAGTTTATGGGAGATACTTTTTCTGAAGCTGAACACTATCTCTTACCTTGTAGAATTCTAAGCATTGCTCTATTGTTTTCTAAGCTCTTAAGTTACACGAAGAAAATGAACACCTTCTCAATTCTTGATATGTGTCCCTTTTGTTATTTCTGAAAATGTTCAGAGTGCTCTAAAATGTCATAATGCCACAATATTTTGTCATCCATTACATCCAAGGTATGTAGCAGACTTTTTGATCTTTTGATCTGGAAGCTCATATCCTTCATTTATGGGCAATTGGTTTGTGCTACTTCTTTGATAGTGTCCTCCCTTCCATTTTCTGCATTCTTCTTCTACTATTCCTGTTAAATAGATGGTGAATTTCTTGGTTCTACCCTCTGATTTTCAAAGTATTCTATCTTATGCTCAATCTCTATTTTTCTGAAAATGAACCACAGATTTCAATGATCTCTTCCAAACCTTCAACTGAATTTTAATTTAACTATCATATATATATAATATATATATTTATTTAATTTCAAAGAGCTTTCTCTTCATCTCTGAATGTCCCTTTCCTGTAGCACTCTTTTCTTGTTTCATATTGTAGTATCTTAGGTTGCTGAGGGGATTATTATTTTCTTCAAATTTTATCTTAGTCTATATTTAGTTCTAAGCACAGAAAATAGATGGTGAATTTCTTGGTTCTACCCTCTGATTTTCAAAGTATTCTATCTTATGCTCAATCTCTATTTTTCTGAAAATGAACCACAGATTTCAATGATCTCTTCCAAACCTTCAACTGAATTTTAATTTCAACTATCATATATATATAATATATATATTTATTTAATTTCAAAGAGCTTTCTCTTCATCTCTGAATGTCCCTTTCCTGTAGCACTCTTTTCTTGTTTCATATTGTAGTATCTTAGGTTGCTGAGGGGATTATTATTTTCTTCAAATTTTATCTTAGTCTATATTTAGTTCTAAGCACAGGCGGCTGCGATCAGCGCATTAAGTGCAGCCAAGAAGAGCTACCCCATGTCCGAGGTCAGGGACAGAAGCAAGGAGGACCCTATGCTCAAAGGGTGGCGGCCAAGAGGAGTTAGCCCTTCGAGGTCAGGGGCAGCAGCCAAGAGGAGCTACCCCATGTCCAAGGTCAGGGGCGGCTGCCAGGAGGAGAATCTCCATGTCCAAGGAGCAGTGGCTGCATGGGCACAGGAGGGCCTAGAGGAGCTATCCCATGTTGAAGGTCAGGAAGGGCGGCGGTGAGGAGATACTCTTCGTCCAAGGTAAGGAGCAGTGGCTGCACNGTATTGCTGAAGTCTGGCTTGGAGAATTTTGAGCATTAGGTGGCAGCGGGGAGGAGACACTCCGCGTCCGAGGTCAGTGGTGGCTAGGAGGAGACACCCTGCGTCCAACGTCAGGGTGGCGGCCGGGAGGAGCTACCCCACGTCCGAGGCCAGTGGCGGCAGGGAGGAGACTCCCCGCGTCTGAGGTCTGGGGCGGCCAGGAGAAGCCACCTCGCCCCCGAGGCCAGGAGCGGCAGCTGAGAGGAGCCACCCGCGCCCGAGGCCAGGGCCGGCGGTGGGAGGAGCAACCCGAGGAGAGGTGGCTGGGCAGGCACAGGAGGGCCTAGAGGAGCTATCCTACGTTGAAGGTCAGGAACGGTGGCGGTAAGGAGATACCCCTCGTCCAAGGTAAGGAGCAGCGGCTGTGCTTTGCTGGAGCAGCCATGAAGAGATACCCCACGCCCAAGGTAAGAGAAACCCAAGTAAGGTGGTAGGTGTTCCAAGAGGGCATCAGAGGGCAGACACACTGAAACCACACTCACAGAAAACTAGTCAGTCTAATCACACTAGGACCACACCCTTGTCTAACTCAATGAAACCAAGCCATGCCTGCGGGGCAACCCAAGATGGGTGGGTCATGGTGGAGAGGTCTGACAGAATGTGGTCCACTGAAGAAGGGAATGGCAAGCCACTTCAGTATTCTTGCCTTGAGAACCCCATGAACAGTATGAATAACATGATTATTACCTGTATTTCTTTGGCTAAAACCTGGACACTTTCTTATGTCATTCCTTGTGGCCAGTGAGACATCTTGGAAGTAGTAAGCCAAGCTAAAGCATGCAAATGTAAACCATGGAAAAAATTATTCATAACTCAATGGGAATTCTATTTGAAGATTCCTATCCATGACAGAAAATTCATTAGCATTATCATTTAATTTTAACTAAAGATGCTAACTAACCCATAAATCATTAAGATTCTTGGACTTAAATATACAGGTTCATACACTCACCATAAAATATATATCAGCTCTAGGATCTCATGAGAAGGAAATGGCATCCCATTTCAGTATTCTTGCCTGGAGAATTCCATGGATGGAGGAGCTTGGTGGGCTATGGTCCATGGGGTTGCAAAGAGTCAGATACAACTGAAGCAATTCAGCACTAGGATCTCAGTATCTCAGTGTGTCTTATACTCTATGAAAGTAACTTTTGAAATCGAGTTTTAATATCCGAAACAAACTAAGACATCTATTATTTATGCCTATCTAGCTATGTAGCCAGTGATTTGAAAAATCAATAGCAAATGATCAAGTTCATATACAAATCAGAAACCCACTTAAGTCAGTATAATTCTGAGAGTTTTCCACTTCACGTATCTTGCACCCCAGCACTTTAGTTCAATTTCATGGGCTTATTTGCCCTAGAGGTCTAGGTTCAATACTTGCAATTATCTTTCAAGATAATGCCCTTTTAGTAAGTCTCATATATCCCATACTCTAACCAAAATATTGAACTGCAAAACAGTTCCTTCTTGATTGCAACTGTTGAATAATACTGAGAAAATATTTATGCACAGATAGGTTTGAAACCAAATAGACAACAATTCTCTGGGTGTTACATAAAGTTCACATTTACACATGTTTTCAATAAATATGAGTATGTTGTTTAAAACAAGTAATATAAAACTCAAGCTAAACAAAAAAATTCTAATGTTGGAAATTATAATTGCATAATTTATTTTTAAATATAAATTTTTATAGTGAGAAGATTCAATATCAGCACTCTCACCACCTCCTCTATCTTCAAACCTGGACCAAGTTACCTCTTTTGATAACTGCAGAGAGACTTGCTGCTAAGACCAGTGTTGTGCAAGGGGCCAATGTCACAGCATTCATATAATTTATCGTCTTCTCAAAAATTCAGATTCCTTTATGGGTTTTGTTTCAGGACCGATTTCAGTCTTCCCATCTAATCTTTCATCACTTTTGAGCAACTAGTAAATTTTTTTTTGAATTTTACCTTATTTCCTTATTGTTTTCTTTCCCAGAAATAGGAACGCAGATAACAATGAAGAGGCCAAAGAAATAGTAGCAAGAGGAGGAATAAATGCTTCTCTAATTTGAAAGCAGTCAATTATATCTGAATTATCCTTGTTATACTGTAATCCTGTTGGCTTTGATAGCAGAAAGAAATCATCCATTCAGTACTAAAATGTAAAAAATGTTCTTACCAGACAGAAAATATTGAATGGTTTAAATCACATTCATTTATATTAGTGATCAGAAAAATCCATTGAAATAAATTAGGTAGCAGAATGTCATATAAAATTTTAGCTTTAAAGGTTATTTGGCTTTGGGATCAATTGATTTTAGATACAATACTTGCCTCAGGCTTTTATCTTACTACTTAGGGAAACAACAAAAATAGGAGATGACTTAATGTCAGACATTAAACAATTTCCTTAGTGGACAACTTCATTTTAAAATTTAGTTTTAGTTTTATCCATATTTAGGCTTTCTACTCATATCTACTTGAAAAAAATTTCAAATAAAGCTTTTAGTTTAAAAGAATACTATGTCACGTTTGAGACTAATTAGCAGCTTGCTTTTGTAAGGTTATATTATTCCAATGTTTTAGAGAAAATAAAGGAATTAGTTCAATAGATAATGTTTTTTTCTGGAACAGCCCACTCTTTTGTGTGTGGGGGGGAATGAAAGATAATAAGAATGCTACTTTTATGACAGTTTGAAGGAGAAAGGATATGTATATAAATGACTGATACCCCTTGCTATCCACCTGAAATCACAACATTGTTAATTAGCTATACTCCAATACAAAATGCCACTTTTCACATATATAGCTCTTACCCATAAATAAAATGCATTTAATTATGCAAATATTTACTGAGCCCTTATGATATGCTAGAAGCAGTTTTAGGCTCTGAAACCTCAATTCAGTTTGAATATCTTGTCTATAAAGATTTGTTTTCATTAGAAAGCTCTATTTAATAGTAACTCTTCTTTGGCTGTTAGTCTCAAAACATTTTTTTCATCACCTTTAGATGTTCACCACTTATATCATCTATGGATGTAGAAATGTTTTTTCACTTTCAAAAGCCAGAAAAACTCTATTTTTTAAAAAAGAATACCTGTTTTCTTTGTCATATCTCATGCAACAAGCACAATATAATTCAGAAGGATGTTTGTAATGATTACATGGAACTTCCCCCGAAACTTCTACAACTTTATGTTTGTTTTAATTGCAGTCTTAGTAACCTTAGAAAACTCCTAGGAAAGTAAAGGATGATACCAAAATAACCCATTTAAAAATGAGGAAGTGGTGGTTACTTATCCTTCACTCAGGTTTAAATTGGAAAATCAGGACAGAGGCATCTAAATCAGAGCCAATAAAACTCTAAGAGATAATGATTTATTTTCCAGCAAGTTTTCCATATTATTGATTGATCCCAAGGTCATGTAATATTTTTTTACAATTTCCCTTTAGCTTTGTGCCAGTGGCAATTGCTATTTGTCACTAGCCTTAGAAAGGGATCAAGAGGTTAGAGAGTAAAAAAAAAAAAAAAAAAAAAGAGGTTAGAGACTTGGCATGTGGGAAGTGACCTGCAAGAATACTAATGATATAATCATGAGTGTATATGTGTGGGGGTAAAGGTGTCACATGTATACATTTAACAAATCAGGAAGCTAAAGAAGCTAACAAGAAGCTAGAAAATTTATAGTAAATTATATTAAACAGCTCCAACAATAAATTTAGAGAACTGCTAAATTTTAAATCTAAGACCTTTTAAAATTACTTTTAAAAAGTCATTATTAACATTTGAGGGTTGCTTCCTTTCTCTTTTAGTGACCCAAAGTAAAATGATATAAGATTTTAATATTCATATTAAATATTAATACTTCTTTTAGGGACAAGTTTTCAAACCAACAGGCTTTGTATTTATACCCCCTGGAAATTTTCTTTCATTTTTTTTTCCATGTGTTCAAATTCCTGGCTAGAGACCTACTAAGAATAGATTAAGGAACATATTCAGAACTGAGGATTATCAACAGAAACTTTAAGTCAAAAGCTAACACTACGATGTGGGATGCATTTTCAGGGAAGCAGCTTTTAATATTTAAGCATTTCACTAACTCAGTTGTCTTCCTTAAGTTTGCTGATATTCATTCTGTCAGAATTTAGCAACTCAGTTTCTTGAATATGGTTCAGAAATATGTGGTGCCTGTGTTAAAGAAAAGATGTGGATGCTTTGTAGGGTGAGGGGCTTGGGAAAGGGCTGTAAAGAAAAGTTTGGGTAACTCTGATATGATCTTTGGGTCTTCACTTTCTGGAATCACCAATGTTTTCTCCTCTTGGTCTCCCTAAACCCATTAAACACCTGCATTCTAAGAGAGGGGAACTTCCCAGGTGGCACTAGTGGTAAAGAAGCCTCCTGCTAATGCAGGAGGCATAAGAGAGGTGGTTTGATCCCTGGGTTGGAGAGATCCCTTGGAGGAGGGCATGGAAACTCACTCCAGTATTCTTGCCTGGAGAATCCCATGGACAGAAGAGCCTGGTGGATTACAATCCATGGGGTCGCAAAGAATGGAACAAGGCTGAAGCAACTTAGCATGCACACACACATTCTAAGAATGTCTCCATTAATGTCCAATGGTCTGTAAACCCCAGGTTAAGCCTGTGCAGGGAGTTCTCTGTTGTCTTGACCTCACCCATTCCGATTTCTGGCTTTACAGGCTTTCACAGCCTCTCTTCTGTCGACAATCTAGGATGGTGCATAGAACAAAACCTTGACTATAGTGAATGATATAAAGGTGGCTTAGTGATCTGTAAGTTATAGCTACCTACAGTCTACTCAAGAGTACCTCTCAACCATCTTTCTTGATCATTTGGGGCCAACTCAATGGGCTGAAGCTCTGAGTTCAATAGGATGTTTAGAAAGAGAAGCTCCTCATGCTTCTGACTGCTATGTTACCACTGCCACCCAGAGTCAGGAACTCCATCAGATCTCTAGCCTCTAGCCCAAGTTCCCTGAAAAGGAGAGTTCCCCCAAAATATTAATTTTCTCTGTTCAGAGCCTTCTGAAACTGCACTTTTAGTATCACCACAACCCCAGCCATTGGTACTTTTTATCCTCTACTCTGGGCTTCCCTGTGGCTCAGGTGGTAAAGAATCTACCCACAATGCGGGAGACTCAGGTTCAATCCCTGGGTTGGGAAGATCCCCTGGAGACCCACTCCAGCATTCTTGCCTGGAAAATTCCATGGACAGAGGAGCCTGGCAGGCTACAGTCCATGGGGTCGCAAAGAATCAGACACGACTGAGCAACTAACATTAGCTCTGTTATTTCATCTGCAGCTTGGAGGCTTGTGTGTTGTAAACCCACAGAGAAAAACTAAGAAGTTATATAGAATTAGCCTTTTTTTTTCCCCCTCCACCTAGGAGAAATTGTTTTATTTTATTTTTCTGGAAAGTCAGTTATATGTTGCTATAGGGATGAAAGGTAAGAAAAAAAAAAATCTAACCAAACAGGAATATGACTTTTCATTTATGTATATAGGCACTTCTACCTGCCTTGTGTAAAATTCATTCAACTCAACAAATATTTATTGAATCCCTACTATGTGGCAGCCATAATTCTAAGTTGTACATATTATCAGTGACCAAAAGAGATGGACTGTTTACCCTCATCCAGCTCATAGTTACTTCACAGAGTATTGTAATAATTGATGCGTGTAATATACTTGGCATAGTGCCTGGCATTTAAAAACTACGTAAGATACAGACCATGTTTAATAGAAAATAGGACAAATGGCAGTGTTCCAGGTTGAACTTAATTTAATCATCATTTGTCACTGCTCTGATGAATACTGTAAAAATGAAGGCTTTAGACTGATACTTTTTGAGTCAAAACATGAGAAAATATATTCTTAGAGTCAGTTGTAAAATGACATTAATCTAACTGTTGATATTCTGATTTTCACAGCAGTAGCCTAGTAATAATATTAACTTCATTCTCGCATAATTTACAAAATTTAAATGTTAGTTCTGTTACAGCTGCTTTTTCCCATTTTTGAATAATGCTGAGATCTCATCCCAATAGTATGGTCTCTTTCCTGACACACATCTGATGAAAGAATTCTGTGAAATATTTTAAAATGCTTTGAAAAAGAGAAATTTGACAATATAATTTTCATTATTAAAAAATGTTTCAACCTTTCAGGTAATACTTTCATTTTTTTTGTTATAGATGAGACTCAGTTGAAAATCAGGTATTCAGTTACCTTTTGATCTTCTAAATTTGAAGATACCTGACAACCTGAGGTAAAAGATTGACACTTTTAATAATAATCACTTTGCTTTATATTAAAATCCTCAGTAGCATAATAAGAACATTATTCTTTATTATGCAAGTAAGCCCTTAAGGAAACTACAAGGACCAGAAAGTGAATCATCACTGAATATTATAAAATTAGTAGCATTACCAAACAAGAAGAAAAAAAGAAGCATAATGAAAGTTAATTTTTATAATGATTAGAATATTACAACTGTAATGCAATCAGATGACATGCCATACACACACAGCAAGAAACAATCCATATTCATTTCAACCTATTATAATAATAAACATGAAGGAAAAAGTTCTTCATCACATATATTATGACTTTATGAAAGTAGCGCTAGTACTGTTTGGCAGTAGTGACAAATTTTCTTAATATATTCTTCTTTTGATTGGACATCTCTATCCATTAGGAAGCAACCTAATGCAGAAAACTGAGACTTTATATTCCTATGTGCTTTTCCTTTTGAGTTCCAAATAATACTTTTTTCAAAGATGATTTAATTTTTCTCTATATGAGATTAGATTTGTTTTTAAAATATCTCAACTCATTACAGATAAGCCAGGATGACTCTGAGATTTATGTTAAGGGCAGTGTCTTGAAGTTTGATGATCAGGTTTCTAGACCTAGCCAGTGGCAGACCTTTTTGTTTACTTGTCAGAATTATTACAAACCTACAGAAATTTTCTGCACAATCCATAAGCCCTATGATGACTCCAAATGCATAAATGGGACACATATTTAAGACAAAACAGTTCCATTCTTTCTGTTTATATCCACACTCTTTTTACAAAGACTGCTGTCATAAGATGCAACACTCATTAACCTTATTCCACAGATGGAGAAAAGGAGGAAGGAATTGTCTGTTTGCCTTTTTACTATCATCGGGTTGATAGAATAGTTTGTGATTTGCCTAGCAGAATCACTTTAGCAATTCAAAACAGAGTGTATGTAATCTCTTAGACTCTGTGGGCAAGAGCAAGTTGTGGTTAATGGAACTTCTTTCCAGATAATTTGGGTGCTTTAGCGATCTTCAGAGAAGCTTTAAAAAGTGGAATTTGGAAAGATATGGTGTGATAACTAAGACTCTCAGATATTTTCTGTGTGATACCACAGTAGGGGATATGGCAATCAAGAGGTCAGAGGAATCATTTAGCAGGTCTTTGGAAAGGTTTTCCTAATCACACTGTCACATTACGAAACTTCATTTCTCTACATAGCACTCATTAACATTGATTTTTAAAATGGAATTAACTTAGTTATTGTCTGTTTCTCTTTCCTAAAATGTAAAGGTGGCTGAAGAGGTGACATTTAAACAGAAATTAATGTGATAAGAAAAAGTCCAGGAAATATCGGGGGAAGGCATTGCAGCCAGAGTAAGAGCAGCTCATCAAAACCTCCTGCCCCCAATCCCTCCCAGCATCAGGGTCTTTTCCAATGAGTCAACTCTTTGCATAAGGTGGCCAAAGTACTGGAGCTTCAGCTTTAGCATCATTCCTTCCAAAGAAATCCCAGGGTTGATCTCCTTCAGAATGGACTGGTTAGATCTCCTTGCAGTCCAAGGGACTCTCAAGAGTCTTCTCCAACACCACAGTTCAAAAGCATCAATTCTTCTGTGCTCAGCCTTCTTCACAGTCCAACTCTCACATCCATACATGACCACAGGAAAAACCATAGCCTTGACTAGACGGACCTTAGTCGGCAAAGTAATGTCTCTGCTTTTGAATATACTATCTAGGTTGGTCATAACTTTTCTTCCAAGGAGTAAGCGCCTTTTAATTTCATGGCTGCAATCACCATCTGCAGTGATTTTGGAGCCCAAAAAAACAAAGTCTGACACTGTTTCTACTGTTTCCCCATCTATTTCCCATGAAGTGATGGGGCCAGATGCCATGATCTTCATTTTCTGAATGTTGAGCTTTAAGCCAACTTTTTCACTCTCCTCTCTCACGTTCAACAAGAGGCTTTTTAGCTCCTCTTCACTTTCTGCCATAAGAGTGGTGTCATCTGCATGTCTGAGGTTATTCATATTTCTCCCAGCAATCTTGATTCCAGCATGTGCTTCATCCAACCCAGCATTTTGCATGATGTACTCTGCATAGAAGTTAAATAAGCAGGATGACAGTGTACACAGCTTTGACATACTCCTTTTCCTATTGGAACCAGTCTGTTGTTCCATGTCCAGTTCTAACTGTTGCTTCCTGACCTGCCTACAGATTCCTCAAGAGGCAGGTCAGGTGGTCTGGTATTCCCATCTCTTTCAGAATTTTCCCTAGTTTATTGTGATCCACACAGTCAAAGGCTTTGGCATAGTCAATAAAGCAGAAATAGAAGGTTTTCTTGAACTCTCTTGCTTTTTCCATGATCCAGCGGATGTTGGCAATTTGATCTCTGGTTCCTCTGCCTTTTCTAAAATCAGCTTGAACATCAGGGAGTTCACGGTTCATGTATTGCTGAAGTCTGGCTTGTAGAATTTTGAGCATTACTTTACTAGCATATGAGATGATTATACTTTTAATCTAAAATAGTTTCTCCCTTGGTTCTACTCATTATTTGGGCCCTCAGCTGGCCTTTCATGAAAATACCGGGAAAATCCTCCATTTATCCGAAGTATGTGATATCTATATTGCTTTAATGTCTATAATGAATTCTCATATTTTGTTCTTTGAGGACACATAGCATCCATGCTGCTTTAATATCTATGCTGTTATCTCCTCTTGTTCCTTTATGTATCCATCACCTCTAGCATAGTAACTGGTGCAAGTTTGCTGTTTGATTCATGTTTGTTGAATTTATGGTGAAAGAATTCACTAATTTGCATCATTAGCTAACTTGGATGTATTTGTACTGTCTCCTCACCTGGATGGTATATTCTCTAGAGCAAATTTCCCATGATATCATTCCTAGGATCTAGCAAGGTGACCAGGAGAAAATAATTGACTAAAAAGTTAACAACCCTGTCTTTCTTAAAATGCATCTCTCTGCCAGTCCTAATTGACTACTCATTAAATCAGGTAGCTTTGACAGGTATTATCAGTGCGTGATAATAGATATATCAGTTGAGTTCATTTCAGTCATGAGTTGTGTCCGACTCTTTGTGACCCCATGGACTGCAGCATGCCAGGCTTCCCTGTCCATCACCAACTCCTAGAGCTTGCTCCAACTCATGTCCATCGAGTCGGTGATGCCATCCAACCATCTCATCCTCTGTCATCCCCTTCTCCTCCCACCTTCAGTCTTACCCAGCATCAGGGTCTTTTTAAGTGAGTCAGCTCTTCCCATCAGGTGGCCAAAGTGTTGGAGCTTCAGCTTCAGCATCAGTCCTTCCAGTGAATATTCAGGACTGATTCTTTAGGATTGACTGGTTTAATCTCCTCGCAGTCCAAGGGACTTTCAAGAGTCTTCTCCAACACCACAGTTTGAAAGCATCAGTTCCTTGGTGCTCAGCCTTATTTATGGTCCAACTCTCAGATTGATACATGACTACCGGAAAAACCATAGCTTTGACTAGATGGACCTTTATTGGTAAAGTAATGTCTCTTCTTTTTAATATACTATCTAGATTAGTCATAGCTTTTCTTTGAAGGAGCAAGCGTATTTGAATTTCATGGGTGTAGTCACCATCTGCAGTGATTTTAGAGCCCAAGAAAAGAAATCTGTCACTGTTTCCATTGTTTTACCATCTATTTGCCATAAAGTGGTGGGGCTGGATGCCATGATCTCAGTTTTTTGAATGTTGAGTTTTATGCTGGCTTTTTCACTCTCCTCTTTCACCTTCATCAGGAGGCTCTTTACTTCCTCTTTGCTTTCTGCCATAATGGTGGTGTCATCTGCATATTTGAGTCTAAGGTTACTGACATTATTCCCAGCCATCTTGATTCCAGCTTGTGCATCATCCAGCCCAGCATTCTGCATGATGTACTCTGCATAGAGAGGGTATGGACCTAACAGAAGCAGAAGATATTAAGAAGAGGTGGCAAAAATACACAGAAAAAATGTACAAAAAGGCTCTTCAACGACGGTGTGATCACTCACCTAGAGCCAGACATCCTGGATGTGAAGTCAAGTGGGCCTTAGAAAGCATCACTACAAACAAAGGCAGTGGAGGTGATGGAATTCCAGTTGAGCTATTTCAAATCCTGAAAGATGATGCTGTGAAAGTGCTGCACTCAATATGCCAGCAAATTTGGAAAACTCAGCAGTGACCTCAGGACTGGAAAAGGTCAGTTTTCATTCCAATCCCAAAGAAAGGCAATGCCAAAGAATGCTCAGACTACCACACAATTGTACTCATCTCACACGCTAGTAAAGTAATGCTCAAAATTCTCCAAGCCAGGCTTTAGCAATACGTGAACCATGAACTTCCAGATGTTCAAGCTGGTTTTAGAAAAGGCAGAGGAACCAGAAATCAAATTGCCAACATCCGCTGGATCATGGAAAAAGCAAGAGAGTTCAAGAAAACCTTCTATTTCTGCTTTATTGACTATGCCAAAGCCTTTGACTATGTGGATCACAATAAACTAGGGAAAATTCTGAAAGAGATGGGAATACCAGACCACCTGACCTGCCTCTTGAGGAATCTGTATGCAGGTCAGGAAGCAACAGTTAGAACTGGACATGGAACAACAGACTGGTTCCAAATAGGAAAAGGAGTATGTCAAAGCTGTATATTGTCACCCTGCTTATTTAACTTCTATGCAGAGTACATCATGAGAAATGCTGGACTGGAAGAACTACAAGCTGGAATCAAGATTGCCAGGAGAAATATCAATAACTTCAGATGTGCAGATGACACCACCCTTGTAGCAGAAAGCAAAGAAGAACTAAAGAGCCTCCTGATGAAAGTGAAAATGAAGTGAAGTGATGTCACTCAGTCATTTCTGACTCTTTGTGACCCCATGGACTGTAGCCTACCAGGTTCCTCCATCCATGTGATTTTCAGGCAAGATACTGGAGTGGGTTACCATTTCCTTCTCCAGGAGGTCTTCCTGACCCAGGGACTGAACACAGTTCTCCTGCATTGTTGGCAGACACTTTACTGTCTGAACCACCAGGGAAGTCCATGTGAAAGTGAAAAAGAAGAGTGAAAAAGTTGGCTTAAAGCTCAACAGTCAGAAAACTAAGATCATGGCGTCCAGTCCCATCACTTCATGGCAAATAGATGGGTAAAGAGTGGAAACACTGGCAGACTTTATCTGAAGGGCTTCAAAATCGCTGCAGATGATGACTGCAGCCATGAAATTAAAGGACATTTACTCCTTGGAGGGAAAGTTATGACCAACCTAGATAGCATATTAAAAAGCAGAGATATTACTTTGCCAACAAAGGTCCGTCTAGTCAAGGCTATGGTTTTTCTAGTAGGCATGCATATATGGATGTGAGAGTTGGACTATAAAGAAACCTGAACACCAAAGAATTGATGCTTTTGAACTGTGGTGTTGGAGAAGACTCTTGAGGGTCCCTCGGACTGCAAGGAGATCCAACCAGTCCATCCTAAAGGAAATCAATCCTGAATATTCATTGGAAGGACTGATGCTGAAGCTGAAACTCCAATGCTTTGGCCATCTTATGGGAAGAGTTGACTCCTTAGAAAAGACCCTGATGCCTGGAAAGATTGTAGGCGGGAGGAGAAAGTGACGACAGAGGATGGGATGGTTGGATGGCATCAGCAACTCGATGGACATAAGTTTGAGTAAACTCTGGGAGTTGATGATGGATATAGATGCCTGGCATGCTGCAGTCCATGGGATCACAAAGAGTCGGACACGACTGAGAGACTGAAATGAACTGAAGTCTGCATATAAGTTAAATAAGCAGGGTGACAATATACAGCTCTGACGTATTCCTTTCCCAATTTGGAACCAGTCTGTTGTTCCTTGTCCGGTTCTAACTGTTGCTTCCTGACATCATGTGCACTCAAATCTGGTGTCTCAGTTGTGGGGAATGTGATTCAGATATCTGAGGAACCTTCTGGCAAACTCCAACCTAAAGATGCATGTAAGAAACACTTTTTGTAACTGGAAATTTACCAAACCTGCTACAGTAAGTAGACTATGCCTAGAAACAAGAGTGGACTATTTTTAAACACTTCTGACAAATGAGCACTTAAAGACATACAGATCGTTTCCATGTAGTAACATGAGAGAAACATAACTGATTCATTGCTCTCAGAAATTTTGATGAGGGAACTAAATTAACTGCAATGCAATTTGATTATATTTTTTTAAAAATCAGTAGTAGACAGCCAAGGTTTAGTATAAAGGCAGAATATGAAATGGAAGACCTGATTTCAGGGAAGTTCCAATTATTTTTTTAACTAGATGTGTCTTTGGAGCAGGTGCCTAAATTCTCTGAAGTCTAATTTTCTTATCTTTAAAGTGAATAATGACCAGAAAGCCTTCAGAAAAGAATGAGATGGTACTTGGGAAAATCTTTGATGATCTACATGCCATCTACTAATAATGAGTTAGTAAAAGCATAATTTAATAGAAAAAGGAAATATACGTATAGGTCCAGAAAAATCATAGCCATGTTGCTTTGCTGTTTTCTATTACTTACCACCTATTGCACTCCACTAAGAAATTATTCTTTTCTGGCTGACTTCTTTCACACTGGCAACTGTTGTCATGGTTCTTGTCTTAGACCCCTGAGAGATGTTCTGAATTGTCACTTAGATAAATTTGGGCACCCCTCCATTAGTGTTGAATTCCAATAGTCACGGAAATTACAAGTTGTCCTGTTCCATGTGGCAGCTGGTAAGCAAATAGCATCCTCAATTTTATGTTATAACTCAGTACTTGAGAATTGGCAGATTAAAAATTCAATAGCATCATTCACTACATTGTCTTATCAGCAAGCCACCAGTGTAAGGATCAGGAAGTGTACATTGCACACCTGTCATAAAAGAGCAATTCAAGTTTCTTCCTTCAAAAACAAAAAATTTCAGTAAATAAATATTTGAGTATGCATAGAAAATAGGTGAGTGAAAACTGTGCCAGAGGAGTAAAATGTGTTATTGTAAGTATTAATTATATATATTAACTAGCACAAAGGATAATTCTATTAAGTTTAGAAAGGAGATCAAGGTTAATTTTATTACCAAGTGCCCTTGATCCTATTCATTTAATAGTGAATAAATAATCTATCAAAGTACAAAAAAATTTTAAAGCAATTAAAAATCACTTTAACAAGGTCAGAAATTATGTTTTCAGGTTTAATTTCTGAGTAAGTACAATGTCAGGATTTTAATAACAACTAAAAATAAATTTAGACTTTTGAGCAGTTTTTTTTTTCTGAGGGAACACAGAACCTTGAAAATACCTTGGGGGAAATTACTAACCTCTCTGGAAATTAATGAATCCTTGTAATGTTTCTGGAGGAGTAGGGATGTTTTCTAATTCTGCCTTGCAGGTGGGAAACCAAACAGTTTCTGTGTCCAGGGGTGGACTCACCAGGACTCTTAGAACACACTTCCCTCTTAAGTTTGTCCTTTTCACCTTGTCCTTTTAACCTAATACAAAGTGGGCAGATAATAAACCTGTGTTGTTTGTTTAGGAATCTTGTTTCAATCTTTGAAATCCCTGGGCATACTCTCTGGACTATCTGGCGCTAAATGAAAAGCTTAGTTTCTTGTATGTAACACTGTACTTTTCTTTCCAGTTATCTAAAGTCCAACTTACAAGATTATATACCCCCACGTATGGTCATATGACACACTGACATCAGTCTGGGCCATGGGACTATTTGCCCAGTGGAGTGTAAACAGAAGTAGTTTACTCTGTGTCCAAGCAGAAGCTTCGAGAACCATAGTTCAGCCATGTTTCCCTCCCTTTGCAATGACAGTGTCACATCCAGATAGGCACTGCTCCTTTTAGCCTGGGTCCCAGGGATGAGAAGATCGGTAGAGTGGAGCTGCAGGGGATCCACAGATGACTCGTAACCTGAATAAGAAGTAAATCTGTGTCATTATAAATCACTGAGATCCTGCAGTTGTTTGTTAATGTAAGAATCAAGCAAAATTTGATCATTCACAGTCCTTGCCACACTGCAACAGATTTAAAATAAATGACTGTCAGAACTAATGCACAGAAACAGGTATTCAGTTGGAAATCTACATAGAAACTTTACATTTACATCCAGTTCTTTGTCATTATATTTTCATCATGGTAATTACAATATTGTTTAGGTACTTGAATTTAAAAAATGTGTCCCTTATAAAAGAGACAAAGGTTAAGATTCAGTGTAGCTCTCAACTATAAAAAGGAAGATAAAGTTTAGTAGACTCTTGGCATTTATGGATTTAAAATTGACCACATAGAAGCATTATTAAATCTGTGACTTGTGGTGGTTTGTAGGTTTGCTGAGGCATCGGTTTGAATGGTGTTCTTGATGAGCCTGTTCTTGATGAGCCTGTAGGGAGAGTCTGCCACTGTGCATGTCACAGAGCTTGTGGGAAGGCCTCGTCCAGTGCTCCTCAAAGCACCGGGCCTGAATCAGCAACCTCAGAGTCACTTGGGACCTTGTTAGAAATGAAGATTCCCAGGTTTCACCCTAAACTGATTCAATAAGAAACTCCTGGAGTTGAGGCCTACTGGTCTGTTTATCCAGCCTTCCCAGTGATTCTAAGATTTGAGAACCCCTATCCTGGTCATTTTCCATGAAGGCCTTTGCTACTCTCTCCACCACATAATGGAACAGGACCTAGAAACTGGCATTTTAAAAGCTTCCTTTTTATTCCTGATACAGGTGGCTCATTTTCACTGCCTTACATTTTAAGAGAGAATATAGTAGTATTATCAGGATATGTTTTCACAGTTTAAGAGTGGACATTCAAGATCAAATGCAGTGTATCTATATACAATGGAATATTACTCAGCCATAAAAAGAATGAAATAATGCCATATGCAGCAATATGAATGGACCTAGAGGTTATCATACTAAGTGGAGTAAGTCAGACAGAGAAAGAGAAATATCATTTGATATCACTTATATGTGGAAATGGGGCTTCCCCTATGGCTTAGCGGGTAAAAATCTACCTGCAATGCAGGAAACACAAAAGACACGCATTGAATCCTTGGGTTGAGAATCCCCTGGAGGAGGGCATGGCAACCCTCTCCAGTATTCTTACTTGGAGAATCCCACGACTGAAGACCCTGGCAGGCTACAGTCCAAAGGGCCACAAAGAGTTGAACATGACTGAGCAACCAATACACACACACACACATATATAATTTATATCTATACATAAAATGGGCAGGAGGAGAAGGGGACGACCGAGAATGAGATGACTGGATGGCATCACCGACTCGATGGACATGAGTTTGAGTGAGCTCCGGGAGCTGGTGATGGACAGGGAGGCCTGATGTGCTGTGATTCATGGGGTCGCAAAGAGTCAGACACAACTGAGCGACTGAACTGAACTGAATTGAACTGAACTGATACATAAAATAGATAAATGAGGCCCTGCTGTATAAAATGGGAAACTATATTGAAGATCTTGTAATAACCTATAGTGGGAAAGAATCTGAAAAAGAATTTATATATAGATGTATGTGTATAGCTGAATCACTTTGCTATACACCTGAAACTAACACAGCATTGTTAATCAACTATACTTCAATTAAAAAAAAAAAGTGGCCATTCAGAAAGAGCCTGGTACACAGCAAATCTCAAATGTCTCATGTATATGCAATTTAAGGTAATAAATTGATGTTTAAATACTCATCATCATAACAAATATTGGCTTTTATAAAACATCAAACCACAAATATGTTCACACAGTGTCTCCTGACATCCATCCACAACAGGGAACAAGGCCACTGTGGAAAACACAAAGCGTGAAGTTCTAGTCCCTGCTTTTCTCAACTGCACACTTCGCTGCCTGCTTATCGAGTGGTGCTGATGGCCCTGCAGAGGGGGGACTAGGAAGACAGCAGTCTAGGAATCAGAAGTTTGAAAAATAGCTCCCCAGGGGCAGATTCTTAAATTAAAACATGAAGTCAAGTGGGGAAAGGTAGCTCTGGGTGGGGTGTGAGCCAGGATGAAGAGGAAATAAATGAAAGTGAAAGTGGCTCAGTCTCTTTGAGACCCTATGGACTGTACAGTCCATGGAATTCTCCAGGCCAGAATACTGGAGTGGGTAGCCTTTCCCTTCTCCAGAGGATCATCCCACCCCAGGGATCGAACCCAGGCCTCCCGCATTGTGGGCAGATTCTTTACCTGCTGAGCCACAAGGGGAGCCCAAGAATACTGGAGTGGGTAGCCTATCCCTCCTCCACCGAATCTTCCCAACCCAAGAATCAAACCGGGATCTTCTGCCTCGCAGGCAGATTCTTTACCAACTGAGCTAGGAATAGTAGTTTAAACAAACAAACAAACAAACAAACAAAAAACTAGAACTAAAACAGTAAGAAAGAAAAGAAAGAAGGAGGAAAGGGAGGGGAGAAGAGAGAAAGGAAAGGGATCATCAATCAGTTTGTTTTAAAGTCTAACTTCCCATCTTTTATGCCAGCATTGTGCTCATATTAAATCAGCACCCGAAGGCCATCATCTGCTGCTGACCTTCATGCAAGAGAACTATTTCCTATGGTTAGAATGCAAGTGCCTTGGAGTCAGGAATCATGTCAGTCTTGTGACCATGATACTCTAAAAATTGACAATCAGTGAACCCAGAGGTAACTTCACTGTGGAGCTAAGCCCTGCTTTCTTCTTTGCAAGGTCACCTTCAATATACAGAATTTTATTTTTGAATTTTTTATTATTTTTCTTAAAGAAGGCCCTGAAAATAAGCTACAGATCTCCTCAAACATGGATCCACCTCTGGTTATGAGGCGATAAACTGAGGTGAAATATTCTTGGACAAAGGTCAGTGAGATCATGGCAGGGAAAGGATTAAATCAATATGTAGAAGAAAATCAGCCATACCTGTTGCTGACTGGACTGTGGAAGGAGGAGAAAAAAGAAATAAAAAGGGAGCAATTCCATTTCTTTCTTTGATGGTATTATTAAGTTAAAAGATAATCAATAACAAGTTCTCTGGATATCAATTTATATATATAAAAGGCATCTCAATGTTCAGCTCTTAGGGAAATAGTTGAGTTCAGTTCAGTCATGTCCGACTCTTTGCGACCCCATGAATCACAGCACGCCAGGCCTCCTTGTCCATCTCCAACTCCCGGAGTTCACTCAGACTCGCGTCCATCAAGTCAGTGATGCCATCCAGCCATCTCATCCTCTGTCGTCCCCTTCTCCTCCTGCCCCCAAATCCCTCCCAGAATCACAGTCTTTTCCAATGAGTCAACTCTTTGCATGAGGTGGCGAAAGTACTGGAGTTTCAGCTTTAGCATCATTCCTTCCAAAGAAATCCCAGGGTTGATCTTCTTCAGAATGGACTGGTTGGATCTCCTTATAGTCGAAGGGACTCTCAAGAGTCTTCTCCAACACCACAATTCAGAAGCATCAATTCAGAAATAGCTAAATTCTACTATAATTAGGTAGATTACAAACTGGTTAGGTGACTGTACCACATCAAACTGAAAGTTTAACATAAATCTAGAAGTTTCTAGGAGTGCATCAGTTGCCTAGGTAATCTTTGTAACTTTTCAATATGTTCGTCGTTTGGGCCAAATTATAAGCATATGACTCAGGGTATTGGCATATGTGATGTGATTTGTAGAAGACCAAAAAATTAAGCTAAAAACTCAAAAGGATGATGAATTCAACTCTGAATCATTTTAATTGGGATACAGGACTTGACAGCAACATTGTTAAAACCGCCTGAGCTCACTTCATGTCAAATGGTGATGTCCACCTACGAAAGCTAAGGTCATTCTAGGCCACATGAATAGAAATGGTTTCTAGACTCTAGGATGAGAGGAAGATGGTAGCCCCATTTAGCTCTACAAGTGGGTGGTTGATATTTTCTATCTGAAGATAGGGTCTATTTAACCCTTCTGAGGATAAAAGTAGGATGAATACCAGCAGGTTTGATTTTTATTATAATTACTTTGTAATAGAAATATAAAAGATAGAAGTGTGATAGTGAGTTGCCATTGTGTGTGTTTAATTGTAGGCTGGAAGACAGTCACTTACTAGAATTTTTAGGAGAGATTTTTAGGGGAGGTAGTTGATTACTTCATGTAATTTAAGGTATCTTTTTAAACTCAGCGTTTGCAAGATTCTTTTACTCTATGACTCCTTGATAATTTTTGCTTAAATTCTGTGTTGTTGATCCAACTCCTTCTGAGTTGTTCTTCTAACTACTAGAACTGGCAGCAGTCTGCACCATGTTCTTTTCTGTGTTTCCAGAATTTTGTCTCATGGATCAAAAGATAAATTCTTACTGAGAATGAATCTGCTATTTATTTTTCTGTTCAAGCAAAATTCAGTTTACTCATCCAAATAGTTAAAGCTTAATAAAGGAAGTTTTTGGAAAAATTAAAAGTGTTAAGTAAATTATCTTCACAATATACAGCATACATATATCTATAGGGCTTCCTACGTGGCTCAGTAGGTAAAGAATCTGCCTGCAATGCAAGAGACACGTGTTTGATACCTGGGTCAGGAATATCACCTGGAAGAGAGCATGGTAACCCAGTTCAGTATTCTTGCCTGGAAAATCCCATGGACAGAGAAACCTGGCAGGTGGTAGTCCATGAGGTCACAAAGAGTGGACAAGACTGAAGCGACTGAGAACGCACACACATAGACATCTATGGTGAAAGGCCCTGTTGAGCTTATAAACAGTAACCTGATCATTCTAGATTTTTCAGTTCAAGTTTTTTGTTGGAAAAAAGACTCTGTAGTCATACTTTCCAAGAGTTCTCAACCAACTATGTATTCAATTAGCATTAATAAAACATAAACTCAACTAACTTTTGCCCAAAGAGTTATGCTAGAAAACGTTCTTTTAAAGATGATTTTTCTATTTGATGAATTAGCCAAATTTTCACAGTAAAAGTATTTGGGATCTTGTATTCCTTGGACTAGTAACAATTAATTATCTTAAAGGTCAATGAATAAAAAGGACATTCAGTAACAAATGAGACAATAGAATTAACTTTAATGAGCAGTTATGATTACTGAAGCATTCTTTTATAAACTAACAAAGAATAATTACTAGTTTAGACTTAATGTTATTATTTTATGATAGAAGCTAATTAATTCTTTAATATAATCAACATAATTAAAAGGGAAAAAAACCTCATATTGATTACTTGAAATTATTTAAATGTCATGAACAGGTGTGGGAAAAGGTAAAACAAAAAGTCAAGATGAGGAATCAATCAGGTTTAGAAAATAACCGAATCAAATAGTGTATCTAACTTAACAGAACCATCACAAATAGAGATGAGACAGAACAGTGTTATTATAGCACTTAGAATATATTTTTGTCCCCCAACATCTTTGTAAATTAGGATTTGTCCTATTGCTTCACTGAAGTCCTCACAGGAAACTTAGAAGTATAAGACTACAGTTGGCCTCTGGGTTACACCTGGCAGTTTATTCTTTGCAACTGAAAGTATTCCAGAACACTTGCAATCTGAATGCGTTCAAAGAAACCAGTGGAGAAAAATATATTCAGTAAAAAGCAATAAGGTTGTACCTGTTGTCATTCAGTCACCAAGTCATGTCTGGCTCTTTGAGATTTCATGGACTGTAGCACGCCAGGCTTCCCTGTCCCTCACCATCTCCTGGAATTTGCCCAAGTTCATGTCCACTGAATCAGTAATGCCATCCAACTGTCTCATCCTCTTGTCACCCTCTTCTCCCTCTGCCTCCAATCTTTCCCAGCATCAGGGTCTTTTCCAGTGAGTCAGCTCTTTGCATCAGGTGGCCAAAGTGTTGGAGGTTCAGCTTGTACTTAAATGATTCAATTTCAAAATTATCCATCAAATGTGGAATAAGCTATTACTGAGTAGTGGTCTAGCATGTTCTATTACAATCAACATGTTGTTGTTCAGTCACTCAGGCATGTCTGACTCTCTGTGACCCCATGGACTGCAGCACACCAGGCTTCCCTGTCCTTCACAACATCTCTTGGACCGTGCTCAAACTCATGTCCATCAAGTTGGTAATTCCATCCAACCATCTCATCCTCTGTCATCCCCTTCTCCCACCTTCAATCTTTCCCAGCATCAGTTCTTTTCCAGTGAGTCAGCTCTTTGCATCAGGTGGCCAAAGTATTAGAGCTTCAGCTTCAGCATCAGTCCTTCCAGTGAATATTCTGTGTTGATTTCCCTTAGGACTGACTGGTTTGATCTCCTTGCAGTCCAAGGGACTTTCAAGAGTCTTCTCTAATACCACAGTTTAAAAGCATTAATTCTTTAGCACTCAGCCTTCTTTATGGTCTAACTGTCACATCCATACATGACCACTGGAAAAACCATAGCCTTCACTAGATGGACCTTTGTTGGCAAAGTAATGTCTCTGATTTTTAATATGCTGTCTAGGTTGGTCATAACTTTCCTTCCGAGGAACAAGCATCTTTTAATTTCATAGCTGCAGTCACCATCTGCAGTGATTTGGGAGCCCAAGAAAATAAAGTCTCTCACTATTTCCATTGTTTCCCCATCTATTTGCATGAAGTGATAGGACCAGATGCCATGATCTTAGTTTTTTGAATGTTGAGTTTTAAACCAGCTTTTTCACTCTCCTCTTTTACTTTCCTCAGGAGGCTCTTTAGTTCCTCTTCACTTTCTGCCAGAAGGGTGGTGTCATATGTGTATCTGAGGTTACTGATGTCTCCCCCAGATATCTTGATTCCAGCTTGTGCTTCATCCAGCCCAGCAACTCGCAAGATGTACTCTGCATATAAGTTAAATAAGCAAGGTGACATTATACAGCCTTAACATTCTCCTTTCCCAATTTGGAACCAGTCCATTGTTCCATGTCCTGTTTTAACTGTTGCTTCTTGACCTGCATGCAGATTTCTCAGGAGGCAAGTAAAGGTATTCCCATCTCTTTAAGACTTTTCCAGTTTGTTATGATCCACACAGTCAAAGGCTTTAGCGTAGTCAACATGAGATAATCAACATGTGATAAAGTCTTAAGAAACTTATGTTTATAGAAACAATAATAGGAAAATATGTGGAATTTTTAAGTTCTTGTTTTAATGAAGTATCTAAAACAAGAGCAGATTGTCTATTTACCATCGGTTTTTAATTTATCCTGATTGCCTTTTATTATATTATTGTTATCATCATCATCATATACAATGTGTGCTGTAGTAAAATTATGTTAATCTTTAATTACTCTCATGGAATCTAATGTTGATCTTGCAACTCACCTGTAGTGCTGAAAATCCAGTAGGGTCTCAGTAATAGAAAGAAAGTCTCAGTAAGTAGCTGAAAGACCCTTGTACAGATCCAGGGCTTATGTTCACTATAATGCCATTAGCAGGGCTCTAGAGTATCAGCTAGACAAATCAGAACTATAAGGTTTAGTGAGTCATTCCAGAAGAAACCACAAATCAAGCACAAACTGGTTTCTCTGCTCAAATGCCACCTTCTTCAAGAAACCTTTTTGATCGCCCATGTAATTCTTCACTGTCTGAGCCGCCAGGGAAGCCCCTCTTGTTTTCATAGCATTCATCTTTACCCGATGCTGTGTATCAGATTGATCTGTTTATTGTCGCTCTTCCCTGCTAGAATATAAGTTCCATGAGGACTGAGGTATTTATTTGTTCATAGTCCTTCAAGATGAAAAAAAAAATGCCTCAAAAAATTGGTGACTTTCAGTAAATGTTTATTAAATGAATGCAACTCAGGGGAGGTAGACTATCTGCCAGTGGATGAAAGTGAAATCCTTCAGTCTTGTCGGCATTTGAGATACTGAACACCATTTACCCAGACATTGCTAAAAGCATAAAAATAATATAAATTTCCCTGAACCCAGTTTTCTCAATGTGATAGTAAGATATATAAAGAGTCCCGAAAAACCGATAAGCGTCCTTATGAAAAACAACTATACTCCAAATTTTGTTCATAAGTAAGAGTCCAGGTTCTTTGGAGTTTCTCTTCTACTGAACTTATTACAAGAGCACAATCACCAATGTTGAAATAATTGAATACGCACAATCAGAGATAAATAAGTAGAATATTCTAAGCCATTAGAATGCATTTATAGTCCACTGATCTCGAGTGAATTAACAAATTCAGAAATATTCTGGGAATAATTAGTACTGAAAAGTTGAGCTGAATGTAGACAGAAAACATTTATAATACATGAGATACTTTTAATATGCTCATGAAATTTTCAGCATTTATGATTGTGCTGGGGTTAATTATTTTGGCAAAGGAAAGGATTTGAGAACTGTGACCATCAAATCAGTTAGCCACAGGATGCTGTTTACTCCATTACTTGGGATTTTCAGTACGTTTACACAGTGCTTGTGGGACTAGGAAGCTTCAGGGATTTATCTCATGGGATCCAGAACCGATGGGGGATCCCACTGAGGAGAACTGTTGATTCTCACATCCTGTGTGGGAGGGAAAAGAAGCAGCATTTGCTGAAAGTAGGCATTGCACCAAACCCTGAGAGATCATCTGCTAGCAACTGAAGCAAAACCAGAGATATCATTGCATTGAAGCAGCAATGTTTTTGGCAGCAGCCAGTTTGCTTTAGGAAATGGAAGTATCTGTACTTCCCTTCTGTGAGGGTAGGGGGTACTCTTTTTGTTTTCTTTCCTATTAGGCAATCATAAAGCAGTAGTTTAAAAAAAAGAACAACTTGGTGATAATCCTGTGCCCTTAATTTTTATGAGAAAGACATAGTAAGTATGTCATTAAAAAACAAAAACAAAAAAACTGTGATAGCTTCTTTTTGAACCTATAGGTGTTGGCACTTACCTCACAAAAGGATTGTTTTTCCATAAGCAAATACCCCTACTGGTACAATTGCAGGACTCTGACACTATAACCCGTTTTGAAATTTGATGAAAATGGCAAGTTAGTATAGAGAATGTGAATTTTAATCCAGTCATCATTACCCTGTTTATTTGGCCCTGTTTACTTATGCCTTTTAGCTTTTTGCTTTTAAAGCACCAGTATTTTCATCCTTGCTTAGTTTCATTTACTTTTCTCAGCACTGTGCCCTTCTGCTGTGCAGTGCTCACTCCCCTCCCCGCTCCCTGCCAACCCTGTATCTTACTTGCTTTGCTGTCTTGTTCAGCATCAGAAAAATAACCTTGTTTATAAAGAACCCAATCAACATTTGACATGCAATAGCCAGTTTCTGAGTTCACATGTCCAACACATGCCTCTAACATTCTTTTCCTAACATTCCCTACTTTATATAAAAATTAGCTTCATATTTAATATCAAATGGGAAAAGGAAAACTATATTATGTTATAGCAAATCATGATAAAGCATTGTTATAAATAGACGTTATTCTTAGAGTTTAACTAGAAGGCATCAATGCCTGTCTGCTTTCATACTCAAAGCCTGAAAAATATTCTGCATAGTTAAAGAACTTAGTAATGAAAGTCTTGCTTTGATTTTCCTCCTTGCTTAATTTTTTAGCACATTGTAACTGATTTTAGCATATTTTGTTTTTATTTCTGGAGAGTTATTTTAGTCCCATCTTTTAGTCTTCTATTTGACTTCATACTTCATTCTTTTCCTCCCTTTTCATTTTCCTGATTGAAACTTGATGTATTCAAAGCAGGAAATGGATAAGAATAGTCTTCCAGGTTATTTCCTGAAGATAAAACCCAGCTTCAAACCCAAGGAAAATAAAACTGAATTTCAATACCCAATTAAAGATTTTGAACAACAGAACAATTGGAGAACTTTCTTTTTTTTATCAAGTTGTTTTACAATGCCTAATTATTCTTCAAGACTTGGTAGCTGGCGACTCATTAATGCTCTGTACTCTTCAGGTCACAGTGATTTTTGCATTTTGTCAATTGAAGGTTGATAAAAGTTTTGAGCATTGTAATTTTCCTGTAGTACTAGCACTTTGGATTACGAGAGCAGCACTGTTTGTTTTGCCATGAGTTCCAAAATTCATCTTTCTCCTATTGTATTGAGGCAACATACAGCTTCAAAATATCATACTACTAAGCTTAGGTCAGGCTGCTGGTGGCTTTCTTCCCTCCCTCCCTATCCTCAAGTCCTCCACATTCCCCACTCCCCAGTTCAGGTCTCAGAAATCCCCTTCACATACTCACAGAGCAGGGATTCAATATAGAGCATCCTCATCATGGTTAACTTAAAGACCTTAACTCTTACTGTTGATGACTACAATATGTAACTGGCTCATCCTATAACATCAGGCTCCCCATAATCTTGCAGATTTCATGGGATGTGAAAGAGGGGATGGCAGCAGAAAAAATGTTTAGAACCCTTCTCCACAATCACTCTATGCAAAGGGTACATTCTCAAGGAAAAAAAAATACTGTTTAATTGCTAAGTCGTGTCTGACACTTTGCAACGCCACGGACTATAGCCCACCAGGTTCTCTGTCCATGGGATTTCCCAAGCAAGAATACTGGAGTGGGTTGCCATGCCCTCCTCCAGGGGATTGTTCTGACAAAGAGATTGAGCCTACATCTCCTGCCCTGACAGGCAGATTAAAAAAAAAAACACTCAGCCACCAAGGAAGCCCTAAGGAAAAAATGCTTCCTCTTCAAGTTGGGTAGAAATATTATAGTACGTGAGGTTGTAGAAAGGGCTGTGGGGCAACAGATAAAACACAAAATCAAAGGATATGCAGAGGAGGGGATGGCAGAATGGAGAAAGCACTGATCCTGGGGACCTAATCCGTTTAAGGTAGTCCAGGAACATCTCCATCTCCAGTCCTTTTCTGAGTCACAGATCTTCTGGTCAAGGAGGCTTGTATGTCATCTAACATAGCTATTTTCAAACAAAATTTTCTCTCCTGGCCTTGGCAATTACTGTCTACATGATTTCAAGGTCAAAATACAAGAATTATTGAAAACATGAGATTGAGTTTCAGTATATTAGTATCTTAGACATTTTGAAACTGGTGCTTCTGAAATTATCTAGAGATTGAGTTGCCATTAGGAAAAATGAAAATTCCAGGGCTATCTACAAGTGCAGAATTGTATAGTTGAAAACAAAAAAAATAAAAAAGGAATGTGATGTGATTTCTGTACTTAACAGAGAAGGCACATGCCAAATTGCTTTATCAGATTCTGGAAAATAAGAACTGTGTCTATTATTTTTTCTCTCTTGCTAGGATCTGGGAAAAATAGGTTTTGATTCATTCCCTCATTCATTAGTTCATCAACAAATTTTGCCCGCTATTGCTGCTCAGTCAGTAATTCTTGCTGGGTAAAGGACAGGATAAAGAATTATTTTATCATCTGAAAACTTCTTGGTAAATTTGGCAAAGGGCTTGATGAAACACACGGCTGAGCCCTCCCCTTCACTAGATTTGAGTGGAGGCCAGGAATATGCCTTTCTAACAGGTCTCCAGGCACTGCTGCTGCTGTTCTGAGGTTCAGACCTTGAGAATACTACTCTAGGCTACCAATGGTTGTTATACAGATTTGGATTGAATGGGTGAAGGCATTTACTTTCTCCCTCTGTGTATAAATATGTTGGTTACTTTGACCAAACTGAAATGTAGTTGTCTCTCCCAAATGAAAAAAGTCTAGCCTTCAGTGGGAAGTAATCAGTCAAGTAGCACAATTCTTGTTAGCCTTTTAGGTTATCTGCTGCAGTAACACTCACTGCAAGGCTTTCCCCAAATTCAGCTGATGCAACAGGATCTACCTCAGGTGATGGGTACAGGTGGAAAGGCCAGTGCCTTCAGGACAGGAAGCTCTCCGGGAAATGAGAGTTGTGCTAATTTAAAGAAAGACAAGTACAAAATGCCTGTGAGAGCTGAAGGTCCCTGGTTTGCTGGATTTTTACAATCTCTCCCACAGTCATTTTGTACTTTCCTTTCTTGTTGCTACCACCATTCTCACCTAAATCTTAAACACAAAATATTTGCCTGGATCGTTGACCCCTTGATGTGTGTGTGTTAGTTACTCAGTGATGTCTGACTCTCTGTGGCCGTGCTCCTCTGTCCTTGGAATTCTCCAGGCAAGAATACTGGAGTGGGTCGCCGTGCTCTCTTACAGGGGATCTTCCTAACTCAGGGATCTAACCCAGGTCTGCTACATTGCAGGTGGATTCTTAACTGTCTGAGCCACCAGGGAAACCCAAGGGGAATTTTGTCTCTCCTCATTCCTGTGTGTTGATCTTATGCAAGTTTGACTCCTAACCTGCTTTTCTTCTCACTTCTTGTGCTCTTCCTGGGCACCTTACTTTCTAAAGCACCATCTGACATCTATGAAGTCCAACATTCCAAGTCCACTTTCTTTAGCCCAAATCTATTCTAATTCCAAGTAGCTTTTGAACAATTCCATTTAGATGCTTCACATACATCTCAGCTGGTCAGAAGAAACCCAGGAGGCTGGCTGCCTAGACATCTCCCAGGGTGGAATGGGGTGAATTTATCCTGGGTCAGTCCTGAGCCTCACGCCTTTTAGGTTCGTGAACCTGATCTTGTCTAATACTCTAAAGTCAGCTGTAGATAGAGGAGCTGAATAATTCCAGTGAGTTTACAAGAAACATTAACTAAATTTCCAATTTTATAATATAAATATAAAAACTTTCATCTGGATCAGTGTATCTGCAAAAACACCTCTCTCTCTTCTTTCTGTCTTTCTCTCTCCTTCTCTCTCTCTTTTTTTCTCCAGGTATCAATAAAAGAGGTTACGTGACAAGCAAAACTAGAGCTCTGACTCACTGGAGATTTTATATCCAGGCTAAGAGAGACCAAAGTCTGTGCCTCATGTGAAGGGTTACTTGTCTAGTAGTGCGCTGGTTGCTGTCTCAATATTCTGCCTTTCTTATCAATTAAAAGTGCTGAACACACACCACCACCGCCTCTACTGTGACAAATTGTCTCCTCAATTTATCCTGTTTCAGGCTAGCATGGGGAGTTCTTAGACTATCCTATGGTAATTATATATATGCCAACACAACTTGAGTTTTTGTTTCATAACTCTGGTTCAGAAAATGTCACATTTACCATGTATTGAACTAACCTTATTCATCAAGTGTTATTTTACACACCGACTCTCATGTTCTGGGGGTTCCTTGTCTCCACTCTTATATTTTCTATCTTGGTTAATGGAATCCACATGTGCCATCATTTGGAATCTCAGAGCTATCCTGTCAATTTTTTCTGTTCCCCTGGCTACCACATTAAATTAAACAACCACAGAAGCCTCCTGTCTTCCTTTATCCTGCCTTTCTGATTCATGCTCAATACTCTGGCAATGTCAGACCCAACCTACCATTTCCTCATTCAAAGTTTTCCTTGACTTCTATTTTTAAACTTCTTAGTTTGAAATACATGCTATTCTTGATCTGAGTTCTATAGACTTCTTCAGCCTCATTTCTACCACTTATCCGGATGTGTATCCCATGCTGCAGGCATACTGAATTTCTGTCAGTTCCCTGAATTGCCATAATCTTTCAACCATGCTTCAATACCTGTGTTCACCCCATCTGGACTACTCAACCTTTCACTGTCTCTTTAGTAAGCTCCTGGCCATGCTCCGAAATTCTGTTCCTTTTATATCACTTCCTGTTTTTCTTTTAAGATTGAACACTATTTAATATAATAATTATACGTGTTTAGTCAATAAACATTTGGAAAACAGAATAAAAAGCTCCCATAATTCCAACAATTGATGATAATCTCTATTAACATATTTGTCATTCTTTCCAATTAAAAAAAAAAAAGAGTTTTTTAAATGAAAAACAAGTTCTTTTCATCACCTTTTTACTTTGGTATCAACATATATATTTTATATACAGTGGTTTTGTCTTATTATTTTCTTATAATTCAGGTACGCAGAGTTAATTGTACTCTCTAAATCATAACAGAGTAGAGTGAATTACTTATGCAGAGCCCTTCTCTTATTTATTTCTGTTATTTTATTTATTGATGCACTACCGTATTAGTTTTGTTTTTATAACTATGTAGCAAATTCTTTCTTCTTTGCTCTTCATTTAGAAATGGTTCCTTAGTTGCTCATCAGTGTTTATAAATATGTCTTATAATTGTTTTGTGGCTTCCTCCAAAATCTTTGTGAAATTTTAATTTAAATAATATCACAATTGTAGACTTATCCTTAAATTGTCCTCATTCATAAGCATAACGTACCTCTCCACTAATGCACAACTTTCTAAATATTCTTTTGTAAAGTTTTTGAAAGTTCTCCATAAAGATCTTTTACTCTTTATTTTATTTTCTAACATTTTTATAGGTTTTGTTGCTGCCCTGTTTCTTCTATTTGAATTTAAAGTTGTCTATTGTTGCCAGAAAGGAATATGGTAAATTTTTATAAGTTGATATGTTTTTCAGTAAACTCGTTAAGCTCCCATACACTAATAAATTATCTGACAATTTTGTTGATTTTCTATGTAGATGATCATATGTTTGCAAATAACAATGGTTTTGTCATTTTCCTTCAATTATCCTTTCCTTTTATATACTAAATTGACCTGGATGTCCAGGCTATACTACATTGAAATTTTGTAGAAACAGCAAGCACCTTTGTCCTATTCCCAAACTGAAATGAAATGTGTATAATATATTTTTTATTGTAAAATGTACTGTAGGCTTTGGTTTAGAGGTGTTGTCAAATTAAGGAAGTTTTCTTCAATTTTTCATTTTTGAGATTTATTCTGTTATTCTCAATGAAGTATTAAATTTTATCAAGTGCATTTTCTGCATTATTTTCTCTGTTAATTGTGATACATTTGGTAAATGACATTAATAAATTTCCCTGATGTTGAACTTTTCCTTGCATTCCTGAGATAACCCCTCTTAATTATATTGTATTATATTTTTAATATCCTATCAAATTCAGTTAGCAGTAATTTATTTAAAATGCTCCATGTGTTAATAAGTAAAATAGACATGGATTTTTCAATTTTTATAAAACTGTCCTGATCTAGTTTTGAAGTCAAGTTTATACTGGTCTCATAAAATGCCTAAGCATCTTTCTTTATTTTATTACCTGAAACAATTTTTAAAATGTATTTTCTGTTCTTTGAATGTTTGATGGAAATCACCTGCAAACATTTCTTGGTTAAATATATCCCTTCCTTCCTTTCTTTCTCTTTCTTTTTAAGTATTGGCAAAGTCTTTGAATATGATTTCAATACCTGGAATAAGTACTAATGTATTCAACTTTTAAAATGTATTCTCAGGCTCATTTTGGCATTTTTAACTTCTTCAGAGAAAGTATTCATTTTATTCATTCACGTTTATTGAGGAATAACACTACATCACACTCTATTTATTCTGCATGATAAATTCTGTTATCTCTATACCATGTTACTCATAATTGCAGTGAGTATCTTTATTATTAAATGGTTTTCAAGCATTTTTCCCAGTTATCTTCCAGCCTTTGGATATAATGTGATTTATTTAACCAGTCTGGTAGCAGATTATATTTTTCAGAGGAAGCCACAATCTATGTATTATCCCACATGCTCTTGACATTAATTCCATTAAGAGTTAAGAGACTAAGGTAACTCAATGGGTGGGGCTGGAATCGTTCACATTTTTCCTCAAAGCATTTCTTTTAGTAAAAGATTTTTTCCCAAATTTGGCAGCTGTCTGCTTCATATTTGGGGTTCCTACCTCCATATCCAACTTATGGCAATTTTAAGGTCTTTCTTCACTGCCATTAAAAAATAGGCAATAAAACCCTAATTTATCAATATGTCTCAGGGGCCATTTGCAGCAGAAGTCACATAATAGAACCCAAATCAGTGGACCCCAAACTCTCTAGTATCAGTTCCATCTTTCAGGACATAACGCTTCCTGATCTCTTGCACCCAAACCATGTTTCTGGCTCACGCTTTCTAGGAAGAAACTCTTGACCTAATGTTTTTCATAAATGTTAGCCTTATAAAATGGTTAAGCAGCTTTTCCTTCTTTTAATAACTGCTCTCTCCTTTTTAATTTTTTGCTTCTCATCTGGGAAAGAGTGTTAAAGAGCAGATATGCACTGCAGAAACTGTGAAGGGAGGCACAGTCTCATTTAGGAGTTTTATGGCCTCAGATTCCCATAACAAAGAGAATAATCTCTCATGCAGGATACACTTTAAAAGGTTCTCAACTGAGACAAGGAAAAGTTCCTTGAAATAAAAATTAGAGGATATGAACACTTTGGAAACTCTTACATAATTATCCTTATGAAAGGCTGCTCCTATTGTAAGTCCTATCTGTAGATCTAATTTTCCCAGAGACAGGTATTTAGAACAGAGCATAATTATTTAAGATGGGCCATGCAGCCTTTTCTTCAAGGAGAATAAAGCAAAAAATTCCGCACAGAAAAAAATCTCCAATTCAAAAGGTGAAAGCTAATCTTGTTCATCTCATTGTTATATATTGTTTTGATGTAAATAAGCTAAAGAAACAATCCAGATATTGCTTAAAACTGAGGTAAATTTGAGCCTGTATCATAAATAAATACTCTTATGATTTTGAATACTGTGCTGTTGTTCAGTTCTGTCTAACTCTTTGCGACCCCATGGACTGCAGCCCACCAGGCTTCTCTGTCCATGGGGGTTCTCCAGGCAAGAATGTTGGAGTGGGTTACCATGCCTTCCTCCAGGGGATCGTCCCAACTCAGGGATCGAACCCAGGTCTCCTGCATTGAAAGCGGATTCTTTACCACCTGAGTCACCAGGGAAGACCAATTTTGAATACAGTGTAGTTTAAAACTGATATGATAATTCGAGACAATATCCCAGAATGATTATTCAAAGAAAAATTATCTAATGCAATTATGTAATTGATGAGTTAGTCTACTCCTAACCATATAGTGAAAAAGTTTATGTCTCAAGGATATCCTTAATTCTTTCCAAAGTTACTTTTTTCCAAGATTTCTATTTTTCTTAACATATCAGAATCTTTGTCGTCATCATTAGTCACAGTGTTTATTCAGTCGTTGTGTGAATATCCTTGATCTGCAAGTACCAAGATAAGCTTCCTGGAGACTTAAACTTCTCTCCTTTAAAAAAAAAATACTTTCCAGTAAACACTGAGAGTTGTTTTGGAGCGTGATGCAATTGCTTTCCTCTCTCATGCACTCTTGTGCTTTAATGAGTCACAACGTTCGAATAAACGGAAGTTTAAACAGGAAAGGTTTATGAACTGAGAATACAGATCCCTGTTACAGATCATAGGCAAATCTAAAAGTCATTAAATATTCTGCATTTATTCTAATTTATGCCCTGCCTTCCCATGAAATGAGAGGAAATGGATATGGATATGTAAATATATATTTTCCTTTCTAAAGCATCTTCTCTAACTGGGTCAACAAGAGGGTTATGCTGTTCAAATGGTGAGTGGACTATATGCATTAGCTTTCATGGCAAATAGATGGGGAAACAGTGGAAACAGTGGCTGACTTTATTTTTCTGGGCTCCAAAATCACTGCAGATGGGGATTGCAGCCATGAAATTAAAAGATGTTTCCTCCTTGGAAGGAAAGTTATGACCAACCTAGACAGCATATTAAAAAGCAGAGACATTACTTTGCCAACAAAAGTCCGTCTAGTCAAGGCTATGGTTTTTCCTGTGGTCATGTGTGGTTGTGACAGTTGGACTGTGAAGAAAGCTAAGCACCAAAAAATTGATGCTTTTGAACTGTGGTGTTGGAGAAGACTTTTAAGTGTCCCTTAGATTGCAAGGAGATCCAACCAGTCCATCAAGGAAATCAGTCCTGGGTGTTCATTGGTAAGACTGATGTTGAAGCTGAAACTCCAATACTTTGGCCATTTGATACGAAGAGCTAACTCATTGGAAAAGACCCTGATGATGACAAAGATTGAGGGCAGGAAGAGAAGGGGACAGCCGAGGATGAGATGGTTGGATGGCATCACCAACTCAATGGAAATGGGTTTGGGTGTACTCTGGGTGTTGGTGATGGACAGGGAGGCCTGGCGTGCTGCGGTTCATGGGATTGCAAAGAGTCGAACATGACTAAGCGACTGAACTGAACTGAACTGATTAGCTTTCATTCCTTGCTCAAATCCCAGTAGCACAACAAGAGAAGGATTTTTAAAATAGCTTAATAAGGACAAAGATAACTGGGGAGGACACAGTGGTGGCAAATGGTGGGAAACTGGAAAGCAGATGGGCTAGAAAGTTAAATCTGAAATTGACAGTGGGCATCTGAGGAGCAACTTAATTTTATAGGGAAGAATTTCTCAAAAGATTCAAATGAATGATACCTATAAATTAATTTATAACTGATAGTCTTTCTTAAAAAGGAGTGAAAGCCTCATGTCCTCTCCTCTTCCTTGTGAAGCTGGATGGCAGAGCATACTCATCCCAGGGGTTTTAATC
Organism: Aepyceros melampus; assembly: GCA_006408695.1. Lineage (NCBI taxonomy): Eukaryota > Metazoa > Chordata > Mammalia > Artiodactyla > Bovidae > Aepyceros > Aepyceros melampus. Next base: position 222,118 of record SJXQ01009588.1, on the reverse strand, counting down.
TTGGCAAGTATAAAATATACTATCTATCTCCTGCCTTTGGAGGATTGTATGTTAAAATAGAAGATGAGCAGCCAGACTTTTGCCCTCCAGATCGGAGGTTAGAAGCACCTTCTCTGAGGACTCTAGCTAGTCTAACCAGTCCAGAGGAAAGGCCATTAAACACTAGCTGACACTGGAAGGTCTATGATAGAAAGGCCTTCAGATAGTGGTCACCTACTTGAACACACAGCTTTCAATGTACTGTTTAATTCATTACTGTTCAATCCAAAAGAGCAGACCGGATTCCTATTATATTCAGAGATCAGGGCAGAGGTAGGTTTTAGAAGCCAGTGTTGGTGGCATAGAAGATTCCAAAAATATCCAAGAAGAAAAAAATAGGTTTTATAAGAAGAATTAAGAAGAATGGCTTGGATATTGTAAGCACAACTGGAATGTAGAAAAGAGGTAAGTAATAACACACAATCCCGGGCTTCCCAGGTATCGCAGTAAAGAATCTGCCTGCCAGTGTAGGAGATGCAGCAACCCGCTCCAGCGTTCTTGCCTGGAGAATCCCAGGGACAGAGGAGCCTGGTGGGCTGCTGTCTATGGGGTCTCACAGGGTTGCACACAACTGAAGCGACTTAGCAGCAGCAGCAACAGCAGCTTTGATCCCTGGGTCGGGAAGATCCCCTGGAGAAGGAAATGGCAACCCACTCCAGTATTTTTGCCTGGGAAATCCCATAGACAGAGGAAGTGCATGGGCTACAGTTCATGGGGTTGCAAAAGAGTCAGACACAACTGAGCAACTGAACAACAGTAACTCACAGTACTAAGGGAACATCTTTTTCTTCCTAAAACTTGAGACCCAACAAATACCCAGTAAATGCACGAGTAAGCCAAACTCATTGTCAAACACACATGGTCTCCCTGGAGGATGTGCTCCATGAAAATGAAGAAGTCAACAAAAAAGAGAGTGAGAAAGACACATATAGACAGAGAGACAGACATAGGTGCCAGGAAGCAAGAAAACAGTACAAGAAAAGAGACAAGGTAGAAGCAGTTCCCAAGACTGCAGAAGTCTAGCAGACTCAGAGATGCCTCCATCTATGGCCTCTAAGAGACCTCTTCAAGAAGGAAAAGCTAGGACACCAGGGTGCTTAATGAACAAAGAGCACATTTAGTAATATGGGAAACTGGTGCATGGAATACTCGAGCTTTCTATACTATCCTTGTGACTTTTCTGTGAATCTAAAACTATTCTAAAAGAAAGACAGAACCATAATAACAGATGAGAGTCGGGAAAGTATGCCTGTAAGTAGTTGGTGGTGGTCAAAGAAGAGTCAAGTCCTCATTCTCCTTCAGTCTAAAACTGGAATATCTTGTAGTTAAAATATAAACGTCTTATTTAACGACACGGAAAAGTGTTAAGTCACTGTCATGTCCGATTCTTTGCAACCCCATGGACTGTAGTCCACCAGACTCTTCTGTCCATGGAATTCTCTAGGCAAGAACACTGGAGTGGGTTGCCATGCCATTCTCCAGGGGATCTTTTAGACCCAGGGATTGAACCTGGGTCCCCTGCATTACAGGCAGATTCTTCACCATTTGAGCCACTAGGGAAGCCCTTAACGACATGGAGGTCAACATGAAAATACAAAGCTGTGGGAGGAGGGGAGTGGGAAATAGGGATCCGTAGTCAGGGGAGTATTGGCTTAGTAACAGACTTGTATGCTGTTGACACTGTCATGTGTATTACTTGATAAAAATAGAAAATTGATTTAAACATAAAAAATGCAGTTGCCATATATTATCCAGATTTTCCAGAGGAATTTTAATGTTTAGTGATCTTTTCTATTGCCCCTTCATATTCCCTTATTGAGTCATATCTATGCTGCTTTAAGAAATAATTTGATTTGGAAAATTCAGGCACTCTAAGAAGAGAAATCGCAGCAGTTCTATGTAATTTGCCTATTTATTATTTGCATATAAATAACACTACTGAAATTATGTCCAAAAATATTATTCTTCATCCTGAGGTTGAAGAAAAGTGTTTCTTGTTTACACCAAGTATTAATTCCATTTTCTAAAAGTGCATGTTATATTAGGTCCCATTTTGTAAAAGCAAGGCAGAATACAAATTCAAGAAGTTTTAATGTATCTTCTTTTTTTAATCATATATTCCAGGGTACATGACACAACTTGTGTTTATTCTTTTCCAAGTACCTTCAAATATAAATATTCTAAAAATACTTGAAGATGGATCAAGGAAATGTTCATTGTAAGAGTATTTATTCTGTGGCTATTGGAATGACCTTTTGACTATAATTAAATTATTTACATATGGGTGAAAGTGGGGATCTATTTATGCCCTTTCTCCTTCATAAACAGAAGTTTAGATAAGTCCTACTTATCTTTAAATTATCTATGATGGTTCTGGAAAGAATCAAGTCCTCATCTATATATATCGCACTTGGAATTTTTTCTCTGGTTGGTATAACTTGAGTCTATCACTTTTATCTCAGAAAACAAGATGTCTGTGTTGAAGTGCCATTCTTCTATGTCAATAGGTTCCTTCATCTATTTAGTGAGTCTGGGAACAGTATGCATGTGTCTCACTTTGATTCAAATGTGTTTCAGGAGTGGTGTCCTTGGAGTGTCTTTGCATTTTCTCCAATACGCCTGTCCTCCTTCAGTTCACACACATCGCATCTGCTTGATATCCTGCTGTTGTCTGTCTACCTCACACAACTAAACCACCAAAGCTGAATTGTAATGGGTGGATAGAAACCTGGTGGGAGAAAATGGAAGTGAATTTGAACTCAAGATTAAATTTCCCTTCTAGGATTCCAAAGGAATCAATGGGTCTATGACCTTAAGTTTTTTCTAAGTATCTACAAGTGAACTACTTGGACTGAACTATCAGTAGTGTGTATGCTTATGAATAATTTTTAGAAATAAATTTTTATTCAGATGATAAGAGGATTTTGCAAATTAACTTATTTCTCCAATTTTTTTTTCTTAAAGAGAAATTGGGCAATACCTGAAAAGAAATACATCTGGACTGTTTTCTAGACCTTTCCAAATAAAATAATTCCAAGTGATTGTGACTCCCACCTAACTTTTTCTTTTATTAATAAGCGAGGGATTTATCATGAATCTGGGTCATGTATAAAGCAGTCTCTGTTACTGTCCAAAAGATATAGCCATTGAGGAAGGAATAAAGGTATTTAGTTTAATCATGTTGTTCTAGGCCTATAGACTAATGAAATCATGTCAGAGGTGGGAAAGGGTTAGGGGAAACCTGCCTGAAGATTCGGCTTTGGCAGTAGCCTGTCTACCCCTAACCACTCTCTTTCCCCACATTCAGTCCAGATCCTTCCCTCCATACGTGTCTTACATGCCAATCCTAATGCTATGTCCAGTAGAGATCTGTTCTGAGCAAACTCTCCCATATTTGGAATGTTTTTTTCACTAATATTTATTGAAAACTGGTAGTCAAAAATAATAGCTACAATTAATTAGGTCCTTACTTATATGCATTATCTCATTTGATAACTCTATGAGTGCTATTTTTTATCCTATTTTGCAGTTGAGGAAATTGGGTCTTGAGAGGTTAAATGAATTGTCCAAAGACAGAACACAGGCTGGGGCCTAATTAAATGGATGTCAACCCCTGTGCATTTAACTTCTGTGGTACATGGTACAAGGCCATCGGTCATCCCAAGTCCAAACTCCTCACTTCCACTAGTGCTTACTTATTGTCATTGTTTTCTGAAAGCCAATCAAGGTCAAAGCTCTGAAGAGGTTTTATCTTCTGGAGAAGACCTCTATTATCAGCATCTTCACTGGGGACTCTCTTCTGAAGCTTCCTCGTTTGACTTCATGGCACATTTTATCATGGAATCTTGGTTTTCCTTCCCCTCTGATGTTTTTTGCCTTCTCCTTTTTGCTATCTGTTGGCATTCCTCTAGGCTTATCCTTAGCTCCCTTACCTCTGGTCAGTGCATTTTGTTGCTTCTGGATGAAATTTACATAACACAGATCATTTCACGTCCTATCTTCTAATATATTCTCTATGTTATTTGATAATATTCACTTCTGCTATAAAAACCTCAAACAAACAAGATGGATGAAGTGCACAAGGAATGTTAAGTATAGATAGTAAGTGGGTAGCTTATGATATATAGGCAAAAACACATGGCATATGTGGATAATGAGTAAACGCATAGCCCATGAGACATAGGCAGAAAGAATACAGAGTTAGTGACCCGCAACACATACTAACCAAAGGAATAGATCATGGAACAAATGAGAATATTATTTGCAGACATAAAGAGATGTGTAAGCCAAGTCATAATCATGCCCCACCCACAACTCCAGCAGAACTACTGATATTCCTTTCAAAGCTTTCAGTGTTTTATTTGAACTTCTGGTTTGCTATTTTTCCTGCCGTGTACACATCCTGTCTTCACATCTAGTCTGAAAGCTCCCAGAAGGCAGGCACACTGACCTATGCAAACTTCATTATGGGAAGCATTTGGCATCCAGAGCTGCTGCCTAATATAGCTGAATAGTTCATGGCATAACCTGGGTGCCTCGGCTCAAAGTTAACTGCTTCTCTTTTATTGTCATTTTCATAAAACTGTCCAACTGTGAAATCAAGAATTAGTGTTCTCCAGTTCTCTCAATAGTAAAACATGTGTATCACCTAGGAAGAAAGCGCTTCTTTTCCTTTTACTGAAAATAAACAAAAAATAAATAAAAATAATTTACACACGTATGCTGATGCATTGCGCATACACCCTATTTTTAATGTACTGAGAGTATGTTACGTAGAGGCAGGACAACAAAGCAGGTAAAAACACTGACTCTCGAGTTCAATGCCAGGTTTTGAGACTTGGATTTGTAATGGCCTATCTCTGAAACCTTGAATAAGCTTATTTTTCGCCTACCTTCCCCAGTGTCCCTATCTATGAATGTTGGGAAAATAGAAATGGTACCTAGTGTACAGGGCTATTGTATGGAATAAATGAGCTAAAGCAGGCGAGAAGAGCTTAGAACAGTGCCTGGCAAGTGGTAAGCTGTCACTACATCTTGGCTTTTATTATAAGAGTTACATACCCTACAAAGCCATTTAAACAGACTTCTTTCTCTATACTGTGAATAACCTTCCAGCCAGAACGGTTTGCCTTTCAAAACCAGATTCCAGTCTCACATCCTCCCTAGATAAGTGACTACACGCACACTCATTATCAAGGCCAAGAAAAGCTGCAAATAATGCTGACGGTCATTAACTCTAATAATACTCCTTTTATGTTTGCTTTGTCCTGTCGAGTTTATGAACCATTTTCACATTCAGCGCATCACTGGCTTTTCACAACACCTCTGTAACAAAAGCGGCCAGCTATTATTTCTCATTTTTGAAAGACAAGAAAACTAAAGCACAAAAGGGGTTAAAACGGCTTGCCTTTGGTTACCTTGAAGATGACCATGAGCTCAGAGCATTGTAACTTCTGACCGTGGACCTTCTTTCTGCCCAGCACTGGTTGACTAGGCTCTACTGACAAGTCTTAAGAGCAAAAATAGCTTCAAGCCGATAGTCTCTGACTCTCCCCAACACTCTTTCTCTGTCCTTTTTAAAAGAATAAGAAGTACCTTACTGTTTATTTTCCTCAAGGATTTTGCTACTAAGACCCTCCTTCCTTCAAGATGATCTTCAAGTTCTGAGAAAATAGAAAATAGAGCCCACACAAGGCTTCCCGGGTAGAACTGGTGGTAAAGAACCTGTCTGCCAGTGCAGGAGACATAAGAGACGTGGGTTTGACCCCTGGGTTGGGAAGCTCTCCTGGAGGAGGGCATAGCAACCCACTCCAGTATTCTTGCCTGGAGAATCCCATAGACAGAAGAGCCTGGTGGGCTATGGTCCATAGGATTGCACAGAGTCAGACGCAACTGAAGCAACTTATCACAGCACACACAGAGATTCCCTCACAAAAACTGATGTTTTCCTCATTCATATGGTGCTGCATTTAAGCCTAGTGGCTGCATAACAGAGGAGTTCAAGCAGCACTGACTCAGAGAGGCATTGTCTGGGTGTAATTCATCTTTACCAGTTACCAGTTTCATGACCTTAAGAAAGTTACTTAATTTCCCCCTGCTCAGTTGCCCCATCTATAAAATGGGGAGAACATATGACCTTCCTCATAGGGCTCTTGTGATGATTGTAAGAAATAATATGTGTAAATTACTCAAAAGAGCACCTGACAAAATAGATGTGTGCTCCTGTTATTATTATGTGTGAGAAAAGTTTTTATTTTGTTCTCCTTTTGACTGGTTTTGCTCCAGCTGCCTACTGCAAGAACTGTCTCTGAACCAAAATGGCCAGATCGTGTAAATCCTCAAATGCTAAACCAATGCACAGCATTGCATCTCTCACGTCAGATCTTTGATTCTCCCAGAGATATTCTCCCTTGCACACCTTGAATTAAAATATCCATGGTCTCACATTGTCCCCAAACCTATCTCAACTAGTCTATTTCCTGACTTTTACCCTCATCACCATGATCCCCCTCCAGTTTTGCCTAAGGAATATGTTGCTATGGCAACACTCACCACCCACAGTCAACAGTCAAATTTCATTTCTCAGACATAGCTATTAAAAAATAAATGGCCCATGTAACATTCTTTGTGTTTGCTTCCCTGTTCATTTGTGAAATAGCCTACCTTTTCAAGGCATTCATAAATGTAATAAAATACCCTTTTTAAACATTTGGGCAATAATTTGTTAATTCAACAAAGACACTATTCAGATTCTCAATGTTTTATAAATAGCTTTCCATCAACATGAAGTTTAAAAAAAAATCACAGTCATAAGCTACTTCAGTCCTAGATTTTGTTTCGTCAAACTGCGTCTTATTTTGTAATAGGAACATGAAATGAATTGTTACATATTATTTGCTAAAAAGAATTCTGCCTGTTTAATTTTTAGAACCCAAAGTAAAAATGACTTATTTAACTAAGAAACAAGAAGAGTGGTATAGGATTTCTCCCTCCCTTCAGTGGCCTCCCCACCAAATCTATTTTTATTTCCCTAATGGAGGACAAACTAATAACCCATGGTATGTGTACGAGCCATGGTGAACATCACACATTTCTAGGATACTTTTCCCGCTGCATGGCTGGTAAAACCCAGTCCAGCCCCCAACTGTGGGATGTCATGTGTCAATAGCAACCGTGTTTAACTTATTTCCATGCCTGACTCTCCAGCCTTCTCTTGGTGGGTCCTTAAAAAGTGATGTCTGCAGTTGAGTCTCTTGCTGTGGAGGCCTGGGAATGGAGGTAAGGAGGAAGCTTTACCTTAACAATGCCATCTCTCCACTCTGTTGGCAGATAGAACAGCAGATGAATAAGCGGAAGCCCACCCCTACCCTTCCCTTTATTCTCCCACTTTCCCCATCTCACCACCTCCTCCAATTCTCTTTTCCTATCTCTGATGATACTCCACACTGGTGATGATTAATCATAACCAGAACAGCATTAGACAAGAATACATATGAATATTATATCACTTGAAGTTTAAGCAAAGAATATAGCTCAAAAAGTTTTAGGACAATGCTCTTATAAGAACTTTTTAGAATAAAACTCTTAGGAATTTTGATCACATGCCATTAAAACTCAGTGTCTATAACAGGAGGTTTTCATTTCTCTAAGCTGTGAGGCCCCTTTTGTATTTTAACTTTACTGGAAAATCTCAGTTAACTCACTTAAAACATTAAAAACTCTTTTATAAATGTGGACAAGGGAAGCAAGGATAACTGGCAGGAGCATATAAACTAGAGAGCACTTGAAAACTCTGCCTTATAAGATTATAAATATGGTATGTAATAATGAATGTGCTGATTTTGCCTAATTCTATGTTAAGAGATGTACTCTGACTTTTAAAGGAAGATGCACTTCTTTCTTTAATTCAGAGAAAATGACTTGGGGATTCATCCAAAAATTGTAAATATCAGACAAATCCTTCCTACCCTACTGACATTCTCTATTAAAAGTGAGTAAATACTACCACCAAAAATCAATGAAGTAATTCCTTTTGAAGAAGCAATGTGGGTAGGTGGTAGCGTGACAATGGGTGTATATCGGAAAAACAGACATCACAATAGACAGCAGCTGGGCCAAGGCAGGGCTTCCCTTGTGGCTCAGCAGTAAAGCGTCTGCCTACAATGCAGGAGACCCAGGTTCAATCCCTGGGCCGGGAAGTTCCCCTGGAGAAGGAAATGGCAACCCACTCCAGTATTCTTGCCTGGAAAATCCCATGGACAGAGGAGCCCAGTAGGCTACAGTCCATGGCATCGCAAGGTAGGCAACTACACAGCACAAGGTGATTCCCCACTGTGGAAAGTCCAGCTTTCCAGTAGTAAAGGTTAGTGCATGGTTCCACTCTAACTGGGAAAGAATGAAAAGATTGCTCTTGTTGAAAGTTGTTCCAAGAGGATTTTTTAAATACTAGATTAATATAATTTTTGACCTATCATAACTATTGCTTTTTCTTATATCTAGGCATTTACCCTCTAGAAATTATCATTTTAAGCAAGTTAAAAAGCAGATAAGACTTAGAGATTTCCCTGGTGAGCTTCCCTGGTGGCTCAGATGGCAAAGGGTCTGCCTGCAGTGTGGGAGACCTGGGTTCGATCCCTGGGTTGGGAAGATCTCCTGGACAAGGAAATGGCAACCCACTCCAATATTCTTGCCTGGGGAATCCCACAGACGGAGGAGCCTGATAGGCTACAGTCCATGGGGTCCCAAAGAGTCAGACACAACTAAGAGACTTCATTTTCACTTTTCACTTTCACTTTCTGGTGGCTTCAATTCAGTTCAGTTCAGTTGCTCAGTCGTGTCCAACTCTTTGTGACCCCATGAATCACAGCATGCCAGGCCTCCCTGTCCATCACCAACTCCCAGAGTTCACTCAGACTCACATCCATCGAGTTGGTGATGCCATCCAGCCATCTCATCCCCTGTTGTCCCCTTCTCCTCCTGCCCCCAGTCCCTCCCAGCATCAGAGTCTTTTCCAAGGAGACAACTCTTCGCATGAGGTGGCCTAAGTACTGGATTTTCAGCTTTAGCATCAATCCTTCCAAAGAAAACCCAAGGCTGATTTCCTTCAGAATGGACTGGTTGGATCTCCTTGCAGTCCAAGGGACTCTCAAGAGTCTTCTCCAACACCACAGTTCAAAAGCATCAATTCTTTGGCACTCAGCTTTCTTCACAGTCCAACTCTCACATCCATACATGACCACTAGAGAGACAATAGCCTTGACTAGATGGACCTTTGTTGGCAATGTCTCTGCTTTTGAATATGTTATCTAGGTTGATCATAACTTTCCTTCCAAGGAGTAAGCATCTTTTAATTTCATGGCTGCAATCACCATCTGCAGTGACTTTGGAGCCCCCAAAAATAAAGTCTGACACTGTTTCCACTGTTTCCCCATCTATTTCCCATGAAGTGATGGGGCCAGATGCCATGATCTTCATTTTCTGAAATTTGAGCTTTAAGCCAACTTTTCCACTCTCCTCTTTCATCAAGAGGCTTTTAAGTTCCTCTTCACTTTCTGCCATAAGAGTGGTGTCATCTGCATATCTGAGGTTATTGATATTTCTCCTGGCAATCTTGATTCCAGCTTGTGTTTCTTCCAGCCCAGTGTTTCTCATGATGTACTCTGCATATTAGTTAAATAAGCAGGGTGACAATATACAGCCTTGACATACTCCTTTTCCTTTTTGGAACCAGTCTGTTGTTCCATGTCCAGTTCTAACTGTTGCTTCCTGACCTGCATATAGGTTTCTCAAGAGGCAGGTCAGGTGGTCTGGTATTCCCATCTCTTGAAGAATTTTCCAGTTTATTGTGATCCACCTAGTCAAAGGCTTTGGCATAGTCAATAAAGCAGAAATAGATGTTTTTCTGGAACTCTTTAGAGAGAGAGAGAGAGAGAAGATTTAAATACAATGTAAAGAAAAAAATATTTCCTCCTCATCTTTGTGATGGGAAAAAAGTGAAACAATTTCCTGAGAAGAGGTGGTGTATCTAAAATCAAAGGGAATTTCCTAATGGTGAAATTCAAACTAAACCCAATTTTAGCTAAAGAGCATCTTGACTGTTATCTTAATGAGTCTCAGGTGGAGACAATCATTGCCAAATTCAGCAGTTTCTAGTATTTGTCTTTTTTCACTGAAGACTTCAGAATATTTGAAATTAATAAAAGGTATTAGTACAGTATACCCCTGATGACGATTCAAGATACAGAGTTAAATTCACCAGAAACTTTGCAGGCATGGGGTTAGGCCCCCAGAGTGTATTAGTAGAAAGAAGAAACAAAGCAATTCTCTCCCTCACCATGTCAATGGAGGATTCATTTTCTAGGCTCTTCTTGTGTCCAGTACTAATAAGAGGGACCTCCACTTGAATTCCTTTGAGAATGTACACAGTTTAAATCTGGTATCATGTTTAAATTGTCTGCTTTATACTTTAGAGAACTAAAAGATTTACACCTTGAAGCTATTTTTTGCCCAAATGCTTTGAAAGGAGAGCACATTAGTGCATTGAACTCTGTGAGCAGTGTCTGATGTAATGAATGGATGATTTAACATGGGATTAACACTCTTCTCACAAAAATACCTCCAGTGTATACAGACCAAGGTCTCAAAACAAAGACAGCTAGCCCCCAAAGGCAACCAGACATTCTGATTGGTCAGATAAAGCCAGTGTTTATTATTTTAATTATGAAAAGGCAAATCATGGTTCTTATCAGCCTCCAGCGATAAAACAGGACCCATGGGCTTCCTTTATTAGTTGTTGATATTAATCAGACAACCTGCTTACTGCTATTCTAGTTGCTCTGGAGGGTCTAGATGCAGTCCAAAGTATCAAATTAATGACCATGAAATGCAGTTGAAAAACTACAACTATCACACAGGAAACAATAGCAAATAATACAAGTGGTATATTCATACAACAAAGGCTCCTGCTTCTGTTAGAGAGAAATGAGAAACCACATAGATTTTTTTTTTAAGCTGGGAGAAAGAGTGGGAAAAAGAGGGAACCTAAGTGGATCTGTGCTTTGTGATAACCTTGGAGGAAGTGTGGAAGTCAGAGTGTGCTCAGGTGGGAGCAGGCAGGAGTGCATAGCAGGAGTAGAGAGACCAGGTTCGGAAGCTAAGAATCTAGTTGATATAGAACAGAGGTAGTGGGAACAGAGAGAGTACAAAGGATACATTCAAGAGACGCGTCTAATGTGGGAGCCATAGAAAGAGTAATCAATTGGTCATGGAACAAAGAAAGAGGAGGGTTCAAGGATATCTGTGGTTTCTCCTTTGGACAAAGATCTTAACCTGAAATAGACAGTTATGGGAATTTTGGCATGAAGTGATGATAACTTCAGTCTAAAGGCAGGACAGTTCTGATGTTAGAAAACTCAGAAGCAGACTCATAGACTTAGAGAATGAATGTACAGTTATCAAGAGAGGAGGATTGTGGAGAGGTATAGATTGAGAATTTGGGATTGACATGTATACACTGCCAAATTTAAAATAAAATGTCTTTCCATGGGGGGGGGGGGGAACTCAGGCAAATACTGTGGCTGTAGGTCAGATGTCTGATAGAACTCAAGGTTCCATTGACTACAGGTATATGCATATAAAACCGATGCCTGTGCTGTCTACTGTGTTCTCAGCACCCAACACCCCCGAAAGGGAAGCTCTACTATTCACTTTAAAAAGTTGGCTTGAAATTCAGCATTCAAAAAACTAAGATCATGACATCCAGTCCCATCACTCCATGGCAAATAGATGGGGAAACAATGGAAACAGTGACAGACTTTATTTCTTGGGCTCCAAAATCACTACAGATGGTGATTGCAGCCATGAAATTCAAAGACCTTGGAAGAAAAGCTATGACTAACCTAGACAGCATATTAAAAAGCAGAGACATACTTTGCTGACAATGGTCCATTTAGTCAAAGTATGGTTTTTCCAGTAGTCATGTATGGATGTGAGAGTTGGACCATAAAGAAAGCTGAGAGCCGAAAGATTGATACTTTTGAATTGTGGTGCTGGAGAAGACTCTTGAGAGTCCCATGAACTGCAAAGAGATCCAACCAGTCCATCCTAAAGGAAATCAGCCCTGAATATTTATTGCAAGGATTGATGCTCAGCTGAAGCTGCAATACTTTGGCCACTTGATGTGGAGAACTAACTCACTGGAAAAGACCCTGATGCTGGGAAAGATTGAAGGCAGGAAGAGAAGGGGACAACAGAGGATGAGATGGTAGGATGGCATCACCAACATGATAGAAATGAGTTTGAGCAAGCTCCAGGAGTTGGTGATGGACAAGGAAGCCTGGCATACTGTAGTCCTTGGGGTCACAAAGAGTTAGACATGACTGAGCGAATAAACTGAATATTCACTTGGGGATTCACAGACTTGATGCTTAGCTACCATTCTCCTTCACTCCTCCAGTAGAATTTGATCCTGTTTCTACTACACCTGCCTACTCTTTGTCCTCAGTATATCCTTGCCCCTCCAGGATCAGTGGGTCAAGCATGTGTGCTCTGAAATCTTCTTTTACAGCCAGTCCATCCTAAAGGAGATCAGTCCTGGGTGTTCATTGGAAGGACTGATGCTGAAGTGAAACTCCAATACTTTGGCCACCTCATGCAAAGAGTTGACTCATTGGAAAAGATCCTGATGCTGGGAGAGATTGGGGGCAGGAGGAGAACGGGACAACAGAGGATGAGATGGCTGGATGGCATCACCCACTCGATGGACATGAGTTTGAGTGAACTCCCGGAGTTGGTGATGGACAGGGATGCCTGGTGTGCTGCGATTCATTGGGTCACAAAGAGTTGGACACGACTGAGTGACTGAACTGAACTGAACTGCTTTTCTTCATAGCACTTATCACACTTTGTAACTATCTGTTAATTTTTTGTCTTTCATGAGATCATAAATTCCTTTAAAGTGAAGACACGTTTCTATTTTATTATCACTAGATTTTCAATACAGGGTTCAGTGTCAAGGATCTGGGAGATGCTCAATAAATATACAGTGAATGAATGAATGATGAGTTCTCCATTTCAGTTCCAGCCTTTGATGCTCTGTGTACCCCATGGATGCTGTTTCCATGAGCAAAATTCCGGTAGTCAATTGTATGTGATTGGAGAAAGTGAAAGATAAAAGCATGATGGAAAAATGTAAGTGGATTTAATGTCTCACCAGAGAAAGGAGATGAACAAGGGAAATGTCAGTGACTCAGACCTGTGTGACTGAAAGCTTTCTCTCTGTCATCTCATGCTACTGGGGAGTGCTACATTACGGTCCAGGAAAAAAAAAGAAAAGTTCTATTTTGGTAGTTGAGTTGGTGTTATACTCAAATTCAAATTACAACAGGCTGAATTATATGGTAATTCTATTTTTAATTTTTCAAGGAACCACCAAACTTACAGTGAATGAATGAATGAATGATGAGTTCTCCATTTCAGTTCCAGCCTTTGATGTTCTGTGTACCCCATGGATGCTGTTTCCATGAGCAAAATTCCAGTAGTCAATTGTATGTGATTGGAGAAAGTGAAAGATAAAAGCATGATGGAAAAATATAAGTGGATTTAATGTCTCCCCAGAGAAAGGAGATGAACAAGGGAAATGTCAGTGACTCAGACCTGTGTGACTGAAAGCTTTCTCTCTGTCATCTCATGCTACTGGGGAGTGCTACATTACGGTCCAGGAAAAAAAAAGAAAAGTTCTATTTTGGTAGTTGAGTTGGTGTTATACTCAAATTCAAATTACAACAGGCTGAATTATATGGTAATTCTATTTTTAATTTTTCAAGGAACCACCAAACTGTTTTCCATAGCAGCTACACCATTCTGTATTATCACTAATAGTCAACAACTGTGTGAATATAATTAAGATTACTGAGCTGTACGCTTAAAAATACTTAAGATGGTAAATTTTATGTTATGTCTTTTACCACTTTTTTTTTTAATGTGAGGTATCATTGGGTGCCTACAGGGTGTCGCTACTGCAAGGAGATCAAACCAGTCAATCCTAAAGGAGGTCAGTCCTGAGTATTCATTGAAAAGACTGATGCTAAAGCTGAATCTCAAATACTTTGGCCACCTGATGCAAAGAACTGACTCATTAGAAAAGACACTGATGCTGGGAAAGACTGAAGGCAGGAGGAGAAGGGGACAACACAGGATGAGATGGTTGGATGGCATCACCAACTCAATGGACATGAGTTTGAGCAACCTCCAGGAGTTGGTGATGGACAGGGAAGACTGGAGTGCTGTACTCCATGGGGTCGCAAAGAGTCAGACATGATTGAGGGACTGAACTGAACAGGGTGCTGCTAAGCATCTCAGCTGACAGATTCCTTGAATGATACTGGAACCTGTCAACCCCAGTGTTTCAGTGGAGAGCCTTGGGGGAGAAGATGGAGTGTTGAATAATAAAACCCATTCTAACCTTATCACTACACTGAGTTTTCATCCAGATGAATTAAGTATTCTCATTGTTCATAAAAAGCCTGAATATCAGTTTTAAATTGACTATGAAGTAGTAAGAAAAAAATATTAGGAAATTTAATATATTTTATTTGGCCTTCTTTCTTGCACTTAATATTTTGTTTTCATTAAGCCGCCCCAAGCTGAATTTAAGATAATTTTATCTTATTTCATCATTTGATTGTCCTATAAAGCCTCCTATGAGCCTATTCTAATATTGATGGTATGTCAGTAACTCAAAAATATCCAAAGGATATTGGCCTCTAACACTGCCCTCATATTTCTGTGCTCTTTTAAAAGAATCCAGAGTATTCTCTTGAGCAGTTTCAAAAGGTGAAGAGAACAAATTTCCTGAACATAAACATAGACTCAACAATAAGAATTTTATATGTATTCCCTGTTGACCTATATATATATA